>JBBPCY010000035.1:7284375-7299073 GCA_037974405.1 Brachyalestes nurse
GGGTTTTCATTAGTTGTCAGTTATAATAATCAAAATTAAAAGAAATAAACACTTGAAATATATCAGTCTGTGTGGAATGAGTGTATACATTATACAAGTTTGACTTCTTGAATGGAATTAGTGAAATAAATCAACTTTATGACCAGCACCTGTATGCATCATGTTTGGCTGTGTCTACATTCGTGGATATGTGATTGTGAGGCATGAGATGTGGTACACAGCTGAATGTTTGTCTGAGGTGGTAGAGGTAAAACATTTGGGAATCAATAGACTAATACATTTCCATAATGCATTTATTTCTTAATCAAGAAGATGGATTATTTCTTTCTTTTGATACAAAGACTTCTGCTAGTGAAGTTGTTCTTATGGGAAAAAACTGTGGTTAGATAGCGCGGTGGATAAAACCTTGCAGTGCATGCAGAAGTACAAGGTTGGATCCGTCCTTTCCAGCAGGATTCTGAAACACTGTTATAAAATAGCAAAAAGAATCACTAATTCACCTGCCATTGTAAAAGGCTCTGGATACAAGAATGTGTTAAATATGTAAGGATGAATTCATAATCATAAGAGCATCTCTCTCACTCTGTTTATGTCTCTGCTTCATTCTCTCTCTTTACTGAAGAGGGAGGTAGAGTTGAGCTGTGAAAATGGTGTTTGGGACCGAGTGGTCACCTGTCAGCCGGTGGACTGTGGCCTGCCCAATGAGTCGCATGTCTACTTCGCCTCTTTCTCCTGCCCCTGGGGCACCACCTTCGGCAAGCAATGCACTTTCTCCTGCAACGCCCCCGCCATCCTGCAGGGTAACTCAGCCTCGGCCTCATTCTCTAGCTTGTGTGTTCCTGTTTGCTAAGTTGGTGCATATTTTTTAGTTCATGTCTACTTTTGCTTCGCTGTGCACTTGCATGTCTGTGTGTGTGTCTGTGTATTTACACATGTGTATTTGAGTGTCTATTTGGTGGCCAATCCAATCCGCTTCTAGATGCCCCTTGCCTCTAACTGTGTAAATAGGATAGCATAGCTGAGACGACCATAGGAGGGCTAGCACACAGGTGGAAAAAAGAAACAGGGCATACTTCTATAAGGACACCTTGCTAAAATAATCGCCTAATTCATATTTTCAAGTTTTTCAGGAAACATGAAAAAAAAATCAGCTCCTATTCATTTCAGTGGGCAGCAGTGGTGGAGGAAGTACTGAAGCTTAGTACTTAAGTAAAAGTACAAATATCCAGCAAAATATGTACTCAAGTAAAAGTAGAAGTGCAACATCAACAATCTTACTTAAGTAAAATTACTAAGTACTTACTTTTAAATTTACTTTAAAGTATTTTTTGAGTTTATAATGAGTTTATAATAATGCTTTTAGTGCAAAGACCCCCCTTTTTACCAGTAGAGCAGCCATTTTGTTTTTTTATAAGCCATATTTTTATAATAAACATATAAACAAATCACCACCAGGCTCCAAAACCATTCATTTTGTCCGAAGAGTCAAATGAGTCGATTCAACTGACCATGGACAAACACAACAAATCTTGCTCAAAACACAATAAAACAACTCCAAACCAACTCGAAACCACTTTTATCACATCCAGCAAGCTTATAGACACTTATAAAGTGAGGTGTCGTAGTTCCCAATCGCCTACCATTGAAGAGAACAGCTCGGACACGCGCGAGTTCAGACGCATCTGTTTGGAGCGCCTCTGCTATTTTCCACAAAAAATAGTATTTGCTTGACAAATATTCCCATGAGGATTCAGTAGGATGTTCTGAGTGTTATTTCCATGGTTGGAGCCAAAATAATCGACTTATAAACCCAAACGCTCGCCTGGGACTCTGACACCAGGGATTTTGGGGCTGAAACCTCCCGTAGGAGAGTCACAGAGCTCCGAGCGCGGTCTCATTCGAATCCTAACAAGCTCCACTATTGGTTTATTGTTTGAAAGAAAATATTTAACACCAATCATGCTTAAAAAAAGGTTTAATAGGAGAGTTGTCCCGACGTGACGCCTTAGCGATTGAAACGCAACAGACTATTTTTTCCATGCAAGTTTTGAGGAAATTGTGTTCATAAAATGTAACGACTAACAGCATGAATTGTAGAAAAGTAGTGGAGTAGAAAGTACAGATAATTGCCGCAAAATGTATTGGAGTAAAATAAAAAGTATGCATTATTATTTTTACTTAAGTAAAGTACAGATACATAAAAATGTACTTAAGTACATTTAAGTACATTACAAAGTACAAATACTTTGTTAAATTCCACCACTGGTGGGCAGGCCCTTGTTCTAAAGTGGTAGAATCATATTACCTGATCGACTGACGGTGTAGGCAATTTTACTATAGGTGGCCAGCATCATGAGAACATGATTTAGGCAAAAAAGTCAATTTTGCCAAAGGCGATTATTTTAGCAAGGTCCTCAGAGAAACCCTAACCATGCACAAACCCCACAAAGGCTGGCAATTACCCCCTTCATGCAGTCTGAAGGGCCTAAACAGAGCAGTCAGATAGACTAGACTAGGTTCCTCCCTCTGGCAAGTTGCAGAACAAACTGTGGTCAGTAGGCTCTCAAAAAGCATGTGCACATTGCATCACTGAGTATCTATGCTAATTGGTCTTGATGGCAAGATTTTGGAGTTCACTATTCCGATGTGCTCTCATGTTTACTACTGTCAGTTTACTTAGGGCTTTTTTCGCTATTTATGATTTTGAGGTCATTCGTATTTTGTTTCGAGTGAATTACGGTAATGCTTTAGAAAAAAATCATGAATATTTTGCAACCATTTTTGGGACTGCAGCTACAAAGTAATCTGCTGCTTCTTTAAAAAAAATATTTGAAAAAGAGTTCCCTTACTTTTTTATTGACTAATAAAAATTGCTTAAAAACTTCATAAGGCACATGTTAGCATAAAGTGTGTAGAAAACAGATTTGAATTTCAACTAAAACTAATGTTCTGTGCCTTTTGCACAGAAGATTTGTAGAAGGCCACAGCAGCATATCGCCATCTTTTTTCACATGTGATTTTTGGTTTGCCTAGGTGAGAGTGATACGTTGGCCTGCCTTGAGGATGGGCTGTGGTCTTTCCCTGAAGCATATTGTAAGATTGAGTGCCTATATCCACCAGTAGTTCCTAATGCAAAACTCTTACCACCCGAGTGCAAAGGCAGCAGACATGAAGTGGGCACTGTGTGCCGCTACAAATGCAACCCTGGTTACTATGTCCCTTCCGTGAGCAATAAAACAAGGCTGTAAGTACTTACTTCCCATATACAGTGTTTAACTCATTTTGGTCAGTTGATTGTGTTACCTTTTCCATTATTTTACACCGAATCATTCTCTATTTGAATCTGCCGTTGACAGATACGTTTTTTCCCTGTTGAGGTGGGCCATATATTTCTAATAAGATGGAGATTTATCCGAATGTCTCTAAACATTCCTCCAATACAGCTCTGTGTTTTCATCAATGTGCAAACTAACAAATCAGGTGGCATGTGGTTAAACAAATTCATACAGTTAAATTGGACAGTACAGATTAACACTCTTTAAGAAGGTCAAAGGGGGACAACATTTACACCTGCCATGGCTTTCTGAGTAGTTAAAACAGCTGGTAAATTATGTGAACATTTCTTAAGTTCTTTTAATAGGCTATTCATACGGCAAGTGATAGCCAGCAGGTCTAATAAATACCTTTAAATGCTCTTGTTTATTAATACCTTTGACATGTTTGCTCTGAAAGGCATTCCATTATGACTTGAGTGCAGCGTAGTGTTTATGACTGTTTCAGGAGAAGTGTTTTGCAATAATCAAGGCAGATACAATTTTTGCTTCTGTGGGTTTCTCACTAGTAAACAGTCCTCCAGGGCTTGATGGTTTGTGGCTGTAGTTTAAAACTAACCTTAATGCTTATTGTACTGGAGTGTGCATCATTTGTTTTGTCGCCATTTTGAATGCTATACTAAGTGGTTGTGAGAACTTAAAAAAAATAGAAGCATGAAATTGAATGCCATACTCTGGTTATAGGTACAATAAACACTGTCTTTGAGGAGTCCAGATGTTCCTACGATGATAGTAAAGAATGACAATTTGTGCCCACTTGAACATTTGTTATTCCCCATTAGAAAGGCTTTTTTAAAACTTAAGGTTAATGTTAGGTTTAGGTGTAGGGACATTCTTATTTAGCAGGTAATTCAAGTATCCCATAATGATAGTAATACAAATGTGTGTGTTTTTTTATTTAGAAGGTTTCTGAGGCTGGAGTGTTTAGAGGGGGGCAGGTGGCAGCAGGGTGGTTGTTCCCCTGTCTCATGCCCTCCTCTGCCTGCTATTTTTGAGGGCATGTATACGTGCACCAGCCATCTGGACTTTGACAGTGTGTGTACTCTACACTGTCCGGATCCTAGTGAGAAGGTAAATATGGACAGTTTACCAATACAATCATTCCATCACCTCTGATTTCCTAGTCTGTGCATTTTGAAATTAAAAGCTAATATAACTTGATAATCAAACATGAGATATTTTAATTCATGTTCTTGTCTTGTTATCCCTGTAGTATAGAATTCGCTGTACTAAAGATGGCAAATGGACTGAAGATTTTTCCATGTGTGAGAAGATTGAGGGAGTTTGCCAGGCCCCTCCAGAGCTCAATTTTGTGGAGTACAACTGTGATGAGGGCTATGGTGTGGGTGAGGATTTAAATAGACCTGCATATTGGTAGTTCTCTTTGATTTTATTTGACAAATTCCATTTTAGTACATCTTAATTTTTTTTTGTTTTAAATCAACCAATTTGAATTATTTTAATGACTATACAGTAACCCTCACAGAACAACAAGTAGTCAGTTGCATTTCCTTTCTGTTGGAACCTGCATCATATTTACATTATATTGTACTCAGATGTTGATTGTTTCAAAATGGTTATATTTACTGTGTTTGAGTTATGGTTTGCAGCATAATAGTAAGAGCTCTGCTTGGGAAATAAGACTGCAGTCAACTTGCACGTGGTAGAACACTTTGCATACTGACCTGCCAAGCTGTCGAGCCACAGATGACCAGTTCTGGACCTGGCCACATTTTTTCAGTCTGCTCATATTAATATATTCAACACATGCAAATGAAGGCTTGAGCAAAGCTTGCTTTGTGTTATGGCAGGTGCAGTCTGCAATCCAACATGCATCGTGGCCTTGAGTGACCCTGTGCTGTTGGCCAATAACTCCACAGCTGATACTCTTAAACACTGGGTCTTGCCCGTCCGAGTTCAGGTAAGGTTATAGTGGGGTATTTCCACATAATATGGTACTGGATACCAATGGCTGTTTTCCTGGAAACACTCTCTCCACATGAAGATACTCTCCACTGCACTTTTCAAACACAAAAGCTCAGACCACACCAATACAAGTGCTATGACTAGTGACCAAGGTTCCCACATAACAGCACTTCATAACACAAGTTATCTTCTTGTGAAAAAGAAATACATATGAATGTGATACAATCAAGGTTGAGCTCTGAAAAATATTCTTAAAATATGGGGGAACTTATAAGATAAAATATAGTTTTCTGCTTTATTTTCTATGGCCAGAGATCTGTTTGACAGCTAACATAAAATGCATAGATAATTTTCATTTGAGCGACCCTACCAGGCACCAGGAACAAAAGTGACTTCAAATGGAATAGATTGAAACAAAATTTGATGTTGTTATTGGCATATCTGAGTAATAGGTTGACAGGTTTGGCCTGTGCTTTGCTCTAAAATTCTTGCTCTGCTGCAATTTTTGAAGTTCAAAAGCTGACAACATCATTCTTCATCACCATACCAATTTGTAATTGTGATGACTTTGGGGCATGTGTTTATACAGGAGACAATTTAAATGCCACACACCAAGATTCTCAAGCTGTCAGGCTTTTTTGCAGTGTTTATAACTGCACCTTTACATAGATTGTGCTCTCCAGGAACAGTGTCCAAACTCTTGCAGATTGGGTAAGTGCAGTGGAGGAAAGGGCAAGGTAGGAGGGAGATGAAGTGGAGATAAGGGATTGATTTCCAAGAATTCAGTGGTGAAACTGGCCCAGGAAATGATCAGAGTTCCCCATGTGGGAATGAATAGCAGTTTTACATAAAATCAAAGAAATGCATATCCAAACAAGACAGACAAGGAGAGCGAGCCAGTATTTAAAACATTGTTTATTTTCCATGTCTTATACCTTGTATGATCTTATATTCTTTCAGGTACAGTTAATAAAATATGTTTGAATCTTGGCACTGAAACAGGGGTGGGTTGAGGGTTTAGGCGGTTTGGTACTAGACTTCTGAAGAGTTTTGATGATGGCATATTTTACTATAATATATTATGTATAAACATTTTCAGTTTATCAAAACTCTTCAGAAGTCAGCAAGGTAAATGGATATTGATGGAATCCGTGCCTCTTTCTTTTTGTGTTTATATTTTGTGTGTGTTCATGCATGCAGAGCATTGTGTGTACAGGCACAATGAAGTGGCATCCAAACCCAAAGCAGATACACTGCATTCAGTCCTGTGAGGTGAGTATTGCTTGCAATAATTTACATGTTTCTGGTCTAGAATACAAATGGTATTCTCAATTTCTTACTGGGGCAAACTTCAAGGGTTAAACTATAAGAAACCAGTATTGGAATACCAATATTATCTCCTCCATTTTTGCAAGTGTGTTCATTTTGGAAAGTTTTTAACTTGGACCTAATCTTCGCTGGTTGTTTACTGGCCTGATATGTGAAATGTGCCCTGAAGAGTTTGAGAAATAATGGTAGTTTCCACATCTGTTCCTTGTCAACTTGAGAAGAATCAGCACTCTGAGAGAGTTCTACCAGCCCAATGTCAAGGTGGTCCCCCACTGATCGGGACACACCAGCCTAAAGAGAGCCACTGCTTTCACCCTACATGAAAAGCATAGCTGCAATTACGTCTGTGGCCACATTTAGTGAAAGCACAGCTCCCAAAGCTTATAAAGCACATGAAGGCATTGTCATAATCAAATTGAGTAATTAGCGACCAAAAATATTGAAAGCAATGGTGTAGAATTTGATTGGTACAGGAGGTACAATGCCTAGTGTTGTGTCTAGTCACTTTGATACACAAAGCAGTTAACAGATGTAACTCAGTGATGCTCACAGGATAGTAAATGACTTTGGCGTTCCTAGCTAATGTGTGAAAGTCTGGTTGAGAAGTGCCAAAGCTCCATCAACTAGATGTGCATGTAGGCCAAGTGAAGGAGACAACATTATTATAATAACACTTATATGAATGAAAGTACGGGGCAAACTTGTTTAATTGGATAGATTCAGCAAGAGTCAATAAGTGCATTTCATTGTTCAATCCAGGATGAGTGACAACTCAAAATGTTGGGGTGTGTGTGAGCAAAAAAAGGGCATTAAGAACTGCCGTCACTGAAAGAAAATATTTCCTCAATTTCTAGTGTATTAGGGATGGACATCTCCATCACTGAGGCCAATGCGATGCATATCTTGATGCATTGCCAGTGATCTGATCCATTGAAGATGCAAATGACGCAGAGCAACATGATATGATTCACCCCTCTTGCGATGCAGTGAGATTCACCATGATTTCATTCAGCACAAAGCAATTGAATGCGATATGATGTAATGCTATGTTATATAATTTAATATGGTACAGATAGCTTTATGGAGATAACCTTAAGCCTTAAGGAGACAGCCAATCTGAGCTCATTTTTTTTGCTTCTCATAATTGTTTCTCTAGTACTGCAGGAAAGTATCAGGCTGTTTCTTGTTTTGACTTCTAAGGAACCTTGGCTCCTTTCACAAAAGGACCTTTTTTTCCAGTTCTCTGTTTCTAGTTACACTTTTATAACACCTCACATATTTAACAGTTTAACAATTTAAGGATGCTCAGGATTAACAGTGAAGCATAATGCAATGTGTCGTAACTACTGCCAGCAAACAGTTACACTTTCAGCTAACAAAGCAGTGAGCATAAAGGAGTGGTGCTGTTTTTATTTCAACAAAAAAATAAACATAGCCATTCACAAACAAGTATCATAACTACTTTCAAATGTAAGAAAGGTAAACTTGTATTGGCAGGCTGTTGTAAACGCTAGTGTAAGTGTGTAAAGTGTCCATTTGTCACAAATGAACACACCACAGCACATAGTGTGAACAGCACGAAACTCAAGGGTACCTCAGTGTTTCCACTGGTAGTCCTGGGATGCGAACCTACCACCTTCCGATCATAGAGGCAACTCCCTAAACACTAGACCACCAGCTGTCCATAGTCTCAAACCTCAAACCTGCTGCAAATTAGTGAATCTTACCAGAGTCAGAAATAATGGTAATAATAATACTCAATTAAGCCATTAATGTTTTTCCTTGCTGTTGATATGACATGCATTAATGCATTATTTTGTCAGATGACAGCAGCAACCCAACTGTGAAGTAGCTTAGACAGAGGAGGAGACAGGGTCACGGGTGAGGTAAAATAATGATTTGGCCATATGTTAGTAGTGAGATTCAGTACTATGTAGTGATTCTCTCAGGAACATATTGAAAGTAAAATTCCCTTCATGAGTGTGTTGGCTACCATATATAAGACTCAAGATGATATGAAGTAGTGGTCAGAAGTCTTTCATAAATACAAAAAGCCTCAGCTTCCAGAGGCCTCTGTGGACTGTGTTTATGTCCCCACCTATAACAAAATCAAACTTACACCCTTTAGTAAAATACTTCAATGAACTAATCACTCAAATATAATTGAAGGGGGCCCCCTATGAACTGCTTAATACGAAGTAAAAGGTAATAAAAGTCTTCAAATGCTATATACTCCTATTTCTCTATAGTTCTGTACATGTCTGCATAGGAACTTGTTTGTTCGGTGGTATACTTCTCTTTCTGGCATCATTTTGTGAACTGCTTAAGATTGAAAGATAGACGTATGAGCAACACAGTACAGGTGCTGTCATTAACAGAACAAAATCAAATCAAAAGGGATTAGGATGTGAAGTATATTCAAAACTAAAATGTGCCAGAGTAAACAAAATTCAGTTTGCCTAAAACTGTGTTATAAAGCTAAATAATTAGTTTTCATTATTTTTTTATTGTCAGCCGTTGACAAATGTAGACTTTTTAACTCACTGAAGTGCAGGCTTGAGAGGAAAAAAGAGAATCTTGTGAGTTTTCATAGTAACCAATGACAAGTGGTCCACACAACGAATATAGCTGGCAGTAAACATACTTTCTTTCTACCTGTTTTGCTGGTGGCCATGTATTAATTACACTGCATACTGATGCAAATAGCTTGTACAGGCATTGAGTATGTTTTACAAAAAACACCATTGTGCAGTGATGGGGAATAAGACCTGGGTTGCACCTACCCCTTTTTTTGGAGTGAAAAATGCAGAAGAACCATGCAACTGGTTTATATATGAACATAAAACAATTTAGCTCTCACTTCCTTTCTTTTAAGCCACAATTCATGGAATCCTGTTCATGGTCATCCAAAGCACTAACTCTTTAAAGGCCGTTGACAAGCCCTGCACTGAGGTGCCAAAGTAAATGCATGATCTGATCAGTGTGCACGCTCAGTTTCAACTGTCTTGAAACTGGTGGCCATTGTCAGTCAGTCATGAGAAAGTGCTACAGTTGCCAGTACATCTTTGAGGCCTTCCTTGCTTGAAAAGAATATCTGGTAAATACCAATGAACAAATGGTTAAGGTATAGCTAGAATTATTGCACCTGCTGTTTTTGTTTCTAGTCTGAAAGTCTGTAGTGTCTGATTGTGCAGTGGGCTGCTGGCATGCTGTCATGTTTTTGAGAGACACAAGAAGTAGACAGTTACTGAGTGATTATTTCACAACATAAATACAGAACATTATGCGATTGATAATATTCAGAGTATTGCAGCAGTTGTCTCCCAAAAATAATTGTACTACTGGTGGGATGACTTTTAAGGCTGAATTATACATCTGCATCTGTGAAAATGTGCAGCTGTTGTGGGTGTCTGCCAACATACTTATAGGTAACAAGAACTTGTGTACTAGGAAGCAGTGTCAAAAACAAAGTCACATTTGGATAGAATAAGCAATGCACTTGATGTAATAAAAAGAATGCAGCTTTTATCCTATAATTGAACATATTTTGTGGCAAAGTTAGGTTTAGTTTTGTGGCAAAGTTATGTTTAGGTTTGAGTATTGTTTGAGTTGTCTCCCAGGCAGGCTCTACCATATAGCCAGCCAGAATTTGACACAGCTCCATTGAGATTTTGCTGGTGTGCATTTTATGTGAACCTCTGTGAGCATACCTTTGAATTTCTTTTCTGTGACTGCCAGACAAGTTTACCTGCATCTTTTCAGAAGTCACCATTTAGACACCCAGCAGTAGCATGTGCATATGAATACACTTGACTGTGTTCCTTTTGCTGTTAAAAAAAGACCAGTCTGCTGTTCACACACACGCTTAATCTGACATTAATATAATAGTATGCAAAAGCTGAATATTTTGTATTATCCTGACAGCGAACAGGTCTACGACGAGATTTGACATTGATTGTAGCTCTAAAAGATTCAGTGCCATGATTCATATATACATATACATTTATAATGTTGTCATAGAAAATCTAGTTAACAGCAACTGTTTTGCCTAGCAACATAAAAAGGGAAAAACAGGGCCTGGCAGGTAGGTAGAATACTTTTAATACTATAAGACATCACTCCTGAGATGTGTTCCATAGACAGCTTCAGACTATACAAAAACTGTGCTTTACTTTGAAATAATGTACCAAATAGAGCACAGTTTTTTTTCTTGCCATATTAATATTAGAAAAGTTGTAACAGTTTCTTGGCCTACTTTTTGACCTGTGTTCACAATAACTGATTTCAGATGCTAATAATGATTAACTATAATTAAATAAAATCCAGTGTTGCCAGACGTGCGATAATTATCGTATTTGTACGATAATTTTACCCTCTGTACGGTGTACGATCAATAATTCCAAAAATCCAATAATTCACGATAATTTTACCCCTTCATTTTATGGCTGAGTTATTTCATTAGCTCGACAAGGTACAGATCTCTGTTTTCATCCGGCTGTGCAGACATACTTGGCTTGTTTATGCGCAGTTGTCTCACATGCCTTTACAGCCAGTCAACGCACAATGTAACACGTGGTGACGCACAAAGTAAACAATGAAGAGTTTAAGCGCAGATTTGCATGGCGGAGTTGCAATTATGGAAGACGCAAAGAGTAAGCATATGCAACATCACCATCTGACTCACAGAAATGAATGGGAGAAAGACCCCAGTTTTACTGGGTGGTTAAAGCCTGTAGCTAGCACTAACAGTAAACCTTTCTCTTGCTGTTGCAACATGCAAATGGTAGCAGAGATCACAGTTCTAAAAAACATCGGAAGAAAAAGATGTGTCTACAAAAAGGCTATTTATATTTTTGAGTTGTATGTGTTTCTATGGTAAAATATATTGATGCAAAAATGTTCTTTTATAGTCCTATTTTTGCTTTTTTTTGTAGCACATTTGGTAACATGGTTACAAATAGACGGTTGTAGTTCAAAACACATACTTTGAGTTTGGATGTGCGGAAGATGGTTACGTATGTGACTGATATTCTGGGCTGTTCAGCACTCATCCTGCACTCCACACAGGTAGAGGCACTGTTCTGCCCAGAGGTGGTTTTGCATTATACACAATAATAACGCACTATCTATTATAATATGTGTTACTGAAGCACATTTTCTGAGCAACGTCAGAATGGAAATTGCGTGTGTACGATAAATTATTGTATTTTGAGAAAAATGATCGTATTTTAAGAAAGATTTTCTCAAAATACGATAGTTTTAAGCTGCTGGTACAATACTTCAGCATTTAAGATATGGCAACACTGTTTAGAGCTCAACATTTACAGCTCAAAAATCCCACATTTAGAGTCGCCATTTGTAAACATTGCCACTCAAAGACTTGAGACTTGACTTGGACTCGAGCACAATGACTTGAGACTTGACTTGGACTTGGTAAAAATGACTTGTGAACATCTCAGCACCACTGTAAGGAAAAGTTGACCGGTTTATGTAGAATTTCATATGAAACCACTCTGACTTTGTTGACATCACAATTAATGATTCACGCACAATAATGATTGTCTTATTGTGAATTTTAGACTGTTTTTGACAGATGCAAATAACAGTGTTATCAAACACGTAATTATAACACTTATCTAAGGTGCAGCATAATTAAGTTTTTTAAATCATGTCTTCAGAAAAAAGTAGAAAGGTGTTTTAATGAATACAGATGTTTTAATTAGCACCCATAGTCCCCTTGTGGGCCTCTTCCAATTCCCTTGTGGTGACACCCCCATATAATGGGAGTAATGTGATGAAGCTGAACAGCATATGCAGTCTTTGAAGCATATGCCCTGCATTCACACCCACTCAATGTCTGTCCTTCTGCCCGCTCGTTTTATCAGTACCTGCACACTAATCCTGACTGGCTCATGAGCGTGCATGCCAGAATGGCACTTCACTTTGGGGAAGTCATTCGCTTCCCAGGGGATGCTGGGTAAAATGCCTCATTTTGAATGCCCTTCCCAATTCACATCGTCCTGTGTCCTGCTTTCCATTTCTCTCTCTCTCTCTCTCTCTCTCTCTTACACACACACACACTCATGTTGGTGATACTGCAGTTGTGGGTAGTGATGTCTTGATTACTGTATTACGGTAAAAACCTCAGAAGCCAAAAGGTGAAGGCCGTCTGTTTTTGAGGGAAGGTCAGCGAAATGTCCTCACTTCTCCAATACAGTTATGTTAACATGAGGTCCTCACAAAGTGCTAAACACAAACGCACACATTCACACACAAGCTCAGACTTTTTTTATTTCTCTTTTTATGCCATAGTACTCCAAATCACATTGGGGGTGTAGGGGAGGTGTGGTTGAGGCCTTTCCCAATTTAGATGCTAGCCAGTCTTGGTGCCTGTCTGTTCTGTTCCATTTTTCTCTCGTTTCCGTAATGTCAGTAATCACCCCCGGTGACACTGATTCATGACAGAGCTGCAGGAATTACCAACCAGCAGCGTGATCAATCCCTCCTCTTCAGCCTCCATTTCTTTTTGGTGTTGTCTACAAGATGAAGAATTCCCATCCTTCCTTCTCTATATTTAAACCATTCTCAAACTCGCCAGCTATTCATCACGTGCCAGCACTTTGTTCATCGCGAACAAATGGCACTATGTGAGGCTTCTCGTTGGCGTGCCTCGACAGCTTAGTTAGGGAGATGGGAAAGGAGGAAAACGTAGCATTCGATGATAGCATGAGAGGTGTGCCATAATGCTGTCAGCCTTCCGCACTGCATTGTTTGAAAGAAATGTACTTGCATAAATATTGTCATTCCGCCGCCTGCTCACTCCCTTTCTGAAGTTTTAGACAAAGAACATTTAATGCAAGCGATCATGCATATGGATGCGGGTGATACGTGGAGGTACCCCTCATCAAATTCAGCATGGAGCCAGCCATTTGCATGTAGAAATCACCCCCTCCACACACACACACACACACACACACCTTTCCTCCACGCGCAATTATGCTGCTTGTGCCACCAAATGATGGTTCTTTGAGGTTTTTAGTGTGTGGCACGGTAGGTTGGGGGCTGCTATCTCAGAAGAAATGGGCGACTAATTTGAACAAGACTTCTTTTGCATGAGCCATTAGGGAATGGTAAGTCTCCCTTTTTTATGACCCTCTTGAGACTCATGGCAAATTACTGCCCCCTATGGACAGGAAAGACCATATCTCTCTCATTCTATGTGCGTAGAGTTAAAGCATAGTAGTTGAACTAAAACTTGACATAGTGGAGTGCTGACTAAAGCTGGCCACTGAATAGTTGACCTGCTTTGGCTCGAGAAAAGAGTTCAGTTTTACATTCATTTTTCCTCCTTAACAGATTTTGGCTGCATTTACCTTGTTTTAGATGAAAACACACTACTTTTTTAAAACTGCTTTTAACGTGGCATGCTGAGGTCACTCATGTTGTTGGTCTAATAACCAGGCCAATGCTACAGCAATGCATTAGTCTAAGTAAAATTTATCTAGACCATTATGTTTTAAAACGTATGCCATTTTTAAGGCAAAGTGGAATTTAAGCTCACTTAGGCAATTAATTCTTATATATTGATGATCTGAGAATGCTTGCCAATGTCACTTGGTAATGTAGCATTTTAGAAAAGGGATTTTATTAGGCATTATGATTTGGAATATGGAGTTTAATTGAGGCTATATCTTTCAGAAAAGCCATGGATAGTTTACAAGCAGTTCTAAAAACCATGTGTTCACAAGTAAACATCTGTAACACCTCTAATAAGGTGTGATGACACCATGAGACACCATGAGATTTTTTAACATGTGAACATGTGAACATGCAATGACACTTCTTTCATATGCATGTGAAAAATACGCACAAAAAACAGGTGACTAGTGACGTGTTGTACTATGTTTGTGTCATGATCAAAACTTCATGTCCGCCCACCATCAGACACACACTGAACACATTTAAGGCAATATAAGGCAATAGTAAGGTCCTCAGTGAACCCCATAACATACAGACCTTTTCCAAAAAAATTAGAATATAATGGAAAAGTTTATTTATTTCCATAATTCCATTCAAAACGTTACACTTTCATAGATTATAGATTCAGGGCC
>JBBPCY010000035.1:7299173-7312727 GCA_037974405.1 Brachyalestes nurse
AATTACTAATTAAATGTTCCTAGATACTCTGATCAACTTTGTAAACTACTGTAGAAATGACAGAAATGCTTCAATTATATTTATTTCCTGGGAATTTTTTAGGGGTGCCAATAACTGTGGAACAGGTGATTGTATAAAAAATAATTATTTCTTAGTTAGGGATTTTTTCCCCTTAAAATTCACTTGAGTTAAAGGTTACATTTTTCTACAATTTTCAGTGTGAGAATGCTTCTGCAATAAAAACTGAATTTGTTTTAAGGCTTTTAACACATCTTAACTGAGATGCCAATAATTATGGAGGGCAGTGTAGCTATAAATCACACAGGTCTGGAAAGGAAATTACTTACTTTGATGCTCACTGTAAAATGAAGAGAAAAAGAGAAGACAAATGTTAACCAAGTAAAAAACATTTAAAACATATTTAAATTATTTAGGAATTATGTCTGTATGACCATAAATAAACACATTTATACAAATAAATCATATACAGATATTCTGTCTAATGACATCACCATACCATTGCTAAAGTACATAAATCTGTGCTATTTTATTTTGTGGTAACTCTACTCAAATCTAATAGGATGAATATATAAAATATATGTTGTTTTTCATGTATGTAAATATATAAAATTACTGAGGGAAAAACTCTTACATGATAAAATCTTACATGATTCCAAGTGTATGCTGCTTAAAAGAACTTCATGGATGTATCTATAACTACAGTAGTATATGCTAATATGTCAGTAATCCATGTGTATTCTTTGAAATAGCACATACATTATGTAGAACCAAAAGGTTGCCAAATGTAATGCAGTAGTCTTCTCACCTGTCTTCTCCTTGCAACAGTAGGCTGTACTCTGTGATCTCCGTCTCCAAATGGCTTTTGAGTTCAAGCAGTTTGTCATAGTCAGTTTTTTTGTTGGTCATGTCAATGTGGATGTGACTGAGTTTGAGCTCCAGGCCATTAATGGTCCTTTGAAGGTTTGCAAGCTGTTCGGAAAACCGAGCATCAGTTTCTGCTAAAGTGGCCTCATTAGACCTCCTCTGTGGAAAAACATCAGAAGCAAACAAGAGTTTGAGTGTGAGCAGAGAAGGAGTACATAACTTTGACAATGCCAAACCACAGGCAAAGGAATAGCTTGACATTTTACAGTCTTTCGTTAAAGATAGCTGTTAGTCAAGACATGTTTGGTGTCTGTGTTTGTCTTAGTTTTGCACTGGAGCTCCTTAGTTTTGCACAATGAAGCTTTTGTAGCAAACAAGTAATTTGTCAATTAACTGATGAGGTAGAAGAAAAGTGTGAGATGTTTTAGGTATACACTTTGCACAGCTCTATTTGATGGGGCATGAGCATCCATTATGTTACCCTCATTGCTCTAGTGAAAAGCCAAAGAAATAAACTCTGGACACCAAACATGTCTTGACTAACAGGCTACGTAGTACATGGTGATCAAGCAGTCACATGACCAACATTTCTGAATGTCATCTGTTTTTTGTCACTTAATGTGCCAAAGGTCAGAGTACCTAGACAGGAAAGGGTCAACTGACTGTTGTGCAAAATAGCCAACCACAAACTGTTGTTTCTGTGTGTAGGGAAGGGTGGCTAATTTTCAAAATCAAAACATTAAAAACACACCCTTCAGAAACAAAGTGGCATGCACTAGCTTGTATATTAAATACTTTTTTCATTTCTGAATGTTCAATCTTAATGACTTTTAGGATGGCAGCGTTTTAGATATTCTCTGCAGTGGCAGTAGTGTGTCTGTATCACAATGAAAATCTTTGTTACCCTGCTTGGCCTCTATTTAAGTCTCTAAATCACAAACATATGGTTTATTTCAGCTTCACAATTAACCACTTGTTTTCTGTTTAGGCACTTGAAGAAGAACATGACACAACCAATCTGGATAACTCAGTTCTGAACAAAGTATACATTGTATACAGTGCACATAAGTACAGGGAAACACTATATTTCCCCTGACTGTTCCAAGTCACAGAAAATTAGCACATTGTTGGCAAGAATAGTGTTTGAACTGGTCTTTAATAACATATCAGTCATAATGGCTCCTGAGTGGTATCGTGTGGAGACGAGAACTGGCGCTACAGTCATTCTGCCTTGACATGTTGCTGCAGGCTTGTAAAACCTTATTCCTTTGCTATGTGCAGGATGTGTGGTTTCTTTTGAGGTTAGATGAGGTGAAGCAACCCTTTGTCTGCCTGTCACCCAAGAACATTGAATAATTTTTTAATAGAAGAGATGGCTAATTCCACAACAAAAATAAACTGGAAGATGACAAGGATTGTTTAAAGAGAGTTTACAAGCTTAGTGTTAGAGGACATATACATCCACACACAAAGAAATGTGTTATAACACAGTGTACTTAAAATGTGCTTAACACTTCCTTAATTTACCCCGAAAATACACCAGACCCCCTTAATTTGAATTAAGTGGCCGTTAATTTGTGAAACGACCCCTTAATTTTACTTTAAAATTAGATTTAAGGCATGAGTGTGAAACCCCTTAATCTTACATTTAAGCGTTAATTCAGGAGGTTCTTAGTCTGTGCACCTTTTCCCTTAATTTTCCTTAATTTTTAATTAAGATAATTAAGATAATTGTAGGGATAAAATTAAGGCGTGGTCCTGCGACGTGCTGGCGACTGTCCAGGGTGTCCATTGCTACTGGAATAGGCTCCAGCCCCCAACACCCCCCCCAACCCCGAGTGCGGGACAAAGGGGTAGAAGATGGATGGATGGATGGAAATATATTTGTAGTGTATAGTATTACTGGGAACATGACGGCAATTTGAAGTGCGTTTGTGGGCAAGCTTACCATGCTGTGGTGGGTCTGTAGTTCAACCTGTAGCCTCTGGAAGGTGCACTTTAGCTCTTTGAGTTCTGTACTGCTGTACTCTAGTTCCTCAGTGTGTGTCACCATCTCTTGTTCTACTGTGGAAATCTGCAAAACACAGCAGGGCCAGGGTTATGATGGTCATACAGGCCATACAAAAACAACTACATTTACTATGCTACATATTTTTGTCTGGTACCATGTAGGACAGATGATATGCACATTCAATCTTTTAAGACATAGTCACATAGCATAAGCAAGCCACAGCTATTAAAATACTTTTCTTTTTCTTTCTTTTTTTTTATTGTGTTGCCTTTATTATTCCAATGTGTGCTGTTATAGTGGCACTAAAGAACTTCTTTCTATATATAATATCTCTACATCATATTAAATGTGGCTTCTTAAGTTTGCTGGGCGTTTTAAAAAGTGTTTTAAGTTTATGTTATAGTTTTTCATTTAATGGTTTCATTTTATTTCTTATATACAGTCACGCTCTGCCTTCCCCTTCTATAATTTCTTCCTACACTGCTTAGAAAACACCAACTAGCATGTAAAGGTGATTAAAGTGTAGCTTTCTTACTCTCTTACAGTAATGTCAGAACATATGATTGTGTCTAGGTAATTTCCTTCAAACAGTGTGATCTGACTAGTGACTACACATATACGTATGTACATTTGTGCATCAGTCTATGAAATGCTCCAGAAAAATAAAACTCCCTGAAAGAATTCTCTCTGAAACACAGGAAAGATTAACAAATTTTAACCCGACACTTAAAATGATGCAGAAAATCTGGACTGTTCATCTTTATGATTCTATTGTACCTTGCTTTGGTACCAATTCTCCAGGTCACTGTTGTTTTTAGCGGCAATGGACTCATAGTGCTGTCTGATCTCTGATAATGTCTGGTTCAGGTCCACAGAGGGCGCTGCGTCCACAGACACGTTCACCTGGGAGGCTTGCTCACGCATCTGAGCCATCTCCTAAAAGATACAGCAAATGCAACTTCAGCAAAAAGATACACATGTGTAATTTAGTTTCACAGGAATATGTGTGCATACTGAGTTTGTCCTTGTTGATTTTAACAGCTAGCAGTCCTATACCCACATAGATTAGATAAGTAGTTACGTGGAAAATCAAATGTAGACAATTTCTCCTAAACTGAATACGATAAAGACGTGTTTGGTGTTTAAAGCATATATTGAGACAAAGTCTTGATAGTTATGGACAGCTTAGTATTCAATGTACACAGAACAGGCATAACATTAAAGCCAACTGCCTAATATCATGTAGACCCCCCTTGTGCTGCCAAAACAGCTCTGCCCTACCGAGGCATGGACATCATGGACATTTTTTTTCCCCTGATCTCACAGTGCCCTACTTGAAGGACAGTCTGGGAGGGGCTCCCCGCCCTCTTTCCTAATGTATCTTATTTCCTTATCTTCTTCTGCTACCTCTCGACTGACCTATCTTCCCACTAAATGTGATGTTTGTGTATATGTATGGTCGAAGGGGTCCAATTTCGCTGCATGTAACAGTGTATGTGACAAATAAAGGCTTTTTCATCATTTTATCAGGAACCAAGATGTTAGCAACAGATATTTTAACTCCTGTAAGATGTGGCCTCCATGGAGTGGGCTAGTTTGTCCAGCACATCCCACAGATGCCTTATCTGATTGATGTCAGACTGAGGAATCTGGAGGCTAGGTCAACATACTGAACTCTTTGTCATGTTCCTCAAACTATTCCTGAACAATTTTTTGGTAGTGTGATGGGGATCATGATCCTGCTGAAAGAGACCACTGCCTATAGGGACACCTCTCCTTGGACTGCTTTTGGTAGATACTAACCACTGCATACCAGGAACACCCAACAAGACCTGAGGTTTTGGAGATGCTCTGACCAAGTTGTCTAGCTATCACAACTTGGTCCTCATCAAAGTACCACAGATCCTTATTCTTGCCCATTTTTCCTGCTTCCAACTCATTAACATCAAGAACTGTGTTCACTTGCTGCCTAAAATATCCCACATCATTGAAAGGTGCCATTTTAAGAGATAACCAATGTTATTCACTTTACCAGCTAGTGGTTTTAATGTTGAATGATGTACATCAGATGGTTCCTGTATGTGTATGTGTATACATGTCAGTGAAAAATTAACAAAGCAAACTTCAGACACCAGAAAGTAACATTTCTTGCTTGATCTACATTTATGATGAGGGGAATTGGGTAAATTAGACTATTCTAAAGAAAGTAACTAGACTTGCTGCACTTTATGTCAAGAATTTGTTGTGTTAAAGTGACTTTTGATTCTAGGGGGACCTACAAGCTGGAGTGTGTGCCAGTGTGTAAAAGAGGCCAAGTTACATAACCCTTGTTTCTCAAAATGAGCTAATGGAAGGGAAAACTGCAGGCAGAACACAAGCAAGCTAGAGGGATTGAGGAAAAAAAGGAAGGAAGGAACACCGCATTAGTCATACACTCTCCCTCTGCTGTGGAAACCTCACTGTTATATCAAAAGCACACTGCCTCAGTCAAGTTTGTTGAGTTTAACAATTATGTTTGAATCTTACTGGCCTTTTCTTTTACACACAATAACAGAACACATTTTTTAGATAATTAGATATTTGAATGTCATAGCGAGGTCACAGTCATTTACAGTTCACACTTTCTGCAGTGTGTAAAAATGAGGTAGTTAGATGACTATAGTTTTGTGCCACTATATATGACCAGTGATTGCCTGCACTGCAAGCAAGAGGTTAAAACTAATTTTCATTTTGCTTGTCACACATATGGCCTGAGTTTAATGTCGTTGCTGAAGTTCAGCAAATTGAAGATCAGTGTTTTTGTTCTTTGCTTATGTCATGTCCATGGCTCTTTCTGTTTAGTTATAAGAGACTTTTATTTTGACACGGGTACTCTGGGCAAGTGAATACTCACAGAAGGCTGGTGGTTTAAGTTAAAAGAACATGTGTTTTTATTTGTATTTGGGTTAATTGTGTAGGCTATTTATGCCTCTTTGTTTTGTGTGTGTCGGCCCACCGTCCTTTTGTTTCGGGTATTCCGTTAGGGATCAAGGATGATCTATTGTTTGTTTGTAGGCCCTCGTGCCATTTGGTTATTTTGGTTCATTAATAAAGAAAAGTATGGAATCCTGCATTTAGGTCTCTGTCTCTTGGCACCCATACGTCACAGCTTATCAAATACAACAATGCATATAAAATTTAGAATCTTCCACTTACTGTGCGTAGTTATATCTTTTTTCAAATTCACAAAACATACCAACATGAAGTCAAATCAAGCATGAAATAGTATTTTTTAGGAATTTGTTGTTTCCACAGTACGATCTTTCCCAGACATGAAGCTAACAACAGAAAAATAACAGTTTAGTCTAAACTGCTGTATCACAGATGATTTATTAAACTTTCTTAAGAATGTTTTCATTTGATGCTTTAAGTGATTTGAACTGGTACTTCTGTTCTTTTATCCATTATACTGGGGGCTTACCACTTCCATTCATTTACTTTTGCATTGGACTTATTTTCCTGGAATTCAACTAAAAGTAATGCATGAATTGGATGAGCTGCGCATTCCAGGGTGTATCTGTGTGGTTAAGAGACAGGGCTCTAATGCCTGATGGAGCCACCTTTCTTTTCTCTAGGATTAAAGGAGCTTTTTAGAGGAGAGAGTCATGGTAGAACCTGACACAGCCTGTATGGAAGTAATGAATGCCAGCTTCGTCACAGAGATATTCTCCAGCTGCTGCATTATTAGCTGGTTTCAGCAGTGCTGAAAACACTCTAGTAAAGAGGGAGAGCTTTCTGTCATGGACATAGTGACCAAGCTTTGTAGTACAATCCAAAGATGGCAGTAAACTGGTAATCTAAAGGTAAATCACAGAACTGATTAACTGATTAACCTTTAGATTAGGTTAGTTTTAAATACAGAATTTTACAAAACTACTTTGTTGCGGATGTATAAATCACCCTAATAAAGTATAAATCATCCTTATATGGTAGTCCTGTACAACTTAAAAAAAGTGACAAATAAAAGATGTGTCTAAAATGATGAACAGAGCAGTTGACTTCAGTACAACACTGCTAAGGAGGTAATCCAGCAAATATTCTGGGAATTAATCAAGTGGTCATATACGAGCAATTTATAACTGCAAATGTCTGACCTTATCTTTATTACGTTTGTGAATAAAAACAGCACATTCATAAGATCCTGCTGGTGTGGGTGTCCTTTCAGTGATGTCCCAAACTAACTTCAAAGATCTCTCCTATGTGGAGAACCTGGTAAACATGGCTCAGTAGTGCCCTGATACCCGATACCTTTATTTCCTTATATCATATGTCTTTTGTCTTATACAAGTTGCTATAAGTTTCAACCAATATTTTTTAACTGAGTAATGACAGCCCTTGAAAGTTTTGAACAGTAGTGTATGTTGGTTAAAAGCTGGTCATGACAAATGTTACTTGGGCTGATGCAGGTAAACAAAGCCAGTGGATCAAGGAATGTGTACTATGGTGTACCTCCTCATGGATCTTCTCAAGCATGACAAGTTCCTCCTTCAGGCTCTCATACTGCATTTCCAAATCTGAGCGAGTGAAGGTCAGATCATCCAGAGTCTTGCGAAAACAGTCAGTGTCCGTCTCCACCGGCATACGCATGGATTGCTCTGCCTCGTACCTAAAGTCAGAGTTTGTGAATTAAATGGGTAATAATGATATAAAATCTGAAAAATAAGCTAGAAATAAACTTACACCAAAACATTACTTACTTGATTCTGAAATCATCAGCAGTCAGCCTGGCATTGTCAATGTCAAGGATAGTCTTGACATTGTACTTGGAGAGGTATTCAAGCTGCAAAACAAGCTACTACTGAAAGCAATATTTGTATTATGCAACTTTTTACACTAAGAAATCTATTGGGCTATATTAAATTGACAGCTCGAGGAAAACTGTAATGAAAATTTAGAATAATTTTAGATTCATTTTAGACTAATACATTTTTATAACAACATATTCATATATTTTTTATTCTCAAAGTAAAAGAACCAAAACATTTTTTTGTCTTTTACCACTGCCTATTCACTAAAGCAACTGGGTGATAGATACATGTAATTACATTAAAAAATATATTTAAACTACAATGTGTTCTAACTTTAGACTAGGGGATAGAAGAATAATGTGGACTGTCAGGGGGGTCCTGAGAACCAGGTGTATAGACTTCTAAGAGTTTAAATGAATTCTGCCTTGTGTTACATTCAGAAGCCACTGCACTTTGTAGTCTTACCTGGTGTCTTAAGTCTTTGATTGTTGCCAAAAAGTCACTGTGGTCACGGAAGACGACAGTATTACTTTCATTCCACTCACTGATCTTCCTCTCCAGCTCAGCATTTTTCTTCTCCAGAGACTGCACTTTCTGCATGTAGGATGCCAGGCGATCATTTAGATTCTGCATAGTGGCCTTCTCATTGGTTGAGATGTGAAGATCAAGGCCATCAGCAAGATTGAAGCCCCGAACAGATCCATAAAGTGACCCATGCATAGATGTTGAAATGCGGCTTCCTTGGCCTCCAGCTCCCCCGTACATGCTGAGATTTCTGTTTCCATAGGTTCCATAGGATCTGTTTGAGAAGGACATGATATTGTCCAAGGTTGTTTTAAATAGGAGAAATTGAGCAGTAGATGCTTAAGCACCAGTTTGCCAGTGTTTTTACTTAATGGAAGAACTTCTTTAAGTACCTGTCAAGGCCCACCCCTGCCTTTTCCCATCAAGTCTCCATGTCCGGCTGAACCTGCACACCTGCATTTTCATGACGCTGAAGGCTTGACATATTTCAGATGGCTGCCCTATCCTCTGTTATCAAAAATGCCGAAACTTGCATTCATCTGAAGGCTATTATCCTTATCTCTAGTGAGGATACCCTGTAAAACTACATTCTTTGTTTCTTACCATGACCGTGGACAAGATGTGTATCAGAAGCTGGTATGTGAGTCATTTCTTAAATTAAGATTTTTAGATCAGAAGCATTTTTAAAAAGAATATTAATCATTCAACCAGTCTGAGAGGGAAAATTCAACTAATCTCTTGTACAACACCATAATACACAATGCAGGCTGTAATAAGGTAACAGTTATGCTTTCATTTGTACTACTGCTAAACTCAACCTTGACTGAGTATTTTTTTCCAAAGGAAACACTCACACAATGGCCCAAAGTACAATGTTTGGTTTAGAGCTCCTCTACCACTTAGCTCTGCAGCGGGCAGGCATACTATTGAAACGTTCCTCAGGATCTTGAAGAATGTTTTCACAGAAGTGGTTATAAGTTTCAAATCATCTGAAAATGTGGAATCAGAACATGTTAGTTATAGAGTAATGAAGCAATATTCCAAAAAACACAGGTGGAAAACTCCATAGCTTGAGGTCATTTCTATTCTTAGAGCCTTCCGATCTCAAATGAACAAAGAAAAGCTCTTTGTCCCTCATTTTTTCCTTTATTAATTGTAGTTTAATAGTAATGTGTGTTTTAGAAAACTGGACACATTGTTAAAAGATTCACGGCATAAAAGCATCTCATTTTATATCACACACCAGCATAAAAAAATGGATAATGAACTTATTCCCTTTACTATAAAAAAATACTCAAAATGTAAAAAATAACAATTTCCTTTTAAATGCTCTGAAGAGAGCTACATGCTCATGACAGATTTTATATATAACCATATAAAAAATTAGAATATCATGGAAAAGTTGATTTCCATAATTCCATTCAAAACGTTACACTTTCATAGATTATAGATTCAGGGCCCACAACTTAAATTATTTCAAGTACTTAGTTGTTTATTTGTACATAATTTGGGCTTCCAGCTCATAAAACCCACAAAAACAGGAATAAAAAAAAAATCAGCTGTTTAAATTACACTATTTTTATATCAGAACTGAAACACAATCTTCATCTTTCTACAATCAAGTGAAAGCACCAACAAGGACCATAGTCTGTTAACCAAAGCCTCGTTTATTCCCTGTGTCTCCCTTGTGACAGTGACCTGCTGACCTTTTTTGGACTTTGTGGTTTAAATCAAATCAGTGAATGAGAAGTGTGAGTGGATGAGAGTCATGAATCTGCAGGCATGAGAGAGATTAATAGCACTTAGAGGAGCAGGAGAGGGTCATATCAGGCCATCTCTCGCCAGTGTATCGCTCACTGTTTTATCTGTTTGTTTCTAGCATGCAAAGACCAACAGGAGGTGTGGCCAGAAACAGAAAGAGAAGTGGACTGAGTCAGCATCCAAAATTGGACCGCATGCTTTCTGGTGACCTTTTTATGGCCCTGCTTGAAGAGGGTATTAAAGATCTCGTTCTCCGGGTTTTGGCTGGTATATCTGCTACAGTTTCACCAATTAGAGTGAAAGGATGATGATTGAAGCGTAGCTCCATGTTGTACTTTCCGTCTCCTTGCGTCTAATTGAAGAAGCGGGGGTATCTATCACAATCCGATAGCATCTACACCAAGCAGCCGATTATTCTGTCAGCACCGCTCAGCAGGCTAATCAGTTAGGGGTGGACCAAACTCTACAAAGAGATCCGATCAGGCTCTGACAAGGCCAGCAGAAGAAAAATGTATGTAGCTTTTTATTATGAAACATCCGAAGCGGTTGATGGATGACCTAAATTTAGCTTCAGCAAACTTCTCTGAGCCTCCATTGATACAGGCTGATTAATGACTATATGATTCGTCCGACCAGGAGCCGGCCAAAGAGGAAGATGAGGAGGTAGAGAATAAAGAAAATTTCTTCAATTTTGAGTCCAGGCGCTAAAGAGAGATGCATTTTACTTTAGTTAGGAGGGACATGGTTCTCATTCCCTGCATAAGAACCAAAATCTCCTAATCGTTTAAATCTTTTTAGTGAAGAATGGGGAATGTTTGAAGCAGTAAATGTTCATTATAGATGCAAGTGCAAACACAAAGTGCTTTAAAACAAAGTAACAAAGCAGTAAAGAGACTGACTTTTAAGGTCCTATTGAGGAGCTACCGAAAGTACAGCACAGCCGTTCCCAGGATTAGCACCGAGTTTAACAGCAGAGAAGACGGTGAATGTAGATATTGCTCATTTTTGCAGGGGACATTTTTGTTGCGGTGATAAAAAGTGGCCTGCCAGCTGTGGCGACTTGTGACTGGGCCTTTATGCACCGTCAGAGGCACTCGGGGAGAGACTCATTCAAAACACACACACACACAACACCTGGCAGCCCTCATCAATCACATCCTTTCTCTGAGTACCGTTCTACACCAGCTTGCACTGGCGTATCAGATCAGTGTTCAGTCCCCCTCGTTCACACACCTCCCTCAACTCCAGCCCCAATCTGACTGCTCGGACACCCGTCACAATGGATTTAAAGAGGCCACGTAGGTCACCTGGAGGCAATGTTTGTTTAATAGGTTCCCAGTACCCCTTGTAAATATGCATTAAAGATGTGCCATTAAGATCTTGCACTGGGGACCTACAGCCAGACAATCAGCAAACAGGTCTTGTTTAACTTCAGTAATACACTTTCAAATGAAAAGGCATGGAGGTCGAGTTCACCTGGGAGAAACCACAGGCCGGCGTTAGGTCGGGAAAGTGTACTCGGCAGATTGCTTCCTCCAAATTTGCAAGCATTGGTATGTTTTCTTCTTTATCACTTCTGCTGACCGTAAGCTGTTTTTATTTACTAAAAAATAAAGGTTCCCAAGAGGTTCTTGGCATAGATGTCCAGTTCTTTAACTGGTATAGACCTCAGCAGTTCTCTGACTTTTTTTTTTAGTCTAATGCCCTCTTTGTGGATATTAAGTGGCACTGCATCTTCACACTGTCTGATTTTTTTTTCCATGCCCCCCACCCGCCCCCTCAGCCCCAAGTTTGAGAAGCAAGGCTTTACATTAGGTGAAAGTTCTTCAAATTCTCATAGCGTTCTTAACACCCACACATCATTTACACTAGAAAAGTTTCTTGGCACCTTTGAAATAAGATAATTTCACTCTATAAAATGGCTCAAGTCATAATATTCTTACAGCAACACATTTTTATTTACGGTGTGTAAATATACTTCTGTAAAGACCCATTTTCCACATAATACAAAGCTTTAACTTGGTGAGGAATCTGTACATTATGTGAAGCTTTCAACTCTTATTCAAACATGGATTTTGGGGGTAACAAAGTTATTGCTCAAGGAACCCTTGAAAATCTCTTTTGAGAGTGCATTAAGAGTGTTTATTCTTAAGAGTGTTAGTATATAAAAAGTAATCCTCATCTCTCTCAATTACACACCCATCATGAGTTCAGCTTCAACACTGGAGACTCTGAACTTTTCGGCGCGACTTTCTTGAGCTTGGATGTCTATTGCCATTTGTCTCCAATATTCCGTACGCCATTTTCGAGCAGCAGTATTGACTAACAGTCAAAAGGGAAAATGAGCTCTGAGGTGCCCTTATATGACTGAAAACTGTAATCCAGTCAGACACAGTTGATAATACCAAATCTTACTGTGAGGTTTGAGTTTAATCTTTCTATGTCAAACACATAGCTTCATCTACAATAGCCCTCAGCTTGTCAAACTGTCCCAAGTCCACTGAGGTTCAACTGAACTTGGAGAACTTCTTCAGGAATAACAGTTTTAAACCACCAAAGAAATCAGAAGCCAGAAAGAGCAAATAAGCGGAGATTAAAAAGTCGAATAAGCGATGAAACAGAGACGCATGCGGACATGAAGAAGGTAATGTCATCACAGGATCATAGGTACTTTTATTAAAAGGCTCATTTTGCTTCATTCTTGTACTCACAGTTCTGTACGGGGAAGATTAAATGCTGCAAGAAACAGCACCACTTTCATCTCATTTATTCTTCTTAATGGAATTCTCAGGCAGAGAAAAGAGAGAAAATAACTTTAAAAGCACGAACACGACTAGGGATTATTAGTTCTCAGGCAGTGCTCATTGGTTTGTTCTTTTTTTTTGTTGCATTCATTCAGTTCGCTAAAATAAAAACCAATACACATCAAAACCAGCAGTCTCCTAATAAATAAACTGTGAAAACATAAATAAACTGTGTGCAATGATCCATGTTGTACAGGTCACGAGTAGTTTGAAGGACTAGGAATACAAACTTTTTAAAAGCTGACTCCTAAGAATAATGGTTCCTACATGTTCTAAATAAAAATTTTAATTAACTTAGAATCTTTCACATTATCTAGAGGTTCTTTAAAATAATACATTCTGTGTTTGTATAATTTTTATGATTTAAAAACAGTCCTAATTCATTTTCCTCTCTCTCTCTCTCTCTCTCTCCTCCTACACTTACAGTAAACAGGCTGATTTTGTCATTGCTACTTTAAGAGTTATGTATGTAAAAACCTCAATTCTGATGGGAATGTATTGTGCCTCATTTAGCCTGACATAAATCGCTCCTTATAACTTCAGTGTGAATGGGTACAGCTAAACTGCTACAGGCTGAAGAAGCAGGTAAATGTGTCAAAACAATTCTTTGAAATGAGCCATTTTTTGACCTTTTCCATAGAGTCAGTGGACAGAAGAGCATACAATACGTTCTGAAATGACATTCTACACACACTTCTCGAAGGAATAATCTTTGAAATTAGGTTGCTCACACACACACACACACACACACACACACACACACACACACACACACACACAC
>JBBPCY010000035.1:7314750-7336119 GCA_037974405.1 Brachyalestes nurse
CACACACACACACACACACACACACACACACACACACACACACACACACACACACACACACACACACACACACATATCTCATTTACTAAAATGGTCCTTTATAGCTTGTGAAGTTATTTCGGGAACCAAAAGTGGTTCTTCTAAGGAATCCCTCTACGAAACATCGTTTTGCAACAGTATAAGAGTTCTCATTTCTGGAGCCGGCCACTCCTGTGTTAGCATCCCTATCATGAGAGAGCAAAATGGACATGAAAACACGGATTGCTTTAGGCACAATAACTGTCACTCTTATTGCCTGTTGATTTTTTTTTTCCTTTTTACAATTAAAGCTCACTATGTGATTCATTTTGTTTTTGTTGTTGGGTTTTTTTTCAGCTACTGAACACACAGCGAGAGAGAAAGAGAGAGAGAGAGAGTCTCCCTTCAGGTGGGCTTGAACCTGCCGTTTTGTGTGTGTGTCGGGGAGCCGAGGCCCAGGGGAGGCCATTAAACTGCAGCCGCTCTCCAGGCCCTGCCGAGCGTGACAGCAGGTGAGGGTAAAAATAGTGAGCCATCTGTTAAAAGCAAGAGACGGCGAAAACCCTTTCCTCGTGACTCAGTGGGGACTCAATTAAAATGTGCATTTTTCCACGTTGGCAAAGGGGGAGCACTCCAGCAGCAGCACCTCCCCCGGCCCAGGTGGGCCCAGGTGCAGCAGGCTCAGGTAGGCAAAAAGGCGTACCGGACTGAGGAGGGTCCACACTCACTACTCGTGTGACAGCCCGGGTGACAGCGCTACTAAACTGGAGCTTTTTTTTTTTGGCTCTCTTTATCAAATCCCTCTGTGTTCTGCTTATTCCTTCATTTCTCCTTTACTCTCCCCAAACACTTTGTAAAATCGGAGCCCTCGTGGGCTTTTGCTTTTTTTTGTCTCTCTCTCTTCATAAAGACACACGCTGCTACAAAGTCTCTTTCAATATTCTTGTGTGCATGCGCATATCAGCTTGCAAAAAGGAGAATAAAAAAAGAACCACCAAGGATTTAATATTTTCTAATAAAAGCATGTCCCTTACCTTACACATAACAGAGCTGCAAAGAAATCTTCAGAGCGATGCCTCAGAAGAACGACGTCCGGTTCCCGTAAGAAACTTCCAGTAGATGCTTCTTTCAGGAACCGTTTGCAAATGGGAAAAGCAGATGTGAAACATCTTCACGTAATACTATAAAAGGTTCTACACCAAAATAAAGTTTGCTGTCCAAGTTGAGAAGTATTTGGGGCGCTTTATTTTCAGTCGTGTAAATGATGCTGTGTTAGGTGTTCTGTTACAAACTTGCATCCTCTGGCTAAAGAGATGGGTGGATAATGTTTAGACACTCTATTTGGGATGGATTTCGAGTTAATCGAGTTAATCACATTTGCATGTTTGCAGAGCAAAGACCTCAGTGGCAATCAGAGCAGGTGCACTCTCTCGTTTGCACACGTCGATATCCTACCAGGACCTCATCATTATCTACTCTAAATCACAGGCCGAATTAGTGCAAATGTTTCGAGTACCAGCTTGAATGCCATCTGGCAGGTGGAACGCCCTAGATAGAAAGATATTGAGTCCAGTCAACATCTGACAACTACCATCTTCTCCATTCTCAATACAAGACCCAGTTATTTAATCACCGTGCCAGAGGGCCCAAGGAAGCATATTGGGCTGAAATCTGAATTGCTTATACATGATTGAAGATGAAGTCTGTTTGACCAAAAATCCTCTTTTTGCTGTCCTACTGCTATATTATTCAAAGGCAGTTATGAAAAATATTTTATTGCATAGGGATGTGTTCCGTTCAATTTACATTCTGTTTGACCTTAAATTTTTCACATCCTTTTCCCTTTGATTTGAGGTCAGGCAATTAGGAAAATGCATCAAAAATGTTGCCTATGGTGCGTCTTTCTGCAAATTAGGAACGTATGCACGACAATAATTTTACATCATATTTAAACCATGATAAAATACCTTTGCTCCTTTGCTACTGCTTAGCTCATTTCGATAATAAATAACTGAGAAATAAAATTACATTACTTTAGCTTCAAAGGAATAGTTGATCAGTTAGTTCATCTAACGATGACACAATTTACACTATTTCCCACTTATACTAGGTGTCCTAAATCAAAATAGGAGTCCAAATTATGCTTCCTTGGTGTAGAACTGTAGTCTAGAGTAACATTGCTAACACTAGAACTCAACAGTCACCCAAAAAAACATGTATCAGTCACCTAAACACACATATCAGTCACACGTAAAAACATCACCACAGCTTCTCTCTACTGTGATATCCAGGTCTTCATTATAAACAGCTGCCGACTTGTCCATGTGATTTACAATACAAGACTTCAAGTGAACTATAAAAATGAACAAAACTTCATTTCCATACACAGATATTTCAAACAGCAGCAGGGCACAAAAGGGAGTACTGGTTCTCAACCTTTTCAATATTAAGGCCCACCTATTATTCACAGCATGTTGCCAAGGCCCACTTGGCCAAATTAGTTGATAATAAATAACCAAATGTGGCCCAATGGCCTGTCTCGATTTTAGATTCGCGGCCCAATCAAAAGCCTTCGCGGCCCAGTGGTGGTCCCCGGCCCAGTGGTTGAGAAACCAGGTCCTAGACCACATTCACAAGTCTGTGCCACTTTAATGAAGTTATGGGTGTGGTTTGAGCGGGTTAAAAGGTTTGGTGATGCATTTTTGGGCACAGTTTGGGCTATTTGGGTTGATTTCTAGTGTTAGTTGTACACTGAGCTCAAACATGTCTTGGCTGATTTGTTATATCTGAGGAAAGTGGAAAATTGGGTACATTTAATTTTTCTCTGAACAATTCCATTAAGTCACAAGGTTAGTAAGATACGCTCATCTGCATTACATAGCAGGACACGATAATGCACGCCCATGTGGCATGTTTCCACTGGGGAGGGGGTCTGAATGCCCTTGAGCCTCTGGTTAAATATGCTTCATAAACAGAGCAGTGCCTGCTATCTGTGACCAGCAGCTGAATACGTCTCTGTACTTAATCCCTCTCTTTGGATTCAGTTGCTATAAACTGCCTGACAGCACAAGCATCTCAGGAGCGAGGGAGGCAGAGGAGCTTTATTAAATGTAAACCTAATATTACATTCAAATCCTGACGGTCAAAAGGATCATTTTCAAGGGTAAAAAAAAGATACAATGAACAAAAAAAACAAAAAAAAAACAAAATAAGAAAATAAATCTTTACCTAACTATTCAGTCTTGTGTATCAGTCCATAATTCATTGAAATTATTTCATGAATAACAGTTCCTAAATTGTTCTCATCTAGGGCTTGCAGTTCTAGGAAATGGTGTAGGTTCTTTAGCACAAAAGGGTTCTCTAAAGCAGCATCAGATGGTTGTTCTATTGTTCTTCATTGTTTCAAAAACTCCTTAAAGCACCTTTATTTTTAAGGATCAGTTTGGTTCCTCATTCATGTAGAGATCTAAGTCAACACTGAACACCAAAAAGAGTTTTGAAAAGCACAGATTAGGAAAATGGACCAAAATACAATATATTCATTCTCAGAAGTTTCTGAACATGACTTGTCATCAATCCACAATGTGGAAGCCCAACAAGCATCACACATGATCAGCCTTTAAAAGGCTCGTAAGGATTGAAATATGTGATTGAGCAAATGTCACCAGTCAGCAATTTCTAGAACACTAAAAGCGGACTCAATGGCAGAATAGCAAGATGGAAAATACAAGCTTTTAACATGAACTGAAAGTTAAGAATGTTTCCTTTTTTTTTTTTTAGATGTACAAGGTTCTATTCTGACAGTGACCCATATTTTGAACAGCTAGATTCTTCAAATTTTGGATAAAAAACATCATGAATAGTAAATAAATGAAGCAAGAAACAAACAAACAAACAAAAAACAGCTGCAAGGACACAAGGTAAAAGCCATCCTAGAATGACTTGAGAAAAAAGAAAGTATTCCTGAGTGACACAGACAGAAGTCTTTATCTCCATCTCACTGAAAAGCTGTAGCCAGTGTTAAACTGCCATCTGTAAATTGTCCAGGGAACATACAAGAGTTTGAGTAAATTTGTCAGGGAGAATGGAGGAAAGGAAATGTACTATGTGAGAGTGGAAAAAGTGGTAGAAACTTCTTTTTCATTTCTTGCCAATGATTATATTTGATCTCCGCAGTCACTTAATGTTAATAATATTTACTGAATGTCACCGTTATGCAAGTTATTAAAATTTAAGCTTGAGGCATGAGAGTGAGCTCTGAATAAAGTGGCCAGGTTCGGTTATTGGAAAGTTGAAGCTCTGGCCCAGGTTTTCTGCAGACAGAGGAAAAAAAACATTTCTGAAGATGTGTGTCTTATGGACCAAGCTTTTGGCACAGTTCACGTGTCTTTATGGAGCTGCTTTGTGCACTGGGACACAGTCATGCTGGAATAGAAAAGGTTCCTCCCCAAACTGGGTCCACAAGGTTGGAAGTGTGTTGTCCAAAATGTCTTGTTATGCTGAAGCATCACAATTGCCCTTCAGTGGAAGCAAAGGACCAAGCCCAAACCATAAGAAACAGGTGCGTCCCAATACTTTGGCCATATAGTGTACATCCACATTGGTGTTTTAAGAAAGGTAGCAGTGTGGCTGAGCAACACCACTTTATTTAGGCCCAAAGAGAGGTCCTGGAGGCTTATCACTGGAAACAAGACATTATTCAATTCAATTTTATTTATATAGCGCTTTTTATAACCAGGTTGTCACAAAGCAGCTTTACAGAGTCGAGGTCCGAGCTCTAGGTCCTAGTGAGTAAGCCAAAGGCGACAGAGGCAAGGAAAAACTCCCTCGGCTGGAGCCAGAAACCTCGGGAGGAACCAAGACTCGAAAGGGGAAGCAAGACTCAAAACCCATCCTCCTCAGGTCGACCCATTAGTAACAAATGATGACCAAGCAGCAACACCAATCCTCAGGAACTGGACTTTACATGTATTTAACGTGTTACCAAGTTGCAACTTGGAACAATCTGCTGCAAGACAAGTTGAGACGTCCCAAGCTTTTGAAACAGAAATTCTCCTCCTGAAGTTGAATCTCTACACTTTATTTCATGTAGGAAATTGAACGCTAGGTGTAAACAGCTGTTAAAACAGTCCATGTTACTATAAAGACACCTGTGGCCTGGAGTGGGATTTTTTTAGTCTTAAGAACTATAAGGTCACTAAGTAAGTAAGTCAACTTAACTGTTTTCTAGCCAAGCTAAAGCTGAAGCCTCAAAGATACTATATGCAAAAAATCTATAATTCCTTTTATCATAAACAAAATCATTTATATTAGTATTTGACCACATTCTAGAAGCGTACGTGAACCCCAAGGCAGTACAGGCGAAACATCTGCACAAAGTTTTTACGATGTCAAATTCTTCAGAGGAACTTGCTATTAGTGACTGCTAAGCCCCGAAACAGGCAGAAAGGTTAAAAAATACTTTCGCACTTCATGGAGCAAATTATTTCCTCTATTTCTAAACCATATGGGCTGCGAGTTGCAGCAGTCGCTCCGAGATTCTCAACAGCCCAGGTTTTTAGAGAATCACGTCCAACCGTTGTGACTGGAAGGTGGCGCGATGAAGTCGGGGTAATCAGATGACTCGGGTTTCGCCAGGGCGGCTCGGAGCATCTGAAAATAATGGGTAAGACGAGGTGAGCTCACACAACAGAGCTGATGCTCTGCTAAAATCCTCCAGCAGCGAGATGGATGTTGCGCTATCGACTGTAAATCCAGCGGCGAGCTTGACACCCTTTTTCAATAACTACCCCCCAATAAACACAGTGAGTGACATATTCTCATTCAGCGTGGGCTTGTGCCTGTCCTGTCTCCATCAATCTCAGAGTTTCCACTTCATCTCCATTCAGGTCCCGTCCCCCCAGAACGCAGGTCGTTTGAGTCAGAGCCAGGCGAAATTACTCGGACAGGTAATATCTTGACTTCAGCGATAAAAGAGACTTTTATGGACAATTTTCCCTTCAAATGGCTGTGTTCTCAACGCCCCTCCAGCTAACGTTAGAACTTCCATGCCATTCTACTTTCTCCTCAGCCTGTCTTCGCTTTTGCCTAGCCTGAGGCCAGCTACCTGGGCTTTTAATTACTGTTTTTCTGAGAAGACTTTGATTCCTACCACCTGCGGGTGAGTCCATTCTGCCATGACATAATGGCTCTCAGTTAAAAGTAATTAGTGCCTAGGGAGAAAGGCGTACCAGGGCAAGGAAACAACTGTCAAGTCTCCGCATTCAGGTGCATGCCAAAGGTCTGAGAGTCCTCCTCAGCAGATCAGAGGATGAGAGGAACTCTGCAAGCAAGGACAGGTGGTTTGTTATTGGCCGTGATCCTGTAAAGCCGCGTTAATGAACATTGATTTCAAACTCATTGGTTTTTGCTGCCTGGTTACGAGGTGCAAAGGGCAAAACAGGACAAAACCAATGCTTCTTATAATTACTATCACAAGAGATTTACTGTAGTGCCACGCTGGCTGCAAATTTAGCTGTCTAACAATTTAAAGCAAAAATAGCACACAGTCTTTGTCCATATTTTAGGAAATTTGTTACATTCTGGTCAGACAACATGAATACATTCAAAGGAAAAACAAGCGAACAAGACTATAGGTTTTCTGTTGGTATTGATTTATTTTTTGTTAAAATCATTCAAATTGAAAGCGATGTTTACAAAGTCCTTTTCATCCAACCGAGTTTTACATTCTAATCATGTACTTGATTCACACACTCAGAAGCTCTTTGATAAACTGGATCAATTGTTCAATTAAGAGTGTAAATAATGATTGATTATGAATAATTGCATAATGAAAAACTGATTAGTGTAATGAATTCTTATCAACAAAGACTACGAAGGCCATTATGTTAGAGTAGATTGTTACAAACTAATGGAATATTTAAGAAAACATCTTTAAACTAGATGCCAGCAAACATGTCATGTTGGCTTTTGGTTATTATTGTGAAAACTTTAAGAGAAATTGCAGTTTGCTTCTATATGTTTGTAGTGTGTAAAACCAAGGTTTCAGGCTGAGAGTGAACCTGAAATCAGAAGTGACCCTTATTTTACCTCGTTAGTTTGCCTCTGGTCATACCAAATATCACCATATGGTTTAGAAGAGTGAATGCTTGTTTCAGCAACACTTTAATGATTTTTGTCCTTCCTTGTAAAAAAGAAACATGCATCAGTGTACAGCAAACGTCATGTTCAACCAGGTGCCGAATTCAGACGTGCTGATTTCTAAAAGCTGATTTGTAAACATGAGATAGGGAGCAAGACAACTCCTCTGTAGCAATCCTAGAAGAGCTAGAAATGCCTGCTTTTCAGGACTGCAGAGGCAAAAGAGGGGAGAAAGAAGCAAAAAAAAAAAACAAAAAAAAAAGGGGTGTAGGGAGGAGGTTACATTTTTGGAAAGACGGATATCCCGCAGCTTGAAGGCTGTTTTGGGCCAGACATTTATCAGTGGAACGAGTCGGCCTCTGACAGAGCTCGGAGCACCCTGGATATTAACTCTGCAGTGGGCATCGTGATCCTCCTCCCTGCTCACACGCCCAGCATCGCAATGGGCTGATGAGAAATGGCGCTTTCTTCAGGCCACAGTATATCACGGCGTGGCCTCTCCACTCGTTGACAGTTGTGACCTTGTTTAAATGTGAAAGTGAGACATCCACTTTTAAGTCGTAAAGCTGTGAAGCCTTATTACTGTTTTTTTTATTTTTTGGTCGGCAGTATTACCCTTGAAGATAGACATATATAAAAAAGATGAATCAACAAACCCAGAACCAATCATTACAGAGGTGCCTGGCAGCTCATAAACAGCGTCTCTTTCTGCACCTCACCCGTTTTTGTTTTCTTAACGGCAGCAATGACGCTAAAGTGATCGTACTGAAATGATGTAGTTAAAATGCACTCCTCAACTTTCCTAGCCACGAAGTGGGACTCTCTTAAAGGGCCCACCACTCCGGCTCTGACAACATCCTGATATTTGTGCTTCATATATTTTAAGCCCAATCACCATGCTCCAAAGCATGACTAAATGAACTCTTAAAAAGTATTTCGGATTATATATCAAACTAATTGGCAATTAGGCTTTGCTTAATGGTATAAAACACTAACTAATCACCAAGATTATAGACATCACTCTGATTTTTTTTTTGGCTTGGCTTTTTTAACGGCGGAAAGAAATGAAAGGAAACGAATGGAAATGAACAGAAGAGAACTTTTAGGTTAATATAGGCTCAACGTTTGACTCACAATGCAGCAATTTCTCTAGCAAATAGCTTTCTGCCAGCCAATGTGTCATAAATGGGACCTTACAAGAGCAGTCTCCCACCATTACTGTCATGTAAGACATTTTCGCCCCTCAGTCCCCCATGAGGCGGTCGCCCCGGGCTCACGCTCCTTACTGAGCAGCTCTGATCTCTAGACCTGGCGGCTATGACCCCATTAGCATACTGGGGTAAACAGGCTTCTCTTTCCATACAAAATAATGTTTCTGCTCTGAATGAACAATGCGTGGCCCTGGTCGAGTTCGCCCCTTGGCTGCTCATTCCTGACCAGAGGAATGTTTTGTTCTGTAACGACTGTGGTTAGAATTAGAAAAGGTTAGGCTGAGATCGGTGCTCGTGGGTAACTTTCCGACCTCCGCCTCAAACCGGTCAATCCTTAAGCACGACGGGCAAGTTGCCAAGCTGGCCAGAATTTTATTCCCAGAGTGATGGTTGATTAAAGGTCAGTGGTTGAGAAAAAACATTGCAAACTCTGGTTACTGTTGTTTACATCATCTAGAACTCACCCCACCCCCATGAGGTCAGTCTTTCTAAAAAAGATTAGTTGCTTCTACTAACCTATTCTGGTCCTGCACTCTCAAAAATAAAAGGTGCCATAAATCACCCATAAACATTGAACAACACCAAAGAACAACCACTTCTGATTCCCTAAAGAACAAAGAACTGGTACCTTTTTTTTTTAAAGAGTGTGGAGGGCAGGTGTCCAGCAAAATTCCCAGCAAATCAGGAACTGGCAACCTATCATGAGGGAGATGCAGCAGGGCTGCCTGAGTTGAACCAATCCCACAGTTGAACCCTTTCTTCTCTAGCCTGTGGCACTCTTTCCATTTGATAATATTCCTCTGACACTAACGAGTGTTCAAACGAGGGCTGGAGGCCTGCTATTAATGGCCCCTCTTTAGAAGCTGAGACGAATCACTGGCCTAAGCCTCTCCTTGGGCCTCTCCATTTATACTTTCCCTCTGTCCCACTAGCCCAGTCACACTGCGTAAACAACATGAAGCAAGGAGAATGGGCTCTCCTTTGCCCTCTCCTTTTTAATTTAGACATCCCGGCTTCACAGCTGAGGGACATTAGGGAGCGTGGCTAAGGAGTCGGGCCCTGCCTTCAATCCCCATGCTCTTCCTCTTCCACCGCCCGTACGGATTCCAGCAAAACAAATCAGCCCTGCCCGAAGAGACAGGCACCATGTGCTGCTAGAGATAGCAGATGAGATTTATGCAATGAAAGATGAGACGCTCTGTTCAGCAGAACGCAGTGACGGCTAAAATTGAATACATGGTGTGCGGCAGAGGACTGCGATCAATAGCGAGTTTTTGAGCACATTTTGAATAGAGAAGAAGTGATGGTAATAATAACTACGCTCATCATCATTCCAGTGTGTCAGTTTGGGCTCAGCAGCCCTGGCACGATGGCCAAAAAGCTACTGAACGTAACAGGAAGAAGATTACTTTGATTAGATTCGAGTTTTAATATTGATAGTGAGAAGAACTTGCTGAAAGCTCTTTTTTCTGCATCGTGGTTAGACAAATCCCTTTTGACCGTCTCAAAAAGAATGGGTTACGCAATGCCAGGAAACAACGTGCATCAGAATAGGCCAGGCAAAAAAAAAAGCAGATGATGGGAAACACCACACATGGATAGAACCAAGTCAAGCTCTCACTGCCCTGATTACCAAGCCAGCTCAGACTGAGACCTAATAACAGCCTTCCAGAGGAGACTGGATAAATTTGAATCTCGTCACATCAGCCGGCAAACAATGAGGAAGACTGCAAGGGAGAGGAACGGTGACCTCCTCATCAAACAAGGACATTTCCACACATAGCCAGGAGGTGAGGCTGTGGAAGATGAAAGCAACAACACAGCCGAGCTTTTGGTGCCGCTAGGGGTCAGCCGAACCAGTGCTCATGCAAATTGGCTACTTTAATGGTGATAATGAGAAGCACAGAGAGAGAGACAGAGAAAGAGAGAGAGAGAGAAAGAGAGAGAGACGGGGGCTGAAAAGAGGAGAAACAGCTGGCCTGGTTTTCATTGTGCTGGTGGAATAGCACTGACACGCTGCTATTTAGAGAGCACAACAGTAGCCTACAGCGCGGAGCTGGAGCGTGACTTCACGGCGAAGAGCAGCACGCCTCAAATGGGTCAGGATGGACTGAATATTAACTAGGCGCGCGGTCCTCTTGGCAGAAAATTGAACATGCAGCCCCTGCACTGCTCACTCACACATACACCTAGACGGTTGAGAGAATACTGATTGCATTAAGATTAGAACAATTTCCAGAGACAGATATGGAGGGGACGATGTAGTCCAGACCTTTGTGGCTTCTCATTTTAAGGGAGTTAGCCTATAATCTAATGGAGGGTAACATTATCCACCAAGGGTTTCACAGGGTCAAGCTTTAATCAACCCACAGAAGCACCTGATTCAGCCTACGAGCACCATTCTGACTTCCGGCAGATACCTGTGCCATCCCTGTGAACATTCGAGAAACATGTATAAGAACAAAGAACATCTTTTCAGTCTCAGACTACTTAAAATACTTCTTAAAAAACAATAAAACTGTTCCAGACCACTTGGTGGTTGGAATCCAGACTGAGAGGAGCAGAAAGATGCAATGAAATGCTGCCACCTAGAGTTTTCAATTCATTACTTCAGTACTCGCTGGACTGTTTTATCATTAAGCAATGTGCACTGCCTACGCTCAAGTGTACCACCCCTAAGGCAAGAGGCAGGAGAAAAGTAAGACAAATACGGTAAAAACTGATTCATCGCTGAATTTGTCATGTTTGAATGTGTAATGGCTTCCAAATAAGCAATAAATAAAAACACAGCATCTGTTCTGTGAATGAAATAGTGAGGAGGGAGACTTACATTCTAGCAACCATGGCCATTTGGTTCTTGCTTAATTGGGATATTTCCAAGAACCAATAGCAACTGGGGTTACACTTTTCCAGTAAGCTGGAAATTGCTATTGGCATTCCAGGCAGATTAAACTCAATAAAAAGCACTCAAGAGGAAATAAAGTTTGTTATGATAGAGTGCCGTCTGGATGAACTTTTGCAGCAAATGCCAGACACAGTGTTGCCTTCTTTCTCCATTCCTCACCCACAACTGTCCATTCTTCTTCTTTTCTTTCCGCCCGCTTCCCTTCGACAGACCATTAACTGTAAAGTCAATGGCGTAGCTGTGGTGGTAGGATAAAAACATTTCCTCTATGCAATACATTGTCAGACATTTGACAATCCAGTTTCCTCGACGCTCACTGTAGTCTTTACAGTCATTGATTTTGATCATAGATAAGAAGGCAAAAATCTCTCTGTGAGCTTTAAATCTTCCCACTCTCAGTGCTGCGGTATTAACTCCCTGCTTTTTGCTCCAGTAAATAACAGTCGCTGGTGCTCTGCAGGACCCCTCTTGTCCGTCACCCAGGCCTAGCTGCAGCCAGTCCCCGAAACAGCAGATTACGTGAAGCGAAGACAAAGAAACAAGACAGCTTTTCTTATATTGAGATTAGCGTTTGATATAGAGGTTGATGCGGCTGCCTAAAATGTACGATTACTGTAATTACTGTTGTACAGTAGCTACAGTGAAACCAACCCGTCCTACACTACTTACAAAGTCGTAAATCTAGAAAATATTTTCCAAAATGACAGTTAATTAACTAGTTGTTACTACAGTCGAGTCTATTACTCATCATCGGAGACCTCAGTTTGGTCTTTTGATATATCCACAGCATTAAACACATTCCAAAATGTAGACACAAAGTAAGGGTGTAATGATATACTTTGCTCATAATTTGAAATACTAGGTTCACGATTCAATATTCCCTTTAAATTGTGATGTCTATGTATAACAGGACAAATTGAACAGAGTATCAATTCTCTGAGATTTATTGCTACATCTCCACATTGTAGCATCACAATATAACAGTGTCACAATTGTTTCACCCCTAATCAAAACAAAAATGCGAATCGACTTGAGACACCAAAAAACTAAACATTTTAATAATACCCATTCCTGTAATCAGCTCGACAGTAATTCTTTGGCAAAACGGCCCAACACAGCCACCCACCCAGCATGTAACCAAATGTAGAACAAAACACAAAGCTAAGCTGGGGAGGCATGGGGGGAGTGAACACATGGGCAGCATATTGATGTTCAGAATTGTTCCTGTGGTGTGTGAACTATTCTTTAATGGTGCTGTTCAGTGACAAAGACTATCAAATATTTGCATCTGAGGAGCATTTTAGCTGTTCAGCTATGCTTTTATTACACATGCTTCTCTTTCACTGTTCCCTGGTGCATGGAGTCCCCTGGTTCCTTGCATGAGTGTGGAACCATGCAACCTCGAACCCACAGACACACACCTTGAAACAATGAAACATGGGCCTAGATCACATAGATTAGTGATTTTCACACCAGTTCTCAGGGACTTCCAGATGATGCATATTTTTGCTCCAACTCAACACACAACACATGTGGACCATCTCAGAAAACCGTTCCCTGAAAAGCAGTTTAAGAACCACTGACACAGAAGCACCATCGTACATTCACACAAAACCTAAAACAGTGCTCAAAAACACAAGCATGTGAGAGTGAGTGTGAAAGACAAAGAGAAAGAGAGAGGGACAAGAAATTTAGATAGAAAGACAATGTTTGACGAGAAAAGCATAATCTGTATTTCAGAGGTTTGCATCTTTGATTGTATCAAGAGCTCGTACACTGGCAATGATTGGTCAACAGACATTATCACAGAATCCTACTTTAACATGTGAACATATGTTGTAAACAAAAAAAAGGCTTTTCAAGCAATTGAATGGTCCCCAGAGTATCAGAACCAAGCGCTCTGCAATACAACACTATTTGACAACAGAAAAAAAAAAAGTTCCCTTTAAGGAAGATTGAATATAGCAGAATGGATGCTGTAATGGAAAACCCATGCCTTTCCTTTTCAATCATATCTCTGGTATACAACTACACGTCTTGACAGGAGGTAACAACCATTCTGCAAAGTCTATTATCAGATTATAAACAGAAATCACTGAAACCTGCACTGCTCAAACAAATCCAAGGTCTTCGAAGGGTCAAATGCGTTGCATCGGTTGGAGAAGGCAATCAAGGCAGTACTCCACTTCATGATTAAAACGGAAAGATCTCCTTCCAGCCGCCCTTAATAAAATTTAAACTTTACACTTCTGTCTGAGATGAAAATGGATGGCTGAAATAGTGACCATACAACTTGTTTTTTCTAACTTGTGAAATAGAGGCATAAAGTCTGTGTCTCCATGGTTAGACACAAGTATTGACTTTCGTGACTGTTACAGTCAACATTATATGTACAAACTTACAAACTGAGGATTTTCCTTTGCTCTTATTCCTTTTGTCTCTCATCAATGTCCACAGGTTATTCATCTGTCCAGGGTGTTTAGAAAAAAGTCTCTCTGCACAGGGGACATGTGGACTTGTTGCTTGATGTGAACCATTTGTACTGTAAAATAAAAAGAATGAAGAACTTCTGAAACCACTGTATAAAGTTCACTGAGCTGAAAGGATTCAACCAGACGCAGAAGAAACGAACCACAAAGTGAAATCACTAACAATTAAATCCAGTATGCAAGTGATACTTACCAGGCAAGCCGAATGGAACTTCTTCTTGCAAGTGCGACAGGCTTTCTTAGGCAGCGAATAGTTGGATCCATGGATGACCGAAAAGCAGATCATACAGTCCTCCACTCCCTCAAAACGTTTGTCAACGTTATTCTTCCAAAGGGACAGACCCTCCATAATGCTGCCATTCTACATACAACAGACAATAAAACAGAGTAATTAGAGTTAAAAAAGGATTATAATAAAGAGTTGTGCTAGAGCCTTATTAGACATATGTAGACGTTTAATTGTAGTAGAATGTTTATACAATTGTTTCACGAGACACAAGAGTTAAAAAAAAAAAAAAAACATCTTTTACAATTACAAAAGGTAAAAAAAAAATGGCTTGCTCTTCATCCTGTGTGAGGCAGAGATCCACACTTCAGAATATTTAAAACTGGGCAATGATTCAGCTTTAAGGCTGGGGCAAAGCTGAAGATAAATTACTCCATCAACAGGAATTCCCAGTTGAGGCTCATTTTTAGACAGTCCGTAGGCTTCGTCTGTGTTCACTAACCTGCAGACCAGTTAACACATGAGGTACCAATATTTCATTTTTTTAATTTTAATAAGACCGTGTACTCCATTTGCAGCATACTCCCCAAACCCAATAGGGTGGATAAACATTCCATGATTATAAGACTTTGATCAACTTTTGAATACTTGGCTTGTGTTCCTACCTGGTGTGTAAGGTAGGTGCTGAGCTGGAGCATCCAGTTGCGCCACTGTTGCACTGCTACTCCAACCCTGCGGCCACTCTCCACAGAAATGGAGCCCAGAGGGTAGTTCTGAGGCAGCTGAATTACCAGCTCGATAAAGATATCGTCTACCGAGTACGTTGCAATCACTTCCCGTGTGGCAGAGCGTGCTTTTACCTGAAAACCCATAGGCATTTTATCAGAGAGAAAAGCGAGAAAGTGTTTTTTAAAAACACACTAAAAGTCTAACAAAAACTAGCCAACTATTTTTGTCACAGCATAAGAAAAAGCCTCACCGTCATACTCTCGAAGGTCTGCGTGCTGGACTGCACTGAGGCGATCTCTTGCGATGACAGCACACTGCTCACATATTTGCTGGTGAACTTATCCACGGTGCTGAACACACGTTTCTCCTGGCTGTTCCACCACAGGCGCACCATCGCAGGCAGATCCTTCAAAGCTCCATAGTACACAGAGCAGGCAAGGTGGGGAACCTCACTCTGCAAACCTTCTGTTTCTGCTACACAAGAAAGCACTTGGCGTCTTGCATGTTTACTCATACGAATCACTGGTTTATAATTTTGTGGTAAAGATAAGGTGTCTCCAAACAAAATGGCGCCTGAGAATTTCTCCTCTCCTTCACCACAAATGAATCGTGATACGAACCAAATCGTGAGTCAAAAATCGCAAAACGAACCAAATCGTGGGTTTACAGCCCTATATATAAAAAACCACAATGCCTTTAGTGGCACAAATCAACGCCCCCTGAGAGAAGTCGACTAGTTGTGTGTGTTTTTCCCCCTCTTTCTGACCTCGCTTGTGTGCAGTCTCTGCCTCTGATTGGCTGATACTGACACGCGTTCCTTGGTTTAACCAATTATTATAGTCCCTTCATAAAAAGGGCCGTACAGTTGGCGCATTAGGTATCTAAACATGAGACCACAAGAAGACAAGAGACATGCAGCAGAGGAGACAGAAGCACATGTGTGGAGATACTTTAGACACACAAACAGCACAGTGACCAGCACAACCTGCAAGTCGATGTTAAAGTACAGTAACAGTACCGGTGTTCTGAAATGGCATCCGCTAGCTAACATGGCTAACACTAGCACTGAAGGGGGTCGTCCTGCCGCGGCTTAAACGGTTCCCACTCTCTATTGGACAATTAAATTTACCAGAAAATTAAAGGTATCAGCCTTTGTTTTGTTTAGTTTAATTGTCATGTTGACTGTTAATGTTACAGAGAACTTTTAATAAAAGTTGCTCAATGTTGCACAACCCTGTTCTTTCGCTGAGTGTGATGACATCATCAAACGACTAGTCGACTCGACTTGGACTTTACTGACCGACTAGTCGACTTGAAAAAACTCTGGAGTCATTAATGCCCTTATATCCATATCTCCCAGATATATAAAAAGAGAGACTTTGATTCTTCTCACATTTTTATTACCTTTTATTACCTAAAAACCTGTCTAGTCACTCCTCGTAAAGTAAATTTGCTACATGACCTGCATGAAAACAATGGTTGTACTCACGGCCCAGGGAGAGGGACAGGCTCTCGGTGAAGAAGCTTTTGGGTTCTTTGCTGGCCATTTCTGTGGGCTGTCCAGGCAGGGCCGGGTTCTCCGGCATGAGTCGGAAAAGATGCAGCAGCAGTTTGTGCAGCGCACGTGTCTTTTTTAAATACAAGGAGTACTGGACACGCAGCTGCAAAAGATATAAAACCAGTGCTGGAAGGTAAGTAAGCACGCACCAACAATCCTAAAAAGGTAGATATACACTGACCTACATTTTAGTTATCATGATATCAGAATTTTGACAGTACAGACATCAAATGAAGTATTACAATCTTAAACAAAAAAATTGATAAAGAAATTAATTTGTTAATTAAGGTCAAATTAATTAATTTAATTTGCTTACGGGCAGAATATAACATCAGCATACCCAGCCTATTTAAGCAAAGAACAAAATGTTCAGCAAGCTTGATTAATTAAGTGTTTTCCTCACTGTAAATAAATGAATTGGGAAAAGTGCCAGCTAAACTCGTAAAGTAAAGGGTGCAGGGACTAGTACGCAATAGCCAGTTCTGTGAGATGCAGCACTGACTGCAGTCCCTGTTATTGGAACAACAATGAAGTAAAGTAGTGTGTGTAATCTGGGACTAGCATCCACACTAATTTAGTGCGTAGAGTTCAGTGTGGTGCTGTGGCTTACAGGTGCCATACCTGGGAAGGTGCGGCCTTAAAGAAGGTAAGAATCAGTTTCCAGGCTAGCAAGTATCCCATGATGCAACAGTGCTCCACGCTAAGAGGCTGCACCACAGCAAATTCTCCCACCTGCACACCACCCAGAATATTCTCTAGGAGCTCCTCTGTGGTTGTGAGAATACTCATTATAGCAGCTGGAGGCGACCTAAAGCAAAAAACAAGCAAGTTTTATAATTTGACACTTTCTCATTGCTTTTGTTCAGTTGTTCCTTGCATCATGCACCTCTTAGCGTGCACTTGATTAATATTTTATTTTCGGCTGCATAAATGAAAGTGCACTTTTTTTTTTTTTACATTTATTAAAATTATAAATATGATCTTTTTCCCCCAAAAGACACTATCCACTAAAACAGGTAAATTGAAACATGAAAACAATCAAAAACATAACCTGGCCATGCTTTTACGGTCAAACACTTGCTTACAATTCTGGGAAACAGATAATTAAAATAATAATAGAACTCTTTTCTAGAAGAAAAACGTATCACTTGGACATAAAAAAAAAACCAAAAAAGTCTTACAGGCAAGTCTCCTCCTCGTCTTCATGTTCAGATCTGGCAGTTGCACCTTCACTGTCACTTTCAGGTAGCAGAGGCATGACCCTTAGAAAACATTTGCAGTATATTTGATTGAGAACAATGACTGTAAACAATATTAAGTACCACTAGTCTCATGGTTGTAAGTTACTGTGCTAGCTCCAAACATCCTAAACACGTGGCTGTAAGTCTTACTTGTGCAGAATGTGATAGACAGCCAGCTGCAGAGGCCGGGCCTTGAACAGCAGCAGAGGGGCGAGAGTGTTGAGCAGAGTCTGAAGGGCATCAGGCAGGCTGCTCTTCTGGTCTGCCACAAATCGGGCCGGAAGCTTGTTGTGTGTGAGCAGCTGGACGGGGATGTAGGTGAGAGCCTCGCCCACCGCCACCACGCCAGCCAGCGGAAACAGCGGGTCGTCTGGCTCTGGAAACTCCACTGCAGAGAAGGTCTCATTAACACCTTGTTCTCAGCTTCAGTCAGGAATTTAATTACTTTCATTATAGAAAGCTCGCTTGCAACATACTCTGTATCTTTCATGGGCCATGAGTTAGAAGTATTACAGAATTCTTAAAGCTGAACTGGTCTATCGGAAGCTAAGCAGCACCAAAGATACACCAAACAAAATTGTATTTGTTCAGTACTACAGTAATTCACAGAAATTATAACCGTCTAATTATAACCGCAGACATATTAATGTACGTTTATAGTCTAAGAATAATTTAGTGTTATGGTGGCAATTGTTTGTAGCTCAGAATGTTAGTTCTAAGCCGGATAATGAGGTCTGACAATCCCTGTGAACGCACTGAGCAGCAGGAAATATGAAACAAGTTGAGGTATTTTAAATGAAGCGCAACCCACCAGGAATCCTGACTAGAAGAGGAAGCAGCCAAGTGTAGATTCCCTCCACAAAAAACTCTTGCCATTCTGAGCTCAGCTCAGGTGGCAGCTGCTCTGCCACCCCAGCAGGTGGCGCTGTGAAGAACTCAGTGAGTCTCACAACCAGTTCACAGTTGGCACACACAAACTGCTGCACCCAGGGATTCCAGAATGCCCCACAACTCTCACTGGCAGTCTACAGTCAGAAAAGACACAAACACAAGCATTAACGTGCCTAACGTCCCATTTTTGTTTTGCTTTTTTGAATAATTAGACATTAATTGACCTTTAGGTTGTCAAAATGATGAATGGACCATGACACATGACATATTTTTATAGTAACTCCTTTTATTAAGAAGTAGGATGTCTTTGCTTCTCCTGTAAAGTCCCAATGTTTTGTTAGACATTTTGTCATTTAATTCATGCTCATTTTATATTATACTTCCGTAGGCACATTGGATGACATTTTGTGTAGGATGTGCTACATTAATAAACTTGAAGAGACCATAAGTGTAACTTCTTGTTAAAACAATTCCTACCTCAGTTGTCTTAAAACTCTACTTGAGATAATCAGAACATCATCTCCACCCTGGGAATACATTTTCTTATTACTGACAAAAAAACTCACTTCCAACCAGGCCAGCATTGAGCAGAGGAGGAAGTCCCAGTGAGCGCTTCCAAGAACTGTAGGAGCATGTTCCACCAGCCAACACAGGAAACGCATCATCTCAACAGGTAGAGCCAGCTCTCCAGCAGACACCTTCCCCAGGTCACTAAGGACAGATTGACAGACATTTTTTTACTATGTACTGTGTTTATATGGCAGAAATGACCAATAAAACTACTTGACTAGACTTTAGCCATGTATTCTTTTTTATATTCATGTATATAAAAATATAAATTAAGGGTTTCACTCCAAAACTCCCAAATTGTATTGAATGAACTGAAGGGTCACAACACAGATGTAATAATTACACAGGTCAACACGTCAGAATCATCAGAGATAAGTTTATGTGGGTTTTGTAGTGTTTTTCATGTTGATTTCAAATTTGTGTTTAGTTTTTCCCGCACGTACAGTTTTTGTGATGAAGCTCGTTATATATTGCATGATAGTTGGTATAATTATCATATAATAATCATATGCTGAGCGTTTTTGAAGAAACTGTGGTGTCTGACTGACACTGATCATTATATCTATGCCACAGTGTGCACCTATCTGACTTCACACTGTAAATACTGAAACAATTACATGATTTGTGCCTGCGGTTTAATAAAAACTGCATGCAAGTCTATTGCAAATCTAATATTACTCAGAATTCAAAAAGTCGATGTGACAAAAAAAAAATGAATCTGAAACAGATCTGAAATCAGCATGGTTTAGGAAAGTGTGTTGTGGTTTCCGATGATTAAAAAAACAATTTTTTGTTGACCTGTGTAATCATACATCCAAGTCAAAAACCTTTTAGGAACTTTCACTACTGGCTTCAAGTCATAATAAAGTAAGCTTAAAAGTTCTAAAAAACTTCAATCATTTTTCAGAAATCTTGCAAATATGTTTTTACTTTACATTTATATTATTGGCCAGGGGGTGAGCTCATTACTGGCTCTACAGTAAGTAGGCTTTTTGGAAGTAACTGGCCAGGATTTAGTCTGGAATTTGGTCATTTACCAAACATGCTGAGGTCTGCATTTGTAGTTAGAGCACGCCTGGCTCCCTGAAAGGTTGAATGAGTGCTACTTTGGCTCATTAGTTTGCAAGGTAAAAGCACAACTATTTCTGTCTGTTGAACGGGGAAGAGCCTCTTCTGGCAGTCAGTCCACTAGATCATTTACTCAGTGTTCAAGATCGAGACCATTCCTCTACCATCTTAAAACATTCCTTCACTTGACTTCCCTTTAGGCAAAGATCAGTTTGGTCTATGTTGAATCAACATTAGTTGTCAATGAATACATTTACAACTTTATTAGAAATCATGTAAGAGACAGGTTGAAAAGCAAGATGATGTACAAAAAAAAATCAAAGAACACCCACTTTGTTGTTTTCAGACTGTTTTGATCATCATTGGAAGAGCAAAGTGCTGCAGAACAAAATGTACAAGCTATCAATGAATGAGATGGACTGCCACAGATTTGTTTTGGGTTTGTGTTGTTATCATAGTTATATGTTGAGGTACAAGGTTGACAGGATACGTTATAAATAACCACCTGGCTGCCTGGCCTGCTGTGTGTAAGAACATACTTTGCATGAGCTATGGTTTGAATGTAATTAGTTGAATCCATGAAAAATATGGTAAATGGAGAATTCTTATATTTCTTATATTTCTTTCATGTTTAGTGTCATATTGTGCCCATAACTGCATTACTCATCTTTTTACACATCTTTACCAAGGGTGCAAGCAATTAAAGATGTAAAAATGGGTGGCAATAATTATGGGACTGAGTGCAAAGTAGGGCGCAAATATCATGACCAAATTTAATCACCATTAAACAGCCCAACACCCAGCACCTCGGAAGAGCTTTCACTGGATTTACTAAGGGTGACAATCATTATAGAGCAGACTCCTTCAATCTGTCCTATCAAATGTGGCTGAACAAAGAAAACCCTATATTCTTGATGATGTAAGCTACATTTAAAAAGGCCATGACAGTGTTAGGAATAGAATTAGCATAGCATTGCATTCATGCACAATAAATGCTGAATCTTCTATTACTAATGGTGAAATACCAAACACAATATTATATGGACTGTTTACTGCCCAGTGAAGTTTATTTGCTTCCATTAAAGAGTGCAGTGGCCCTTACTAGTGTGCAGAGCATTGGCTGCTGTCTGTTAGCGGTTGTGCTGTGTAGGAATTTTAGCTCAAAGTTATTTGTACCTTAAATTTGGTTCAGATATCTGAATCAGTTTAGGCTGATTCACCACTATATTCACCCAAATATATAAGAAAACTTAAGTTTGTTGATTTATTCTCCACCAGAATCAGAGTAGGCTGATTCACCTTTAAATTAATTAATTTCTTAAT
>JBBPCY010000035.1:7343629-7373933 GCA_037974405.1 Brachyalestes nurse
ATATCTAACTAAAGACAGCTGAACATAATAACCAACACAGAAACATGACAAACCCCAAACTTAAACCAATAGCGGCCCATGTTGGCCGCTATGGGGACGTAACACATATAATGTAATTTATTAGTGTAAAACATCTGCATACTTAGCTAAGAAGTTTTAACAAGATTACAACGTGTTATCATGTAAAATATAGAGCTGTAGTTTATCCACATTTAGGCTGACATACGTGAGACATGCAAACTGTGAGACACAATCAGGGCCATATCAGTCACCCGCACTGGGGGAAGCTAGAGATGAAGATACTTTATATATAACAGATAATCCATGTTAAAATAAAAAGAGTCAAACATGGTAATAAACATTCATAACTGTCTGACTTCAGTTTGTAGAACATCTCTCTCCTTTTAAAATGCGGAACCTTTTTTTATTAATTCATTAAAATTTTTAAAGCTTTCCTACCACAAATCTTTAAACCATTTTAATAAAACTGTAGCTTTGGCTGTGAGCTTTAAGCAGCAGCTTTTGGATTTAACATTGAAATAACTGTTTCGAAAACTGACACCTGCAAAGCTTTTGGTGTCAATGCTGACTTTTTGTGTGCATGCAGGTGTGTTTATGTATGTGTTTGTGTTTGTATGTTTATGTGTGTTTGTGTGCTTCATGTGTGTATATCTGTGTTTTTGAGTGTTTTGTGTGTGTTTATTAGTGTGCGTTTTTGTGTTTGTCTTTTGTTTGTTTGTGTGTACATGTATTTGTATTTGTGTGTGTGTGTGTGTGTGTGTGTGTTCTTTCAGTGAGTCCATGTCCCTCGCATCCTCTGTCTATATCTGTAGCTCTGTTTTGTCTTTGTGTGTTTGGCTGGGTGTTTGTTGGTTGGGTATAATCGGGGAGTTCACAGGTGCAGGTGTGTGTGAGTGTTTGTGGGTTTTTTTTAATTTGTTATTTGTATGTGTGTGTTCTGTCTGTATTTTTTGTCATGTCTTCCTTTTGTTTACCAGAATTTAGTCCATTCTTTAGCAAGGTTTGTTTACATTCTTAGACTAACTGAACCCATCAACAGGAACTATGAAATAACATATTTGTTGTCAGACCATGGATAGGTCAGTTGTTCTCTTATGGGTGGAGGATCTTTTTTGAGCTCCCCATACGTGCTCTCCTTTCTGGTGCAGTGTCTTCTCTTTATCCCTTTAATGGGATGGTCCAGATGGTCTCTCAGCTTCATCCATGGTTTGGTCTTGGAACACAGAAATTGTCTTATTTCTTATGTCTATGTAATATGCAGCATGTATAACATATATATTGTATAATATGCATTATGCATCTGCAGATATACACATGTATATATGCAAGTGGTTTCGAAACTAACATAGTTAATATTTATTTAGCTAGTTTTTATTGTTTATTGTTTGTTGTGTCCAAAATGAACCAGTTTCTTTTTCTGTCTGGGAAGCACAGGCTCATTGACCGCATGGGTGTTATTGACCGCAATGAAAAGGTTGATGGCGGTGCTTTCATGTCGGTTACATTGATTTTTTGAAGTGCCAAATAAAAATGACTGCAAGCAAAACCAAAGGCAAACAGTGAGCTGAATGCAAACATTAACGCAGTGAAGAGCAGAACTGTGAAATTCACTCTACAGTCACAGCAATTAATGCATTGAATGAAATGTCTAAATGTAAAACCTTACAGTATGTGCAAGGTTAATGCATCTTCTTTATCCCTTTTGCTGGATTCTCACTGTTAACTGTTACTGGTCTGCAGTTTTCTTCATGTTTCATGAAAAGTTAAAGACTATTTGAACAAAGCTGTAAAGTTCTCAGCAGCTCCCCTCAGTCTACTTCTACTCCAACATTCCCCCAAGCAGGACCATCATTTGTGTCATTAGCTAAACAAAACCGAATGCATTTTATTATAAAAGCAAAACATTAAAACACCAGTATGAGAACCACTGGATAAGCACATCACACTCCAAAACATCACACCCTTGATTTTTTTTTCATTTATGTATTCTTTCATTTCTTTTATCTCTCCCATTATCTTATTCAATTTTGTTCTATTTTATAATATTTTATTTTCTATTTCCGTAAAGCACATTGAATGACCTTTAGTGTATGTGCTATATAAATGTGCTGTATAAATAAATAAATAAACAAGAACTTGAACTATTAAACATACAACCATTTAAATAAAAAGTGGTATTTGATTTATAAACAAACTAGAAGCATCAAATGACTGGTGACTGAAGCATGGTGACTGAATTCTTATGAGACAATTATTTTTTCACACCATCTGGAGACGCACAAAGAGGTTGATTTTTCCGTTAGTTTTTAGGCACTTTTTGAATATCCCCTAATCTAATACCCATTTGATATGAGCATTGCTTATCTGATTATATGGATGATTATATATTAATTTATTTATAATTATTTAACAAACAGTGGATCCAAGCATTCCTGCCCAGTCATTCCCAGGAAATCACAGGGTCATCCCAGTGATTTGCACTTGGCATTAGTCCGGTTTGATGAATTGTTTAGTCATATGTGACATTGCCTGGGGCTTCCACACCCCCCAGCTCCTCCACTTTAACAATGGCTCCATTTGTCTGAGTATTAATAGCAGTTTGATCCCCTTTGCCTTCTGCCTCCAGATTATTACACATGCACATACACACCCTCACACACACATACACAAATACACACTATTACTGTGTGGTATGTAAAGCATTGTTAGTCAAGCTATTAGAGTCTAAAAGTGGGAATAACCCACTTAACACAGCTGGGGGAGGGGGTGGTATGTATAGGGCAGTGGCAGATCCGGTAAGAGAAAGTGACCTGTGGGGCGACGTAACAAAACCATTGGAAATCAGGCTGAAGCTTAAGGCTAAAACCAATGGCATTACGACATACTGTCTTTAAAATTAAGGTAACGTTTAAAATTAAGGTAAAATTAAGATAATTGTTTCTCTTTCTATCCTTTAAGAACATTTTTTGTTATTATGTTTTGTTGATGTGTTTGCTTTTTATAAGATGTCCTATGGTGCTGTAAAAACTAACCGGAACCTGAATTCCCCAAAGGGAACATCCCTAAGGGATCAATAAAGTTTCTATCTGTCTGTCTGTCTGTCTGTCTGTCTGTCTATCTATCTATGTATCTATCTATCTATCTATCTATCTAAACGTACCTATCTGTTAATACATTCTGATAAACATAATTATCAAAATACACTACATAGACAAAAGTATTGGGGCGCCTGACAGTTAGACCAACACACTGGGCCTAGCTCAAAAAACTGGTGTGTCCCAATACTTTTGTCCATATTGTGTAATTTCTGAATATGTTCTTATAAAGATGAAAGTCACCCTAATAATTTTCAGCTAAATAAACTGTGCCCAACAACGGCGCCAACCATCTAATGCCAAAACCCCTTCTTGATTTTTATATGTGTGACTGGTGGAGACGATACATTTCTTCCACAAAAAATGCCACAATCAATCAGATATCACATTTGGAAATGCGCTGCTCAAATCACAGCCACCTGTCAAGCCATCTTCCTCAAATGGATGGAGCTCTTTAGCAATACTATTGAGCCTTACAAACACTTTTAGTACGTGCAAATGTGTACGCTTGAGTACATTTTAGTAGTCAGTTGGTAAAACAGTAGATTAAACGTCATAGCTATGCAAAGGTCTTAAATTTAGGAAAAAAAACATTTACCTGGAATTGGCTAACTACAGCCTTTTTTTACACTCAAAGAGTGTACTGTTTTGCAGTTCCGTTGGTTGTGCCTTTTGGTTTTGTTAAGTTTCAAATAAAAAGTCATGGAAACCTGCAACTGCGCCTCATCCCTGTGGTCTGGAGTTGGTCCACCTGTACTTTATATCACTGTATATAATGTATTCAGCATAATTTCTTGAAAGGGTGCAGAGATTTTTTTTAACGATCACAGTCAACTTTTTTATTGCTGAGGTCGGTCAGTTTTCACTGACTACAATCAGAGAACTCAATGGGCAGTTGCTGAATTAAGTCAATGGAAGTTTACGCATCGAAATGATCTGGGGAAACAGAGCAATTTTTATTCTTGCAGCTGTGAGTGCTTTGATGGGGGCCTCAGAGTAGAATGCTCATTTGGGCCACAAATATTCAGACACGACTCTGCTATAAACCGCTATAGGACATTTTCATCCCTGCCACATGCAGGCATAGATGATCAGGTCTGAGCTATGATGTATGTCTTTAATGTAGGTCCTCCCATCCCGCCGGAACTCTTTAACATACACCTTTTAAGGGTCTGCTATGACTTTATAAAACTGTCAGACTTAGACAGGAGACTGACTAGACATGAAGGGAGCGATCCTGAATCTCCCCAGGGTTCTCTCATTAATCTCTAAAGCCTGAGGTCCTGTAATTCTAAACCACTGTTGTTCCGAGCCCGAGAGCCTGGGGTTTTATGAAAGGAGGAGAGGCAGGAGGGCATAGCGAGGGCCCCATCATTTACCTGTCACTTCCTAAAGTGGGCATGGGCTATTTATACCGTCCAGTCGAGAAGGACATGGCGGGGCTACATAAGGCCTTCCGTGTGCGCCCCATTGTCCAGCTGCTTTTCGGGAATCCCTCATTGTTCTACCAGCATCCACCCGGCTACAGTCATGGTGAGTGGCCAACTGGCCAAGCCAAATTGTTTTGAAGTTGATCTGGACATGGCAGCAGTGTAGGGAACAGGAGAATGAGAGTGATGGCGGCTGAGTAGCATCACTGGAAGAAATATGATAGACTGATTGTTTAGATTAAAGGAATACTCCAATATTTTGAAGCATCTCTATCTGCTTGGGCTGTTGAGGTTGGTCAGTTATCATCAGAGTGTTTCATGTTGAAACACAGTTATTATAGACCTCAATGGGCTGTTGCTGAATTCAGTCAATGGAAATGTATGTAAAACATATAAAAATAATCTGAGGTACTTGAGTGCACCTTGTAAATATAGAAGATAGACATAAAGATGAAAAATGTTGGAATATTCCTTGAAAGTAAAGTAGATGCAGACAAATTGAGGGTAAATGCAACTCAGAGTTGTGTCATATATCGCGGGTCAAACAAAGTACAGTAATGTCAGTTACAGATAATTATTTTAAGAGGATGCACTAAATCTAAGAATTAGAGATATTCCATTGCAAAGAATAGTAGTTAGTAGTAAAGTTGTATACAATAGTTTAAATATTTCCAACCCCAGTGAAACTGCATGTTTCCTTGATTTTTGACATGAAAGTAGGTAAACGCATCCTCTACATTCAGCAAACATATCAGTGACATTTTTATGGCATATCTGATTTATAAAAAAAAGAAAATATAAATGGTGCCATAACCTATACATAGGCCACATATTATTTTTCAGTTTCATCCGCAATATGTTACATTAATTGTAATTACAATTGTTATTGTATTACAATGAGCAGAAACGTGTTCTCTGTAGATGATGTAAACTTATTTTCATTTAGGAAAGTATTATATTTTAATGCACAAACTTTTGCACATAACTGTATGTGTGTGTGTGTGTTAGATAATGTGATGCAGCTGCTAGACTGTGTGAAACAGTTAGTATTGTTACAAAGTATTATTATATGATAATGTATTATTATTCTATGTAATAACAACAATAACATTAGCAATAATATTAATACCAACAACAACAATAATAATCATATATCTATCTGTCTATCTGTCAATTACTATTATTATTATTGTTATTATTATTGGTAATATATCATCTTATCGGCAGGCACCAAAAAAAGCAAAGAAACGTGCAGCAGAGGGAGCCAACTCCAACGTCTTCTCCATGTTCGAACAGGCTCAGATCCAGGAATTCAAAGAGGTCTGAATTTTCTCACCTCCTTTTCGCTTTCTCTGTGTCCCATCCCTCCTGTCATCCATCCATGTCTCTCTCTCTGCGACTGTGACCTCCCACCCCGGCCATATCTGTGTGTGTGTGTGTCTGTGTGTGTGTGTGTGTGTGTGTGTCGCTGTCTGTCTCTGTTAGCCTCTCTGTGGAATGTAGACCATGTTCTCTTTGTGGCGAGCTCTGGGTGGCGAATGGTGACACCCTCATAAATCTGCAGAGCCTGTCAGCAGTGATTACACACAGGACGAGATCATAGCACCCCTCCGTCTGCCCGTCAGATCAAACACAGTGGGATGCTCTGTAGTAGTAATGTCAAGGCCGTCTGTGATAAACATATTTCAGCAGTTCTTTAGTCACAGACAGACTCTCTCTCTCTCTCTTTTGCTATCTTAAGTATACATTCTCCATCCTTCTGCTCTGGTCACCCCAGTCAAAAATCATGCCCTGTTGTAAGTGTAAGTGCACGGCCTCTACAGAGAACACACTTCTACACATTTTAATACACAAACAAGGTTCTTATCAACCTCGCTCCTTCTTTCCTGTCATATCTTCTTCACCCATACAGACCTACTTGTACTTTCAGATCTTCCTCAGCTGTAATGCTCACTACACGCCAACTGACTGAGCTTTTTCTTGTCTTTCTCGTCGCTGAAACTCTGCATACACTACCAGTCAAAAGTTTGGACACACCTTTCTTCTTCTTTGTTTTTATGCTTTTCTACATTGTAGATTAATATTGGAAACAAACAAAATGATGAAGGAACACATGGAATTATGCAGTAAACAAAAAAAGAGTTTCTCCTCTATTGCATGGTGTTGCATCAGGGTAACATACCCATTTCCCCTCAGTTTTACGGGCACAAAAAGTCATACACCAATAAAAATGTTTAATCTGGAGGAAGTATAAGAAGCCAACAATCTGCTATATTTGATCAAATGACCCACCCCTTTAATGTCCCACCCCTTTAATATTTCTTTTGTAAAGGGCTAAAATAGCTATGTTGCCTCAAAGCAACAATATGCAACAGTGGAATAAGGATGTGGCAAGCTGCCTCTGCAAAAAAGACACAATTTGCAGCAAGAGGGGACAGAGTGAGTGTCCAGGCAGGTTTAGACCTGACGAGGCCCAATTGCACCTGTACCCCCAGCTCCAGTCCATTTGGACCACACAGACCACTGGTCTGTCTACAGCAGGGGTGTGGAACTCCAGTCCTGGAGGGCTGTGGCCCAGCACATTTCGCTGATTTCCCTGCTCAGAAACACCTGGTCCACCTCACCAGTTAATTGTCAGGTTTAGTGAATGTGTCTGAGGAGGAGAACCCTCAAACTGTGCTGAACACCGGCCCTCCAGGACCTGAGTTGGACACCCCTGATCTACAGTGAAAACAGAGGGAGGTGTAAATATCCTGGATGCAATGGAATAATCAAGGTCTAGTGCATTAAATCTGTTTCTGTGTCCTCTAGAAAAGAGCTTCTTCCCACACAGTAACCTAAAGATGAGTTGGACTCATGTCCATGAAGACTGAATGAAAATGAATGCATAAAAATTGTGATCCTTTGTTGCGAATTGTTGCTTATAGGTAACAAACCTTCACTAAAATGATGATAACTGACAGTAACAGTATCACTTTTTCAGTACAAATGGTTATTTAAATGAAGTTGGTTTTGAAGATCTTTCATAAAATATGTTTTGTTATGAAATAAGGAGATACATTTTAAATAAACTGCACTTTTTGTATGTAGTATTGCATGTTGTTGCACCAAAAATCTAACATACCTAAATCTACCCCCTATTATTATTATCTTTGTAAATTATGTGTTGAATTGTTCAGTGTGCTCTATGACAGGTAATAACATGTGTGCAAATATATTTTTTCTCTATTATTTCATATATCATGCAATAGACAAACCAGAATATGTTTTGTAATAAGGTAATGATAGACTGTTGTTTCATTTACTTTAGTTAAGTGATTCTTGCTAATAATGTGGAGTAGAACCGTAGTGGAACAGGATTACTAACTGTGTACCAACCCCACCATCACAACTGATGATTCCAAACACATTAAGAAGGCAAGAAATTCCACTAATGAACTCTTGACGAAGAACACCTGTTAATTAAATACTATTCCAGGTCAATTCCTCATGAATCTGATTGAAAAAATGCCAAGAGTGTGTGAAGCGGTCACCAGACCAATAGGTGATGTTTACAATATTAATCTACAATGTAGCCAATAAAAAAAAAACAAAGGAAATCGTTGAATGAAAAGGTGTGTCCAAACTTTTGACTGGTAGTGTAATTTCACACAAAAGATTATGAAAAGAAAAATCCCAGATCAGTACTAATGCAATATAGACTTATACCCGCTCACCTGCTCTGAGATTAGTGCGGTCTGGATGGTGCGCTGTTCTGGCTCGTCTGATGCGCTCTGTAGTAGAAGAAAACGCAAGCACTCCATGGCGGCAAAAACAATAGCTGCGCACTCTGAGGGGCTGGATATCGCACGCTCACTGGAGAGACTGGAGCAAATGTTTATGAGTGAAAACATGTTCAATGACATACTGTGTTACACAGCAAATACCACAATAAGAAATTCTATTGAGCTACTAAAATGAGTGAATTCTTCAATGTTTTTAACCAGCAAACCTCATCAAGAGTCCTCAAAAGAACAATCTAAACTAAAAAGTCACATCAGAATCACTTGTTTAGAGACACATTACCCTTCTATGATGGAGGAGAAGAATGTTTGACAGAAGTCGAGCTTAGGTTCTGTGACTTCTGCAGGTAGTTTGCTGATGAAAGGGAGCATGTTGGGGTGCAGTGCAGTGGCCAGACCGCGACCCCCATCTTTCAACAGTGCCCACAGCTTGGGTAGCACACCTTTCTTGGCATTTACATGAGTCCAACAGTTCTGCAATACAATGGGACAACTGATGGACAATTTTACAGAGAGATAGAATACCAAGAGAAATCACAGGGCACTTTAGTCATCATTCAAATTAACTAGAACCTAAAGAGTTACGAAATAACTTTGGTTGTACGGTTTGTAAACTATGACATAAAAGAATGCATTGTTATATAGACAAATATACATGATTGTGCTACTCAGAGTTTTGAGGGTTTCCTTTTCTGACTTTATTAACCAGATGCTTATAAATAGAAAACATTGAAAATCTCTGTTCTTGGTTGTTTACCCTAACTTAAGTCAGCAAAGATTAAAGCATAAGAGATCTTCTACACTCAAGAGCTTTGGAGAGAAAGAACGCGCAAATAGATTTTGTTAGCGGCAGAAGCAAGAAATAAGAAGTCCAATCGACGTTTATACTCTCAGTAACGCCGATCCTAACATGGCTGACCTGTTGTAACTTTCTTGGTGAGAGACATTAGAGTTATAGCTCGTTGGGTCACTGAACATGGCTTTAAATGGTGAACTCTGAGTCACGAGTCATGAATAAAGGGCCTGACCTCTATGCTGGAGAGAACGTGCAACACAGCCTCCCACAGCGCCGGCAGGACCACAGGGTCAGAGTCATCGATACTGAGGAGCACAGAGGAACAAGCTCTTGGTGCTTCGGCATGAACCAGCTGAGGAGTGAGTTCACACAGAACGGCTACCACTTCGAAGAAGGCCCCTCTGACCTACAGCAGAGAGCACAACTTACTGTTCTGCAAAAACAGCTCACAATAGCCTCTTTCATTCATTGTTTAACATAATACAATGAAATTGACAGACTACTCAAATCAAGTATCACAAATGCATTAGTGTTATTCAAACTGGCAACTAATCATTGCTAAGTTTTAGATAAGAAAAAAGGTTTTAACTTTTTCAGTTTTAAGTTTATATTTTTTAAATTAACATTTTTTTATCGGAAATATCAGCAATGACAGTTGGCGATTTAAATAGCATACATATTCTACATAAATTCTCTGGTCTCCACTAAAGCATACAATAAAACCTAAAGGCAAAGCAATTTGTGCAATTTTTTTGTAACACTGTGTCTTCAAATATTATTGCGATATACTGTAAAGAAAGACTTTCCAGATGACCTTTTCCAGTAAAATCTGAATTATTGGTTATCGTTTATTCATAACCACTCATATTTTGAGACATCATCACCAGGCAATCAAAGTGATTACTTGTTTTAATGTTGACAGCTCACCTGAGGAGATTTGTGTTTGCTGTACTTCCAGAATTTTCCTTGTGAGATCATCTGAGAAAGCCTTTCGCCGAGAGCCTCACAGTCTCCCTGCGGTAACATCGTCAGCAGTCTCTTCAGAGCCAGCAGGGAGCTGGTCAACAGACGCACGTATTTCGCCTCCCGCTCCTCCTCTGGTACGCTCCTACAAGTTTACAAAACACACACATGAAACCGAACACGAATTAGAAATGCCAAAAAATACAGTAGCAGCACTGTGCTGCTATATGCTATAAGTGTTGTTATATGAACATTATGTATTGCAAGATAATGTTCTGCGGTTCTAAGCAACACTTACTGTGGGTCACTGAGTGTGTCCGCTGTTTCTTTCAGCAGATTGTCTTGGAGCACCTAAAAAACACATAGTTCAAGTAATGTTATGTTAGTATATCTACTACTTTCTGCTTTGCTGGAGCAAAATTGACCCAGGAAATGGCATTAGTCTTGCTGAAAAGAGCGAATTAGTTTACCACCACAAGTGTTGATAAAATAAACAAAAGGCGGGCTGTGGACTTACATTCAACACTTCATCTCTGCAGAAGCTGAGAGCCTCTGGCTGTTTGTTAAGGGGAAAGGCAGCCTGGAAGGCGACGCTAGCAGCAGAGGCAGCAGGGGAATAGGTGTCGCACTGAGCTATGAGCCAGTGGCCCATTATACCTTTCAGGTAGGGAGCAAGGTTTCGTTTGACTTTCAGAATCAACTGCTCGAATGCCTGCTGTGTAGCCTCTCGAACTCGGCGGTCATGATCCTAGAACAGTAAGAATGTAGTACTTATATGTTGTAACATACAGTCAGCAATTTTTTTTTTTTCGTTATTGTTTACAATAGTTTACAAAACAGACCAATACCCACACATCCCTCACAGGCTTTTGTGCAATTAGAATAATACCAAGTAAAGATTCAGAGCACAGTATTTGAATAGTGGTAACATTTGTTAAACAAGACAAAATAAATTAATTCAACAGGAAAAGGAGAAAAGAAGTAAAACATAATAATAAAAATAAATTCATAAAAATAAATATAAACACACTGTCATATATTGCAGGGTTCCATCCAAACAACAGCTGCCAGGTACTATAAGACTTCAAAGAACACCCTCTTATACTGTACTGAATTTTCTCCGATGTCAAATAATGCATCATTGACAAAGGCAAATTTGAACATAAGAGATGCAATTGCTTTGATATGGTAAGAAGAAGAAAAAAAAAGCAGAGGCATGTGATCCAGATCTAAAACTTACCACAGATATTTTGCAGTATATGCGTGGCCAGTAGGGAAGAACACCTTTCACTACGTCTGACTCACGCTCTTGACACATAGCTCCAAATTCTTGTATTGCCTGCAGACACAAATCATTTTTACATCTCTGACCTTCAAAGATTCTACACAGTTTCCCATCAGAATGGAGTTAGGAATAAAAGTCAATTTAGTTCAAAGTGACAAAGGATTTGTTTGTGACTGTTGCTTCATGCCAAGAACATTAGTTCATTAGCACTTAACTAACTTATCACTGGCACAGGTGACCCCAAATGAGATGCATGAAACAAAATGTTGCTGAAAGCTCTTTGATCAGAGGTTATCCATTTTTTAAATGTTATCTATTAACCATGAAGCTCTCAGACAAAGCTTGACAACCAAGGTCATACACAGTTATAACTATTAGGACCAAAGCAGGAACAAGTTTGTTCATTTTTCTATGAAAAATGGCTAGTATCTAAAATGTTCATTTTACAGGTGCACTTAAACGAAACAACAAAAACGCAAAAATAGCAAAATGATTACCCTTGTAAGTCACAACTGACAGAAATGTTTTGCTGTAGTTTCTCACAAGGTTTTTACACATCTTCTGAGGCATCTTGGACCATTCCCCCTTAGCAAACTGCTCCAGCTCATGCAAATTAGGTGGTTTTTGAGCATTGACCTTAACTTTGAGCTCTTGCCAAAAATTCTCAAGAGGATTGAGATCTGGGCTTTGAGATGGCCAATCCAAGAAATTGATTTTGGTGTTTCACAAAAAGTTTTGGACCAACAGTTTTTGCTGTGACTTCAAGTCGAGAAGTGGCTGGTGGCCTTTGCATTGATTCGGGGGTTTCTTGTTGACATCTCTGATTATCTTCCTCTCATAAGTATTTGAAATCGTACACTTGCGACCATGCACAGGATTGTTTCTGACAGCTCCCTTTTATATTTTGCATGCAGTGAAAAGTTTGTAAACGGCCATACAGCTAATTCCCTTGAGATGAGCATCCACTATCTTTTTGGAATGTCTTTAAATTCAGTGTAATTGTGTTCATTTTTGATAAGTGCTAACAAACAGTACTATTTCAACAAAAATAATGCTAATATTAAAGCAAAAAAGTTGTATTATATCGGAATCTGTAACGGTATCAGCAGTCATGTATCAGAATTGGATCGGAACTGGAAAAATGTGGATCGGCCCATCACTACCTTATTTCTTTGGTTTTGGCGTGATTATTTTTTTTCCTCTTTTACGTAAGTCTGATGCCTCTCAATTGTGCTCAATAATGGGTGCACCTTAACAGCCCTACAAAGGGTTCTTGGGTAAAGGAAAGTATGGCACTCAAACAATCCATGTTAAACCGGTGTATGTCTGTGATGTGGAAATTCTGAGCCGACAGATGAAACGCAACAAACAATGGTCACCTTTAGTTTTGTGACTGCATCTCTCTTGGACAGCTTCCTCAAAACCAAGCGAAAATCAGCATCAACCAGATTGTCTATTTCTTCTGCTCCATGGACAGCAGGCACATATCCTGGCTCATTCGAAGTCGAAATCCCAAATCCAACAAACCCGGGAACGGCCCCGCTTTCCCGGGCCAATAACTCAGCTGCTCTACCACTGCTGGAGGGCTAAAAGAGAGTTGACAGTAAATGAGGAAGGAGAGAAAGAATATTGAGTGTTATCACAAGACAGCTGAGAGTGAGGCGATGAAGTCTTGACAGTGCTCTCTGGCAACAAACACTTTTTTTGGTACAACACACACTGCTTTTGGTATAACAGACACTTTCTTTGGTACAACAGACACTGCTTTTGGTACAACAGACACTGCTTTTGGTACAACAGACACTTTCTTTGGTACAACAGACACTTTCTTTGGTACAACAGACACTGCTTTTGCCTTTTGGTGCTCATTTATAACTTTATCATACTCCAAAACATACACTCAACCACACTGGGTTTGTCTATGATTTGAAATACTGTATAAATTCAGTGGTTCGTGTAACAGCACACACTGCTAGCCAGTCACACACTGAGACCTCAGAGAGTTAAACTGATAAACATTAAACTCAACCCCACACATCAAGCAACTCCGCACAGTTGCTCTGAAAGCCTGAGGTCTTACCCGAACATTCCCCTTCGTTCTTTGTTTATTTTTGCCTCCCATTTTCGATGTTTTGTGCCTTTTTTATGTGCCGTCACCTCAAAACTCACGGCACTTTGGAACCGTCGCCCATGAGTGATGTAAAGCTACGTCATTCTTCCTGCGACGCCGTGGAGCACTTTACACGTGTGGAACGTAAACTCGTCCCGATAGCAAAGTATTGGGATTTCTTTTATTTCAGTTTGAATTTTTTTAATTAAAACATTGTCTTGTGCTTCTTTGAGCTCACTACTCTCTGCTTAAACATGTTCTTTGAGAAAGCTGGGCTAGGTGGTTTTAGAGCATGCGTGAAGTTAAGAGTTTATGAAGCTTTATGTGTTCTTTCTTTGTTTTCTTTTTTGACAGTCATCTTAGGATCTTCTTTCGGAAATGAGTGAGGACGTGGAACGTTTGTTGATCCAGTTTCAGGACGAGGGGGGTGAGGCTCTTGGATCCCCCTTTGATGTGCCTCTGGACATCACCCCTGATAAACTGCAGCTGGTCTGCAATGCTCTACTCCAGAAGGTAAATACAGTGCAGACCACAGCAGAGATGCCACCAACACCAGAACTGTGGTAGTTGATGCAGAAACCAGTGGAATTGTACAATTCTCGATTTGGGGCAGCTGGTGTCCTGGTGGTTTTGGAGCTGCCCCTGCGATCAGAAGGTCGTGGGTTCCAATCCCAGGACTGCTAGTGGCACCATTGAGGTACACCTGAGCAAGGTGCCGTCCCCATACACTGCTCCCTAGGCGCTGTTTTACTGACAGCCCACTGCTTTACTTGGTGAATGGGTTAAATGCAGAGAAAGAATTTCACATTGTCCACACTGTGTGTTGTGCTGTGACCACTCTACTTTACTTTCAGGGTGCAATGCATCTAAATATCGTGATGCAAAAATGTGACAATGCACCACGAAGAATAAACGTTCTATTATGATATTTGATGTAACCCATATCATTCCGTCACCCTCCTCTGGCCTACCGGCTCTGATTTCATTAATAAATTCTCCCAGAACTAAATACAGTTATGCTATTCACCCTTTCATTCTGAATATTGTGAGAATAGTGGATTGTTTTCGGTCTTACTTTGTTGAATATATCATGAGTGCATTGAGCCATGATCCCTGAATTGTCTATTAAATTGAATTATACAACGACAGAATTCTTCAAGGACTGAACAAAAGTAAACAGCAGCGTTTTTCACACTAGGACTGTTTTTACTATAATATTGTTTCAGTAATCTAGTGTTTGAACTCCTTCAGTTACTAGATTTGACAAGGTACCTCCTTTACCTTTTAGATTGAAATACTGAGTAATATGAGTGCTACTCTCAGGTGGTGCTGTTTCTGCAGGAACACATTTAGGTTGCTCTTGTAACTGTGGGTCTTACTATTTTTTCTTTTGCTTTCAGTCAATACGAAATATAGCTTTATTGGTTATTTTTTAGTATTCGTTGTTGCGAATAATCTTACCACCTTCCACCCTACTGTGCCGAGTAGAACAGACATCTTAACTTCTAAGAGTTGTCTCAGTCTGCTACAGTGAAAGGTTGTGATCTGCTGTGTCTGGATTTGTCACCCTCTCTTTCTTGGTTCCCTGGTCTAGGAGGAGCCAGTGCCGCTGCTGTTCTTCGTGCGGGATGCAGAGGTGGTGTCATCTCTAGGTGCCTGTGTGCAGACGCTGGGTTTGGAGACGGAACAGGTGCTGCCAGTGGTGTACCAGCCACAGGCCGTGTTCCGTGTCAGGGCAGTGGCCCGCTGCACCAGCTCCCTGCAGGGACATACTGAGGCTGTCATCTCAGTAGCCTTCAGTCCGACGGGCAAGTGAGTGGGCCAACATTCATTAACCTCTTGAGGCTTAGCACAGAAATGCATTCACAACAGAATAATGACAAAACCTCTACTGAGAAACTATAGTGTTCTATCTTTAGTGTTGGACTTCGTTGTTGTACATAATGCACACCAAAGAGGGTCAGAAACAAGAGCTACAACTTGGCCACCATGCAAATTAATCACCTGACAGAATACATTGAGTGTATCCTATCAAGTTATCCGATTTAAGTGTTTTAACAAAACTTGCGTTGTGTGCTATACTTTCTCATTAGGTTGAATGGGATTATAGCCAGTATTCTGTAAAGCTTTTTCCATGAAAGATGGCAAAAGTCACATACTAAGCAGTATTTGTCTTTATATACCCTTATGTTTAGAAGGGACTGTTATTTACTATTTTGTGTTGCACTGGAAATAGTTCCTAGTACAGTGCTTGTTTTGTGTTTTTTTTAAAGGATTATCTTTCTTCTTTTGTTTCAGATACCTGGCCAGTGGGTCTGGAGATACTACAGTGAGATTCTGGGACATAACCACTGAGACTCCTCATCACACCGCTAAAGGTCAGCAACGCTGCATTGCACCTGAGTACAGGAAACACAAAATGTATGTTCCACTTTTGATCTGATGCTGACAGATGTCTGAATATGTATGTCTCGTGCGACTTTGTCTTTTAAGGGCACACACACTGGGTTCTGTCTATAGCCTGGTCTCCAAATGGGAAGAAATTGGCATCAGGGTGTAAGAACAGTCAGGTGAGCACTCTCAAGTATTCTTTCTGTTCCTCAGGCTCCAGGCAGCTGTGCTCTGGAATACAACTGTTGTTCTTCAACGTGTGCATGTCATCTGTATAGATTCTCCTTTGGGACCCAGTCACAGGACAGCAGTTAGGGAAGACTCTGACTGGACACTCTAAATGGATTACGTATCTGTGTTGGGAGCCACTCCACCTGTAAGTTTTGCCCTGACTTTTGTGTTCTGTTCCTTGAGCAAGCCTCTGATAGTCTTTGGTAGTCCTGCTTTAAATTATTTTTGTAAATATAGTGTTAAAGAAATAGCATTTTACATACAGGAGTATGCATATGTGCATCACGACACACTTGTATAAATATGCAGTATTACAACTTGGACCCTGCTTGCAATGGTCCATAATATCATCCATCTGTTTCCATACTCTAATCCTCTAATCATATTTATTCTCTCACTCTGCCAAAGGAACCCAGAGTGCAGATATCTGGCCAGTTCCTCTAAAGACTGCTCCGTTCGGATATGGGACACAGTGCTGGGACGATGCGATAAGATCTTAACAGGTCACACACAGTCAGTCACCTGTGTGAAATGGGGTGGGGACGGCCTCTTGTACACTTCTTCCCAGGACAGAACCATCAAAGTCTGGAGGGCAAAAGACGTAAGAGCACCAGTAACACTTACTGTGATCACATATGCCACGTTTCCATAACTGACATGATAAAAGTGGGATCATTGACTCTCATTTATCATTGATTCTCTCTTTAGGGGGTTCAGTGTCGGACTTTGCAGGGTCATGCTCACTGGGTCAACACGCTGGCCCTGAGTACTGACTACGTCCTGCGCACAGGAGCCTTCGAGCCTGCCACTGCCACCATTAACCCACAGGACCTTATTGGCTCATGTAGTAGACCCAGTCACCACTTCATATACAGTCTTTGTTCAGTTTAATTGGCATGGAACAGTGTTTTGACTGACGTAAATGTATTTGTCTTCCACAGTGGAAGAGATCAAAGAGAGAGCTTTGAAACGATACAACAAAGTTCGAGTAAGTGAACAATGCGTGTCAAATTTTATAATGTATTTTGCAACTTTATTTTTGTTGGGTTTATGACGTCATTCTATCTAATAAACGGATTGACAGGGCGAGGGTCCTGAGCGGCTAGTCTCGGGTTCAGATGACTTCACAATGTTTCTGTGGAACCCAGCAGAGGAGAAGAAGCCTGTTGCCCGCTTGACTGGACACCAGGCACTGGTCAACGAGGTGCTCTTCTCCCCTGACACCCGGCTGCTCGCCAGCGCCTCTTTTGACAAGTCTATCAAGATCTGGGATGGCAAAACCGGCAAGTAAGGCATTCAGGATCTTGGGAATATAAAAAGTTTAATGTATACAATGGAAACTGCTGAATTTTTCAAATAAATACTGACATTTTTTCCCAGGCAGCTGAATTGTGAATACTATGTAACATTGTGAAAAATTACAGCTTGTAGACTGGTCATTATTTCTGCATGAATGTTGTCATGTGACAGTTTTCATAATCATCCTTATACTTCTACATTGATCCAGCCAAACAAACTTCAGTGGTAGAAGCAAGATGGGAAACCTTGTTTAGTTTAATTCTAGAAAATAGCAACTCTGTTGGGAAACATAGTTATACCTTTCTGATTTACTCACCTGATCCATCTAAAAGTGCATTAAAGGGGAATCCCACTGATTTTTGGAGAGATTTTTAGAAAAATATTTGTGGAAAAACTTTGTAGTGTAAATCTGTAGTGTAAATATGCACATTTTATTTGCTAAACAAAACTGTTGAACCTTTTTAGCAGAGCATTAATTTTCAGAGCATTATACATTAAACACTGCCTGTATACAATATATAGCACAATAGTGATTAATTCACGAAAGAGTTTCTTTGGAAAATATTATGTCTATTTTGAAAATACATTTTAGGCCTTGTAACAAAACTCGTGAAACAAAGTCTCAGACATCAAGCCGTGTATTTGTAGCTATTTTATATAATAATGTTTTGTGAGGTAGCTTGTAGAGCTTCAGCATTGCCAGTGTGAACAATTCTGACTCTTTCTTTTGAACTGAATTTCTCATCAAACCATTCTGAATGACATTCTTTAAATCTTCACCATTTACTTAAGCAGAATTTTTCTCATATTCTTGGTATTCCTCTTTGTAAAGCTGATTAAAGCAGCTGGTGGCCTGGTGGTTAGGGAGTTGCCCCTGTGATCAGAAGGTTGTGGGTTTGAACTCCAGGACTGTTGTTGACACCACTGAGGTACCCTTGAGCAAGGTGAATGGGTTAAGTGCAGAAAAATAATTTCACATTATTCATACTGTGTGCTGTGGTGTGTTCACGTGACTATAGGAGGCCACTTTACTTTGACTTTCGTTTCTGGATGAATGTGATTAGCAATAGTACTAGTATTTGGAACCTCGGCCATGGAGAAGTGTTGCCTCATTGGTCAGACAACATAGCAGATTTCGTAGTCATGGATGTATTACCAGAAGAAAACAGCAGAGGGGACCCAAGCTCCAGTAATGATCCATGTACCCCTAAGCGGCATGGCCTTTTGTATAACAGAAGCAACTAGAAATTTCTTTCTAGTGTATTTCATGTTTCTCATTATATTCAAAATTAGGAATCCAGGCTCTGTGATCTCCCATCTACAGGTATCTGACATCACTGCGGGGCCATGTAGGGGCCGTGTACCAAGTGGCTTGGTCCGCAGACAGCCGCCTGCTAGTGAGCGGAAGCAGCGACAGCACCCTGAAGGTATGGGACGTCAAGACTGGAAAATTAAATGTGGATCTTCCCGGACATGCTGATGAGGTAAGAGGTTTGGGGGCAGCACCTCACAAAGCAGGGTGATGAGACAAGCCATTTCATATTCTAATCAGGAATGAGACTCCGATTGATTGTCAAGAGATTTGCCTCGCTTGTGGTCTTGTAGAGTTTTATTTTAGAATAAGCTATGGCTAAGACTGGTATATAAAACAGAAAGACAGATCTTTAGTTTTGAACTTGCCTTGATAAGATTTAATATAATGCTATGTATGATGTGCAATGGCAGGTTTTCGCAGTAGACTGGAGTCCCGATGGTCAGAGAGTGGCCAGCGGTGGAAAAGACAAGTGTCTGCGGATGTGAGTGATTGTCTTACCTGCTTCTGTTTCAACCTTTTACATGCGAACGCACGCACTTACAAGCATGTCACACCACCTGTACTTAGCATCTGCCATGTCTGTTCTTCCTCTCTGCAGATGGAGGAGGTAGCTGATGCATCTGGGATTTATCAGTCCATCAGGTGCCTCGCTATACCACCCCCCCTCTTCACCATCCAGTGGCCCACCTCTCCGGATGACAAACAGTCTGATCAGCCTTTACCTAATCGCCCAGTGCCCTCGCGTGCACTGCGTGACCTAAGAGGACATATGGAACGCTTGCGCACGCAGCAGTCTTCCACTACAGTGGGCCAGAGAAAGAGAGGAGCATGGGATCTGTCATGCTGTCTTGTTGGCTTTTCTTAATGAAATTTTGTAGTGTTAACTCATTTAAATGAGTACATAGTAGACCAGTCTATAATCCCTTGCCTCCCTCCCCCCCCACAGACAGCCTGTAATTATTTAATCCCAAACAACAAAACAGGGTTAACTCGGTCTGTTCTGCCCTTGCGAGGTTCTCCCATTCAGAGACTAACATACTGAGAAGCTAGTAAAGTGAGTTTAATGGCACCCACGCTGTGACTGGATAGAACAGAAGCTGATAAGTAAGTGTTCTCGAAGCAGTTCCGCACCATTTTTGGAACTCATAAAAAACACCTGTGGTGGTTATTTTCTCCCTGAAGTTTTCAAGCCTTGCTCCACTTAAATTGAAGCGCCTTGTTTGGTTATATTCATGTCTGTAAGAGCCCCATAATCAGTAACGTCACCTGAATGACTCACACCTGTCATGAACAACGAGGTGTAAAGGGCCAAATGTTTGGATTTCTGCAGTGTTTTTGAGCAGAAACTTCAAGCTTCATTGGTCACTGGTTTTAGGCCCTAATGGCATCAAGATGGAATATGAATGAACAGAGGGGAAAAAAAATACAAATTCAGAAAAAGATTGTTTGTGTAATACTGATCAGATTTTTTTGTCTCATTTGTCCCATTTAGTAAACAGTGAACACAGCCTCAGCAAAAAGAATTGAACCTTTTTAGTCAGTCACTGAATTAGCAAATCCTCTTAAGCAAAGCATTAACAAAGGGGTCCATATACATGTTTACTGAAGTACGTCGCTCTGGATAAGAGCATCTGCTAAATGCCGAAAACGCAAACATACTGCATTTTGGTCCTAATATATCAATAGTGTGTCTAAAGTCACAAAAGGAATAGAAATTAATATAACCTTAAGACCAGCTGTTAGAGTGTGAGCTTAGAAAAAAAAGTCTTTTTACATGGTGATATGTCAGGACTCCTTATGGGCTTTCCGAAAAGCTTTAGTGGCACAAGCTTTCTAGTCCAATTTAGCTTTAGGTCAAACAGTAATTCCAGTAAGCCTTTTATTTAGACATTGGCGGTTTATTTTTATTAATTTTGTATTTGTTTTGTCTGTCTTCCATTTGCTAGCTCACCATGAATGAACTGCCATTAACAGTCTGAACAGCAAAATAAGTTCACACAGTCCAGCTTCAAGATAAAAGACAGCAGGGAAAGCACAAAGTTGTACAAAAACATCATATACACATCTAAACCATTTCCACACATTGTTAACCAAGTGCAACAAATAGAAAATCTAAGCCATGTGAGTACATGTCGGTTGGGAGCAAGGGAATCGTGTACTTTGTTGTCATCTTTTTGGTTTGCCACACAAGTGGGTCAGTATGAATAAGAGCATAGTGGTGAAGACACTTGCATGGTTTTACATTAAGTGACAAGGTGCAACTCTGTGATACGTTGGTATGCTAGGCAGAAGCTTTAGCAATATACTGTGTATTGAAACACCACATACTCTTTATTCTCCTCTCAAGCGCTCACTCCGCTTTATAAAGTGTGCAGACACAGATGGCTGCATAATCCAGTGCTCTCTGCCAGGGGTCAGGGTAAGACTCGCGCTCCTCACTTGAGTGACACAGCCAACTGTGTCTGCATAGTCCTCTGTTTATCTACAAAGCCAGTCGTTAACCCTCTTCAGTCGGTCCTCCATACTTGATTCAGAAGCTTCACAACTTCCTCGTACAGGACAAAGACGATGGCTACATCCAGACACACCCGGCCTAGCCGAGGGACTGTCCCTTTGTAGAACCTGCGGCATATTAAAAACCCGGTTAGAAGGCAGAAACTGGTATTGAGTAGGTGGGTGGCAAGATATAGAAGTACCAAGTAATAGTACTAAGGAAATGCATACGCTTGAGGGCCCTCATTCTTCAGTATCTGAAAAGCACAGTCTAGAGTGTTCTTGTATCGATGAGCTTCCAAACCCTGCGATATATTTAAAAAATAAATAAAAAACTTAATGATGGCAAAGCAAAAACATGTTGACAGTAAAAACAAAAGCTATCGAGATGTACCTGCATCCTGGTCTTCACCACATCCAGAGGGGTGTTCCCAAACACACTTGCTGCACCTGCTGTTGCACCAAATATGGCTGTGACTAATGGATGCATATCACGACTGGGGTCATCACCTGGAGACAATAACAACATGCTTTTCTTATCTGTTCTATCTAAACCATAATTTGTCCAGTTAAATGATTTTGTATCAGCCGTGAATGTTCTCCTCTCACCTTTGTACCAATTGCGCAGAAGGTTCATAACATAAAAACGTATTGCTTGATTGGTCCCTTGTTTCAGCACTGTAGCAGTCAGACCCTGGTATGTCCCACGAACTCCTGTAAAAAGGTTCAAATTTCAAATACGGCAATTTACAAACTTTAGCTAACTATGTGTAGCTAGAATATCATACTTTTTATTACTATAGCAAGCAATTCTTAAAATTCTTAAAGCAGCTAAAATGTACTTTGGCAAAAAAAATAAAAAATTTAACTCTCTCCTCATTCTACCTTGATCGCGGATGATTTCACGCACCCCGTGGAAGAAGCCCCGGTATCGTGGCTGAAGAGAGCACTGGTCATGGATTAACTTCACCTGAGAAAAGGCAAATATTTTGGTTTTATATTTTCTTTTCACATTTTATTTTTCTACAGTTTACTACTGTGAGAGGAAACAAAATACTTATTCAGTCACTCTAGTATACCCACTGGAATATACCTCTACCTCACTTCTGTATACTCTACCAAAGCAAGATTAGTGTGAGATTATCTGATCTCAGACAGGTTTTTGAGAACTCCTAAATCACAGAGAGTGAGAGCTCAGATTAACACTGACTAAACACAAAACCTTAATCTGAGCAAACAGAATCTGTGAACTCCTTCAGAAAGAAGAAGAGAGTTCACTCTCCAGCTCCTAAAGGTAATGTGTAAAATTACACTCATGGAAGAAGTTTTATTATCCAAGAAAAAAAAAAAAAGTGTAAACGTGGTGCCCAGGGAGAAAAACTAATTATGCTTTGCTGTGGGTTTAAAATGTACCAGACATAAAACTGACCTGAGGCATCTAAAATCAACTTAAGCACTGAAGCCAGAAACTGCATATGATAATACAGTGGAGGGGAAAGATGGACTGTTCTAGAATTACACCATACACTGAACTCTAGAATTGATTTGCCCAACCCACTTCATGTCTTTTACATGATTCAATTTCTTGTAAAACATATTTGTTTCTTGTAAAACATATTTGCGAATTATGAACAAAAGATTCATAAGCATTTCAAATAGACTCAAAAAGTTAAATAAGTTAAATAAGAAAAAAAAGTACTTAGACAAGTTAGCATTCGTCTGTTGCAATGCTGTTACTGGCAAGATGATTATGGTACAATTCACTGCTAATATAAAACTCTTTGCAAGTGACTGCTGGCTTCTCTTTTACCTCCCTTATTATTAGTCACTATCTGAGAGCACATTGTGGAACCAGTTGTACAAACAGGGATGTTTAAGGTTTTTGTTATGGCTCTGTAGCTTTTATCACTCACTGATTAACAGTATTGTCCCTGAGATCTTAAGTAAGCCCCTTCACTTTTACCATGACAGCTACTTAGCATTGAATCTTAACAATGGCAATATTGTTTATAATGACACCAGGTGATTTGCAAAGAGAGAATTTGTTTGAAGCATTAAAATGTAGTGTGCGAATAGTTTAATACCAGTCAGTTTAATTTCTTGCAACTCTGTGACTTAATAAATATATATATGCACAGGGATATATGCACAGGCATGTTAAAGAAACAAAAAAGTGAGAGTACCTGTTTCTCCCATCTGTATATTTCATAAAGCCACTTAGTCACTCTTGGGATAACAAGATGTTGTTGCAGAGTATTGGAAACATTATAAACCTTGGCTCAAATTATTGACGCAATGTGCAAATGTGTCCAACCTTTAGCGTTTCCATTGGGCAGACCACTAGTACTGCTTCAGTGACGCCAGCTCCCAAGCCACAAAGCAAGCTACGAGTGTTATCAAGACGACCATTATCATCTCGCATCGGGTTGCTCAAGACTTCAAACGTGCCAAACCTGGCATCAAACAAACAGAGAGGAGGGTATTAGGGAGACTGAGTCTGTGCAGGGGAAGTGATATTGCTTCGCTCATCGCTTATTTTATATGCAAATCAAACAGGTTCTCTTACCGAACTGCAGACTTGGGGATGGAGCCATAGAGTAGTGAACTCAGGCCTCTGTACAGCCCCCTCAGTCCATGATCCTGAACAGTCAGCCTCACACAGTCCCCTAAGCACACAGTAGTTCACAGTCTAGTAATCACTGCAAGGCTGTTTTTGATACTGCAGCTCTGCTCTAAACACCTTTAGACTGGAAGTTGTAGTCATTGGTGCAAATTCTAACTGGGGCTTTAAAAAAATGAGGTGCTGAAACACACCAGCCAGGGTTTTTCCTCACCTATTCCTCTGTATCGAGGAGGGTTGGCTCGTTCGTCCAGCTGCAGCTGAGTCTTAACATATTCTGTCGGGAAAGTGATGCAGATCTCTATAGCTCCAGCAATACCCCCTGTACAGAAAGCAAATATTACTCTTAATATAGAAAAGCAGGCCAAGTTCAATTCTTTCAAACACCATGCAGGTTAATAACTTACATCACACCTATTTTGTCTATTCTGAAGCATTAACAATTAAAAACCAGGTAATTATCTGAATATCCATTTAAACGGACTCTATTGTGTCTGCCAAGAATTACTTGCTTTATACACCTGGCTAGAATTCAGGTTAATGATATGTGGAGATGCTTTACTTTTGGAAAATACACTATATTGGCAAAATCATTGGAACCCTTGACCATTACATCAACAGGGACTTCAATGACAGTGCATTCGAATACATAGACTTTAATGTAGAGTTGCCCCCCTCGTTGTAGCTATAACTGCTTCCACTCTTCTTGAAAGGCTTTCCACATTATTTTGGAGTTTCTGTAGGAATTTGTGCCCAATCATTCTGTAGAGCATTTGTGAGTTCAGGTACTGATGTGGGATGAGAAGGCCTGTCTCACAATCTCCGTTCCAGTTCATCCCAAAGGTGTTGGATGAGTTTGTGGTCAGGGCTATGTGCGGGCTGGTCAAGTTCTTCCACACTGGACTTCATCCAACCATAAAGTTAGAAGCATGATGTAGTCCAAAATGTATGCTTGGCATGCTGAAGCGTTAAGATGATTGCCCTTCATCTGGTAGGGGGCCACCAAAATGCAATGATGGAGAGGGGTGTCCCGATACTTTTGTCCACGTTGTGTATGTTGCAGTGGGTTTGTTTTGTTTTGTTCGTCATTGACCACTTCCATAGATGGGATGCCCCTGAGGATGATGACAGCAGGCTAATGGCTGCTAGCTAAAGCAGTGCAGGGCAGGGCAGGTCACAGTTAGCCACCTCGCTAATGTCGTTAGCTTGTCGGTGCCAAAATCTGGACATAACAAAGGAAACATAAAAGAACTGGGGGTGTTTGTGAAGGTTACAAAAGGGCTTATAAAAGGGACACCATTGCTGCAGGCTGCTGAATGTGAAAACAGACATTTGAGCCAGTGTTGAGGCTCAAAGGCGCCAATGTTATTGTGTGGTGAACCACAGAAGTAGCTGGATGTCGGCTAACCAGACCAGCATTTCTATGCATTTTCCCTGCATCATACGCATTTTACCTGCAAAAATAGCCTTCCCAGGGTGGGTGACCTTTCTCCCTCCCACCGCAGCAGCCGCCAGAGTCCTCTTTCCAGTGCAGACATGGTGAATTGGCGCAAATTTGCTAGCAACGGCTCCACCAAGGCACGACGGAGGAATCGAGGTCAGCCCTGCAGGATGCTGCTGCTGCTGTTGCTGGGACCTGCATCCCTGCCTCAAAATCGCATCTGTACACGGCCCATCCGAAACAGAGAACGGCTTATACAAAGACGACATCTTTTTCTAACAATTTCTACCCGCAAACAGTCGCCTAAATGAACAAGGCGTACGCGCTTTCACCAATTTGTGCCTGCCCAATGAGACCGAGCCAACACAATCACAGCCGGACCACTTCTGTGGCGTGGTGGCGTGGTCCTCATGAATATTAAAATATATGTCACGCTACGGACTCAGCCATTGGTCGAGGGGTGCGATTTGGTTAATATATTCAGATATTCTGCCTAGTGAATATTAAAGAAGCTCTCTCAGCCAATGGTCTGGCTTCAACTCTGCTGGAACAAAACGCATGATCGGCCAGTATTACAATATATAATATATTACATATTGTATATAAGATATAAGATACGTATGTATATATATATATATAACGTGAAAGGTTATACATTTAAGTGATGTTATTTTGTTTGACAGCCTTCGGTTAAAATAAACTTTGTATACATCGGAGCAAGGCAAAAGCTAATGCTTTATATTGATTTGGAGGATGGAAACAATTTGGATTTTTTTTACAAATATAAAGTAGATATTGCCCAACATTACATAACATTTCTTCACATCCCAATCAGTAATCAAAACGTTTGAGATGTACTGTGTTCACTCGTGGTTAAAATATGGACAAAAGTATAGGGACACACTTCTTAATTATTGAAATCAGGTGGCCCCTTACTTCCAGTGAAGGGCAATATTAATGCTCCAGCATACCAAGATATTTTGGACAACACCATGCTTTCACTTTGTGGACACAGTTTGGGGAAGAACCTTTTCTATTCCAGCATGACTGTGACCCAGTGCACAAAGCAAGCTCCATAAAGTCATGGCTGGATGAGTTTGGTGTGGAAGAACTTGACTGGCCACACAGAGCCCTGACCTCAACCCCATCCAACGAGAAGTTCCCTTCTCGTCCAACATCGGTGCCTGATCTCACAAACACTCTACAGAATGAATGGGCAAAAATTCCCACAGAAACTCCAAAATCTTGTAGAAAGCCTTCCAAGAAGAGTGAAAGCTGCAAAGGGGGACCAAGTCCATACTAAAGTCTATGTATCTGAATGCAGTGTAAGAGTCTCTGTTGGTGTAATGGCCGGGCATCCCAATACTTTTGTCCATATTCATTCATTATGTAACTAAGTAATTTTAGCCAATTAATTCTAGCTAATTTTACCTTCCAACTACCACAATAAAAGAACTGTGGGCAGACTTTTGCTCAGGTCCATGCACTACAGCCAGCACATCTTTACATCAGCCCAGGTTTAAGCCTCGCCTAATAACCAGCACATTTACAACCCTGCCACTCCCAAGTGTCTCAGAGTGCAACCATGAATATGAGATCAAGTGGTCGGCTCTAATGACATGAGAACTAATATTGATGCCCTGTACTTACAGGGAGGAGGCAAGCCTCTGAAATGTCAACAGTGGCATTTTCTCTGCTTAATGCCATATGGATGCAGTGAGCTGGTAAAAAGCTTTTCCTCCAGCGCCTCCATGCTCAGATGCTAATACTTTACTGAGTGAGTGCTCAGGTCTGCGCCGTTTTCTGCCCCGTTCGTCTAGATGAGCAGCAGCACGCTGCAGCGAGCGGTCAGCATGCAGGAAGTGAGCAGCACGGGGTGGCCATGACTCAACCTCGACAGATTGGTGTGGCGTAATAAGCAACTGAACAAGAGAGAGAATGTGTTGGTCGTCCTTCTTTTTATCCACTTATGATCTGCACGGAGGCTGTTCTTCCAACCTTCACTCTTTCATTATAAAGCTCTCAGGTGGTCGATAATAGTCAGATATAATTTCCTGGTATTAAGATGTTAATTAAAAAGTGTTGGCTTGAGTGTATTAAAGGCAGCCATGAGAGGCTTTGCATTACAATAATTCTGACACAGTTAAGGGGAGTTATGCACAATGCAAAGTAATACAATTCACCAATGTAACATTTTAAATTATTAATAATGATCACAATGAACAACTCTCCTGCCAGTCAGTGTAGTTTGTTCACAACAATTTCAATGAGCAATGCAAGCCAGATTGTTTTCAACAAGGTACAAAATTGTTTTATAGACATGTATGCAGTTATCATCAGTTTTATTAAACATATAATCATTATTATATCAGGGAAGCAGCTTTAGTATTTGCACAGTACAAATGATTAGTAGAAGAAGGAAGCTGTCCTGCTTTGCACCAGTATAGGAACTACTACTTTCTAGTAATTAATGAATAAATTAGAACTAATATTAGTACCAAACATTTCAATATAAATTATTTGATATATTTAGATTTTTATATGGTGAATAAACAGGCACACACAAAAACTATGCAGGTCCTCAGGGCAATAACACACTAAAACAGCTGTAACTTACCAGCATAAAATAAAACATGAGATACTGCAGTCATTTCATGGATCTGAGAGTGCACACTTTCCCAGACTGGGTTTAACAGTGCTTGTGGCATTTCTAGCTCTAATACTGATATTGAAAATATATGTGAAAAAATTCAAGTAACATATAAACTTTGTGTACTGTGGAAAAGAATGTACTTATGTGCGTGTCTGAATATATATCTATATCTTATCTGAAGTGAGTGCAACATCTCTGAGCAACTGAGCATACTTCAGTGAAGAAGTTAGCTCTAAATAGGGCTGCAAAGGGGTGGAAAAGTCCTTGTAAGTTTCCAGTACATTTCCAGAAACTTTCCATGGGAACTTTAGTTTGGGAATTTTGGAAATATCAGCATTAGCTGGTGTGAAATGCCCACACATTTAATGGTGTATGTGCCATTTTTCTGTTGATAAGTTGACAAAAATACGTAAAAAAAAACCAAAAACAAAAAAACAAAAAAAAAAAAACACTAATGCATTGCAGTGCAGATATGTAGATAATTCGCTAAACAAATGGAATGGTCTTGAAACTATTTTACAAGTGATGTATAAAATCTTATATGGTTACATGAAATCGTCTAGCAGGAGGCAGAAGAAACAGCATCATATTTACAGTAGCTAGCCTCTTATCAAATTGAAATTGTGCTAGCTAGCTTACATTTATCATAGTTGGATTACCAGTTACCTAGCTACTGTATAAATACATTTTGATTTAATAATTGCTAGTTAAACTTTAACAGCATAGATCAAATATTACCTACCTCATGATATGAAAACTTACTTGACTTTATGTAGTCCTTGGGCTCAAATGTGTGGCTTCAAAAGTCTGTATCTGTGCTGTGGGCTCAAAAAAGCTTTGAAAAGCTTTACATTTATTAAAAGATTACATTTAGCTACTTGTGCGATTTTTTTAATTAAAATATGGATGCTTTTTTGCTGCTCCATTGTAATCATCAAAAAAAAACTACACACCGCATTATTTCACATTAGACATATAATATTCGGGATTAATATGACCTGCTGATGTATCACACTCCATCCATCACTGTGCTCAACTGGCACTGTTAGTCAAATGTGCACCACTACCAGCTTCCTATACCTGTAATGCTTATTTGAGTACCTCCCTTTGTTAAAGATAAGCGATGCATTGGGTCTCCTGCAAGTTTTGGCACACACTCAGGATGATGGTGGAGCTGACTGGCACAGACATGCAGGTATTGTGAATTGTCAATGGATTCACAATGCATGCTGCACAATGCACCCTGGAAAATATGGTCATATTTGTGAGAGGCATTCATTCCAACCTGAGATGATATGAAACGATCCCATGGCCTAACGATGAGCATTTATGAGTGACATAATATACAACGAGGAAAACTATGCATAAAGGAGTTCTGAGTCATAAGCAGGCATTATGTTCTGTGGTTCTCCATTTAGTTGCCTTGAAATGACTGGAATACGGCCACCTCAAAATTATAGGGGCCATAAATATTTCATGATGCTTCAAGTGCAGCACCTCAGACTACAAATGCTCCCTTCAAAATCACCATTTCTTCACCATTTACTTGACTTCTACCACAAGACCTAACAACTGCTTGATTGTTTTGGGGCTAAAGATGACAATTACTTCGCTATATGATTCTAAATCAGTATAATCTAATTTAGCCATCAGCTAAATAAGGGTAAAACAAGTGCTGGAAAAGGGCTGGGTTATTCTGCACATGCTATGACTTGAAAGCATACAGTCCAAAACAGTTGACTATTTCCAAGTTTAAAACAAGAGTACAGTAAAGAAGCAGCTGTGTGAGTCGTGTGATATGAGGCTATCAGCTTACAGCCACTCTCTATCTGCGCACCTCAAATCCACACCTGCCAGGCAAGCGTTCTTCACACACAGCTAACACACTTCTCTATCCAGCACTGACAGGCAGTGGTCATTTTATCAGTCATCGCTGTCACTTTGCTGCACATCATCATAGTTTTGTTCCACTGTCAGGCGGCTTGCCCTCAATCTGTCTGTGTGGGTGTGACAGGGCAGAGGGACATGAGGGAGCTTTTCTTGAAATAAAAGAAACAACACTTACCCATTGGATGCTGACTGATGTATTATTATATATAAATATCCAAGTGCAACTGACCCATCAATGCTCTTTCCACGAATGTGCTCCTTCTTAGCAGTAAAAATCCTGTTCAACTGATTTCCAGTTTAAAATGCTACAGCACGAGCAGGGCTGTGTTGTGGTAGGCAGGCTGGAAACAACAATGAATTTGATATTCATTTTGCATTGCAGTTTGTGTTGTATATTGAATATTAGCTCAATCATTTGACAATAAATTTACAATGCTCATTTAGAATTGCCTTCCTCTGTAAAATAACCCCGAATGATCACAGAAACAC
>JBBPCY010000035.1:7374033-7391533 GCA_037974405.1 Brachyalestes nurse
TTAAAATAACACAGTGACTCTGTTGCCTCTCTGCTCTATGGAAATTAAAAACTACGGTTCAAGAACCCTTGAACATGCTAAAGAAAGAAATATATACACACACACACACACACACACACACACACACACAAATGATAATAACAGTACCTGCCATAATCGGCTCATACAACTTCTGTCACTGGTGACACAAACCAATTTGGCCAGTGTAGGCTGTCAGCATGGGGGCTGATCGACACTTAGATAACTGTGGAAATTCCATAGAGACACCAGGAGAAATGAACATAATCTTAATGGTGGTAATCAGATAGCAATGCATTCTGTTTTAGCATCTGTACATCAAAAACATCTGTGGCTGTTTATTTTGAGTGTCCCTTCCCTGTCAAAGTAGGTTTTCGTTTGACATGTCAGACAACAAAATGCACCAGATATTCTGATGACTGGCAGAAGTCAGGCTTCATTTGTTCTGGACCAAGCCAATTGTTCTATTAAACTTTGCCATTTAAATAATAATAAGTATAGATTCACATTTAATTCAATATTTCAAATATTTTGGGGACGCGAATTGATTTAAAATTATAAGGCTGGTCCCACTTCTTTATTTACTTATCAATAAACTTCTTCCAGGAATATTTGATAGAATTAGTTAAGTAGAATTCTTTTCTTTTTTTTTTTCCATTTTAGCGGAGGTGTTCAGAGCTGCCATCCTAGATCTGAAACTCCAGACCTGGTTTTGTCTCATATAGGCATGGAAACAGCAGTGAAAATAAAAGGAAGTTCAATGCAGGCATTGCTTTATACTTTATATGTAGAGACCCCTTTTTATTTCTGTTTTTGTCCATAAACATTAAAACAGAGAGAGAGAGTGAGAGAGATACTGCATATGGTCATGTAACATCCCATTGGTTTAAATGAGGAAAGTATCTGTTTGCCACTAATTTTGTCCCCATTTATCAAATGTTCATCATCATTTATCACTCCAGCCCTATTAAATAGCATGTAATACAGGTCCCTATAATTGTCTATATTTAATCATTTTTGTGACGTTATCTTGATCTTAATTCTATCACCTTTTTTCAAACACGAGGAATGCACCTTGATTTTATTATAGTTTTCTTGTTGGTGTTACAGCTTTCTCATTTATTATGAATTCATCTATCAGTTTCATTTATCACCCTAAACACACATCTTTTTTTCCCCTTTGCTTCCAGCTAACCTTCTTGGCTTCCTATTAAATGAAACTGATGAAGCGCAGGATTCACAAATGTAATTAATTGAATGTGAGTGCAAAATGTAAAATATCTGGCTGTGATTAATGGGTACAGAATGTACATAGCTTTTGTTATTACAAGCATTCAAGTCAAGTAATAAATAACTTTAGCCTCACTTCTTCTGCGGGTGGAATGGCTAAAAATCACATAGATAAAGTGCCAATCATTAATGTCTTTTTTATAAAATGCAAATCATAATAAACGATTTCCTCTTCTGCTTACGACCACAAATGTTCTCGCCGAAAAATTTATGACATACAGACCCTTTACAAAAAATTAGAATATCATGGAAACGTTTATTTATTTCCATAATTCCATTCAAAACGTTACACATTCATAGATTATAGATTCAGGACTTAAACGATTTCAAGTTGTTATTTGTACATAATTTGGGCTTCCAGCTCATAAAACCTACGAAAACAGCAATTCAAAAAATTGTATATTCTTAATATAGAACTACACCTTGTTTTTGCAGTTGTTGCCAAGGGTCAATGTGCTTACTTTAATTCTAACAACCAAGATCATCAGTCGGAGGAATTTGATCTCCTTTAAAACTGTACCTGTTTTGGAAGTTTTTCAAATCAGTCAGGTCCTACTATTTCAATTGTCAGGCCATACTTCTGTCTGTATGCGTTGCTGTATGTAGCACATTTGCACTCATGTGTTACTGTATTGTGTATGTTTCCTTCTTACTAGGTATCAGCACAGCCTTTCTGCAATAAGTAATACTGTTACGATGACACCTGAGGGATTATCCTGTTGTTGTTTTTTTTCCTGAGCTACAAGAGCTCCCCACAGAGACACAGGTACAAGCAACATGACAGGCAGAGCTTGATCGACAAAGGACAGATGGATTCAACATTTATTTTGACATCCTTTCTGACTCATGGCTGGATGTCTGCTCCGCTGGTTGTCATGGAGTCTTCAGATGTGATAAATGATGGCAAAGCACTTCAGCTGTGTCTCAGTGAGGTGCCGGTATATGTTGAGCCCTTCCTACTTCTCCTCCTCTCCCTGTAGGTCCACATGTAGATCCTGACCTGGCCCATGAAAACAGATCGTTCAAATTCCTCCTGAATCAGGCCAGATCCTACTGCACTGAAAGCTAACTGTGACAAAGTGACCAGATCAGTCATAAAAGCATAAATGCACATATTTCTTTAACATTCACTTAGTTCACCATGTGGATGTGTTTAGATTTGAATTAATTTAGGTTTGACTGAATCAAATTAATGAATATAATGAAAAACATATATGAGCAAGATTAATAGGTATTATTACAAACGACATGTGTATCTCTGAATCAAGTAAAAACATATTGTTTCAGTCGCCTACTGTTTGTCAACAGCACCTGCAGACAGGGTTAGTGCATAAAAATAAAAAGTACATAAAATATTTGCATCAAAATAAAAATAACTAGTGAAAAGAGGGTTACATTGGTAAATTTATTTTCAACCACAGAACAGAAAAGTAAATACAATACAAAATTGAAATAGATTGTATTAACATGACATTTATAGTAGTATGCTTTGTCAAATCTGTGGATAAAAATATTTTTTATAGGGGGAATATTTAGTTTTCTTATTTACTTATTTATAGTTATGACTCTTAGTTAAAACTCTACTTTAAAATGATCCCAGCTATTTGGAGGCAGTACTTTAGCCGATCCAGCTCTCACTGTGAGTTTATATCCTTTGAAGTGATGCTATATTAAAGTGAGTAATTAAAAGTAAACACACAGCTCAGTAATCTAAAAGGAATTCTAATTTTAGATTTTTCATGGTACAAAAAACTGTCTTCATGGTGAATATATATGTGTCCAATTGCTGTAAAAATTCTCAAAAACTATGAGAGATGAAAGCTGGTGTTATGTTGTGCCCTCTATCTGTGTGTCACATTTGGACACTAAAATCACCGTATGTGGTTCTTGTAAGTAAAAGGTATAATGCATTTCAAATACTCTCACTTTAAAATGAAAAAGAACAATAATGTACTTCTGCAGTTTTCTGAGCATTGGAATATAGACCGTGCTGAAATGGCAAAATAGTCACTTACAGAAATGTTTAGTTGGCAGGATTTGTTATAACTCTGTTTTAAAATGTACCCAGCTTTTTCCAGGCTACGCTTTAGCTGAGCTCTCACTGTGCGTTTATATTCTTGGGTTCATATTCTTGGTCACCTGTAGCTGAACCCCACACTGTGGCAAGAAGTGACTAAACCAATTACTGTTTTAGTGTTTTGTTCCTGCACCTCAGGATCAGACGATCATTACTAAAGGAGTGCACAGGAACTTCCAGTGCTTCTCTGGGTTCCTCAGACTGCAACCCTGCATGCCAAATCTAGTATCTAGACCAGTGGTGTCAAACTCCAGTCCTGGAGGGCCGTGGTCCAGCACGTTTCGGTGATTTCCCTGGTTCACCTCAGCAGTTAATTGTCAGGTTTAGTGAATGTGTTTGAGGAGGAGAACCATCAAACTGTGCTGGACACCGGCACTCCAGGACTGGAGCTTGACACCCCTGATCTAGGCGGTAGTAGCCTAGTGGGTAAAACACTTGCCTGTTGACGCGATAACCACAACATTGCAGGTTCAAACACCCACTTTCTACCATTGTGTCCTTGAGCAAGACACTTAACCCTCAGTGTCTCCAGGGGGACTGTCCCTGTAACTGGTGATTGTAAGTCACTCTGGATAGGGGCATCACCAAATGCCCCCCTTACCTAGTACTTTCAGCAGAAATTCGCTTTGACATAAGGGAAGCACTGGCTACTCCACACAGAAGTTGAGCTGGGCAAGAACTCCTACAGGTCCAGAGACAGTATATCTGGACAGCTACAACGGTTTGTGGACACTGCTTTTATGAACTCCCTGTTAGAGAGTGAACTTAAAGTCCTCATAGTGATCTACATGCTGTGGGCCACCAGGCCACTAAGGAGGCAACATAGTCACACGCCTCCGAAAAGCAGCCCAGAGAACAGACATAGCAGAAAGCCGCTTTTTGCTCAGAGCGTTGTGATCTGGTGATATTTCCAGAAAAGTAGGCGAATAAGTATCCGCGACTCTGTGGCAGTTGTGATCGTGGTAAGGCAACCCCATAAACACCTGACGCAGACACACATCAGGAAGGCAGGCCCAGCCTCACTTTTGAGTTGGCCTGTTCTGTCCTCTCTTGTTTCTTTTGAATAGCTCCTAATCATTTCCACTGATTAGACGATCTTCGAAGACACCTCCACACTGGAGCCACGATTCTCCATCTCACAGGATCATCTGGGTCACAGCTTTTGTGTGTAACTCACGCCTTATAATTTGATCTTGATTTTAACCTCGGTTTCAAGTTCCCCAGCAAGATCAATTGAGGTGAGGTAGAGGTTTTGTATTTAGATTTCTTGCAGGAAGCATAAAAGCCCTGACAAAGACGTTCTCCCTGTGGCTTGCGTATATTTGAGCAACTTCTCTTTGAGCATCAGAATTGGTTTTAAGTTTAAGATTAATTAAAAAATGTAGGCCACATAAATCCCAGGCCACAGGCTCAGAAGTCCCCAATGACTCTAGACAAGAAAGATCCAGTAATTACAATGGGGGCATAAGTTAAATATATACACTCTCTCTATTGCTTCATCATAATAATATTAGTGACATGTATACATTTTAGAAAGTAGTGACAGTTTTATTAGTCTGAAATAATGTATTGATACTGAATGAGATATTTTTAAAAAATGCTTAAACATCATAACTGGTCTGCAGTCAATAAGTGTAATCCCTGATTATTTGTTATTTGACAACATTACATGTTACATTGAAAATGTACATTTAGCGTATAGAGTGTTAAGGTAAGATATATTAAGGGATATCAGTAATTAGAACCAAGTCCTTTCAGTTTTACAGGGACAGGCACTCAACAACATAATAAACAAAGGCTTAGGTTTATCACCAAGACTATTAAACATCATGCATTTTTGACAAATCCAGACAGGAGTATTGTACAATAGCAGTCAGTTTTCTGTGAAATAAATTAACTGCTTATGCGTACCCAAATTGCATGCTTCAGACAGGCTTGCTTCTGATCTAACAATTTAGCAAATCATAAACCTGACCTCATCTCCCCTTGACATTTAATGTTACGCATCCTTTCTCGGGCCTTCAAATAACAGACATTTTTCCTGTGAAGGAAGAAGGATAAAAGAAAAATCAAGCTCCAATATGAGAAGATAATCAGGACAGCCAATTAAATGATAAAAGCGTTGTGAATGGATAATACATTTACAAAATGGTTTGATTAGTTGTTAATGTAAGCCAATGCAAGTTGCTCTCTTTTGAATGTCTCAGTGTAATTGTTGCAGTTCTTTTTGAGAATTTGTGAGGTGTATATGTTTTTTTACCACATGCCAGCGTAGTGTATCAACTGGAAGCCCCAGATGGCAGTGTGGGCAACTGGCAACATAGTCTGTATCCTCATCAGCTTCCCTCTTCGTCTCTTTGGGACCTTCAGGTCCCCAGAGAGGGAAAGATATGGAGTGCGAGGAGTGTGCCACTCCAAAATGAGGTCTGGGGTCCTGCTGGTAGCTCAAGCGCTCACCATTATGTTGTGATGTTAGAGCCTCACTGTCCAGCTGGAGCTGCAACACAATATTAAGAAGAGAACGCCATCTAGAGGACATGATGAGAACTGACACTGGGTATTTTGATACAGCAGGTTGAAATGGTTGAAATAAGAAACTGAAGTCAGGGTAGGACATTGAAACCCAGCCTTGAATGATAAAGTAGCTCCAAAATAGACAGACAAAACATATCAGTTATCTACTGTAATGAGTTTGCCGTACTCTAAAAGCCACAGTACCTGTGGTATATTCAGCTCCTCAATAGGAAGAGATTTAATGCAGTACCAGCAGAGCTCCGAGGGGAACCCTAAGGTATGAAGACAACACCATAAATACAACATCATTAAGCTTCTCTTAAAAACTGAATGACCTATCTGGAAATTCTTGATCCGATCAGAAGAAATTAACTTCGTAAAGCATATAATAAAAGTGAAGCACGATACAATAACAGCCCTACAGTGTACTTCTGGTTTGGACTGTTCCTGTGGTTGTTCAGTTGGTTGTAGTTTTTCTCCATATTCAGACCATCCCTGAGACTGTTCTTCATATTCAAACTCATCCTGAGACTGGTTTTGGTGCTCAGGTTCTACATGTGTTAAGATGCCACCCTCATTGCAGTTCGGTTGAATGGCCTGACAGGAATAAAATACAGCAGAATAGAATAGAAAAGGTGATTCAGGTGGATGCAACACTTGTAGAAACTGTTGCATGATGTCACCGCAACTATTTAGTGACTACTCACTCAATCTGTGAAAGAGTACAGAAAAGCAGAAAAGGAAAAACAAACTTACAATGTAAGGGACTGTAAAAACCAACATGTCATTTTGTACCACTTCCATGGGTACGTTACATAATGTGAAGAACAGTTGATGTTTTAAATGATATATTTTAAAAAGAGACAAAAATGAAGAAAGGTTTTGTTCCAATAGTAGCGTTAAGCACCAAAAGCCCATAACAGTCTCTGGAGTAGTTATTTTTCACTCTAAAAACATGTGTTTGTGCTCTGACCTGATCCTTTTTATCCTCCAGCTGTGTGGGATGCTCCTCAATAGCTTGGGAGAGTGGTGTACTTTCTCTCTGTATCGCTCTGTGTGTGTGGGTGTGTGTGTGTGTGTGTGTGTGTGTGTGTGTGTGTGTGTGTGTGTTTTAGAGAGAAAGAACAAAACAGCGGTTACAGTAATGTCTAATCTTATGTTAATATCCATTTAAGGTTAAAGTAATCTGGTGCAATTCCCATATCGAGTTACTTTCTGTCGTGTTATCACCAGAGTCTTATCACCTCGCTTACAAGACTTTTCCCCTTAACGAGAGGTTATCAGTGAATCCAACGGTGAATCACACACAAAGAGCTCACCTGACACGAGCCAAGAGAACTGCATGCACTCTTGCTTTGTCCAAAGTGCCTGTCATTAAGACCCACATTTAGACCTGTCTACTCACCCCATGCAGGCCGCCTGACCATCCTCCACGCTGCCAGCCATTCCACTGCGCCTGTCCGGGTGGCGGCACCCGCTGTTTGTTTTTCTTCGTCTTCTCGCTTTCCACGAAACGGAAACCCTGACCGTTCAATAATGGATGAGTCTGAATGGCTCACAAGCAGATTTGCTGTAAAGAGTAAGCGAAGGGCAGCTCATGTGTCGCCCCATGGCTGGCACACCGTGTCAGTAATGTGGGCCACCCTGAAGAGGCACAAAGAACACAGAGATAAATGGGTTTTATCCGTTTCAGTCGCACCCATGTAAGCCTCAGGTGAATAATGCACTGGTGATGTGCCTCTGCAATTACTTATCAGTGTAGCATTTATTTACAGATGAGTTTCTGATAAACATTTCTCACCCTGTGTGTATATTCTGCCATATGTGCAGTGAGGGTGTATATAAATGCTCTCTCTCTCTCTCTCTCTCTCTCTCTCTCTCCCTCACTCTGTTTTTCTGCAGTGGAAATGTTCAGTGGAGGCCGAGCGTGAATGTAAGTGCTTATGACTGCGCAGTGAGCTCATTAGTGTGGAGGTGGCCCACCACTTTATGGAGCTGTTGGATACGTACTTACACAGGGTGAGTCACTCAAAGCCTCACCTCCATTCTCTCTTTACTCCCTCCCCTTTCTCTTTCGCTCTATCAATTTCTCACCCTCTTCACCTTTTCCTCTCCCCCTTCCAGCGCTGCCTCCGGCGCAAACAGCATCAGTGGGGAAGTGGTAATGCTGTTGCTTTGCTCCACAGTTTTCACTATTAACCTTTTTTGCAGGTGTTCCTGACACAGCGATGATAATGATTTGGCTGTGAAATGCACACAGAGTGAGCCAGAGAGAGGCCACAGCTAGAGAGGAGTTATGTGTGTGTGTGTTTGTGTACACATACATAAATATTTTACTTGTCCCCTTTAAACATGAGCTGACCGTTTTTAAACTTTTTCCATTTAGACATGAGCTGATCATTTTTATACTTTTTCCATTTAGACATGAGCTGATCATTTGTATACTTTTTCCATTTAGATTTTATACTTTTTCCATTTAGACATGAGTTGATCGCTTTTGTGCTTTTTCCATTTAGAGATGAGGTGTCTCAGATGAATCACTTATCATAACAGATTGTGACTCTTACTAAAGGTTGAATGTTTATGTCTTTTTATATTTACTGCATTTTCAACAGAAACAGTGCTGGGCTTTAGCTGCACACTGGTGCCTGTAAACATTCTACCATTATTTCCATGCTAATGACAGGATTTGACACAGTGTAAGTAAACCGCACGCATTGTGTTGTGATGTGATGACAAGAGCACGTTGCTGTACATTCACGCATGATGCCACAAACATGTTTAGGAATTGAGAAAAGTTCAGAGCACACTAAATAGCCTGATCTTAATTTGCAAAACAACCTGTTTACCACAGCAAGGAAGCTGAGAGTGCACTATGGAGACAAGCAGAGAAGCAATAGCTCCTGCACAGGCAGGGGAGATGATAATTATACTGTAATTATCATCATGCGCAAAGGTTTTGGTGTATAAAAGAGGATCAGGGGGATATTATTGCAATCTCATGGAACTCTAAACAATTTGGCTCAATTATTACTAATCAGGCAAATATAGGGAGTGCGCAAGATGTGCTTTAGTCACTGGAAAAGTTTGAGTGGAGAGTGTTTTGGCCATTTTGAAGCGCTGTCGTGTGCTGGTTGGTTGACTTGGTGGAGTGCATCATCAGAGCTGCTTCCAGTACGGCGTATGACTCAGTGTAATTATCTGTCTGTTTTTATATCTGAAGTATCTGTGCCTCTGCCGTCACTGCCTTAGACTATGTTTTTGTGAGCTTGATTTTGTACTGATGTGTGCATGTGTGTGTGTGTGTGTGTGTGTGTGTGTGTGTGTTGTGTGTTTCTGTGTAGCTGAGTGATGAGTGAGTAAACGCAACAAATTGGCATGGGCGGAGACGCAGCGTACACCGAAGCTTTGCTACAGATTGTATGTAAAACAACTGATTTGTATGTGTATGTGTGTGTGTGTGTGTGTGTGTGTGTTTGTGTAGGCTTTAAACGGTTATGTCACCATTTACAGTAATTATTGGCATAATGTAACAGACTCTTTTCATATTGCAGTGGAAATGTTCAGTGGAGGCCGAGAGTGAATGTAAGTGCTTATGACTCACTGGCATCCTTTGACAGCAGCTCAATGGTACTACTTTCCTCTCTGCCCGCTGATAGATCTCTACTCATCATGGCTCACTGAAGGGCATCTGCATGCCATCAAAGAGGAGGAAGACAAGAGTGCATTGAAGAACTGTGTTTTCCGAAGCGAGGCTACTTGCTCAAGTATCTGGTACTGTCCTGTATGTTGGTGGTCACCTGTTATTAAACTGAATATGTTAGTTGCTGATTTACTTCTTGTACCATATTCACAGTCACCTATTAGCTTGGTATTTTGCTTATAACCTCAAGCCTAGGGTCTTAAATGACCCATATTTTTCGAGATTCGTCATACAGGTACAACACAGAGTGAAATGTATCCTGAACCGCTACTTTTGACTGTGCAGACATTATAGACAAGTACATTTTAAATTTTTAAAAATCTGGAATTTTCTGAAACATACAATAAAATAAGGTACAAGTAAAGTAAATATAAGTCTAAATGTAAGTACTATTTAAATTTGAAACACAATCTGAGATTTACTAAAGCACAATCTAAAAGTAAAAACCTAAACAGGAGCGGCGTACATTAGAGATAAAAAAAATGTAGCTAATAATGTTTAAGGTTTTTAATGTGTATTTATGTAAATGTAGCAGCACTGTGTACAATGTGCAAATGGAATGTGCAAATTTTTTCCCTGAGGTCCACTTCTGATGTTGGAGTTCCTTTTTGCATAAACATTTCAACCTTGTTCCTTAGAAATAAACAGACTATATGGCCAAAAATATGTGGACACCAGACCATCATACTTGTGTGAGCTTGTTGGACGTCTCATTCCAAAACGAAGGGCATTCAAATGGAGTGCCTTCCCTTGTAACAGCAAAACCCTGAAAAACATCCCCTGAGAATTACCCCTCTTCCATCAAACTTTACTTCTGGTAACGTTTGACTTGTATGCAACCCAGATTTGTATAGGAGACGGCCCAATAGTAAAGCGTGGAGGAGAAAAAGAAAAGGAAGGACCCACCAATCAATGCCACCTGTTTTTGCCATGTTTCAGTGAATCATTTTATAGGAATCATTCCACTGCTCCAGAATCAAGTGATGGCTTGTTTTACACCACTCCAGCCACTGCTTGGCACTGCTCATAGTGATCTAAGTGTTGCGTGCAGCTATTTGCCCATGGAAATAAACTTCATAAAGCTCCGGACACAGTTGTTTACTGTTTTTTCAGAGGCAGTTTTTAACCCTGAAGTGTGGAGAGGATAGGTTACTTTATATGTGCTACATGCTTCAGCACGTTGGAGCCTCACACTGTGGCTTTGTTGTCGCTTCCATTTCATAATAATAGTTCTTACAGTTGTCAAGGGCAGATCTAGCACAGCAAACTTTTCACAAACTGACTTCTAAAGGTGGCATCCTATGACAGTGCCTAGTTTAATGTCACTGAACTCTTCAGTACGGCCCATTCTCCAGCCAGTATTTCTCTATGGAGATGACATGGCTATATGCTTAATTTAATACACCTGTTAGCAATGGGTGTGGCTGAAACACTCAGACTCAATAATCATGAGGGCTGTTCACATAATTTTGGCTATTAGAATGCAACTGATTGGCTACCGTGTACTGTGCCCCATTCAAAAAGCAGTTCATACTGAAACTCTCCTTATAACCTCACTGTGAATGAGCAAAACTGCTGTAGGCTGAATAGGTGATTGTATCTAATCCAATATATGTTGTATTGTTTTTGACATATATCATACCTACTTTTACAGCTTAGTTTGCATACGTAGACTACTTTGACACATTGAACATAAATGTAACCATGTTTACTTTACTTACTGCATTAAACTCTTTCTTCCCCAAACAAGCGAAGGAAATTCAGTTTTCTGTTAAATGGGGCTTAAACAAAGTTCATCTGGTTCCCAGCTGAAATCAGTCAAGATGAAATGAAGGTAAATGAAAATGAAGTATGTTTTCGTGGCTAAATCTATAAATAATGCTGCTTTTGTGTCCTGACCCAAACACTGAAGAATGTAAATCAAACATAACCACTTTTGCCCAGTGGGTGGTTGTGTTATTCATGACCGTAATGCACAATTCTTTGTGACAGTAGACGCGATGCATTTTTACAATTTTACTTCATTCAGGGGTCAAAACGACTCATATGCATTTAAAATAGAGGGCAGCCTTTCATATGCAAACTGCGCACCGTTCGTAAGTACATGGGTGTTTATGCAGATGTCCGTATGTCGGGGTCAGGTGGGCGCGTAGGTGTAAGTGTGCCTGTGTGCTCTTGCCTGGGCTCCTACATCAGGGCGGCAAACATTTTATCTGGCAGGGGTTTATGAGCATGTGGGTGTTTGTGTCCAGTGTGTGAGTATAAATCTTAATGCTTGGGGTTCTGCAGTGGTGCATGGCAGTAGATGACTCACCCGTCAATCATGTGACTCATTAATCACTGCAGCTCGCTCACTCTCTCTCTCTCTCTTTCTCTCTCCCTCTCTTTCAGCCCACCCCTCTCTTTTGGTTCCAGTGTGTCCCCATACTCATTCCCATCACATCATTGTCCTTTCTTCATTCCAGTCTCTTGCGCTCCCTCTGCATTTGTGCATGCTTCTTAAATGTATAACTCTTTCATGTGTCCTCCTTTGAATGCAATTGAGTCGATTGGTTGGAGAAAATGGATGGTTATTTATCGGCGGTATATGATTTATAGAGTCACAGGGGACATGTGGTGTGTACCGACAAGCACAAGAATGAATATGAGAAAACCTTGAATGACTTTACTGTTTAAAAGGGCAACATATACCTACTTTTTTAAATTTGCATTTATTTAATAGAACGCTTTTTAGTTGCATGTTTAATGTCTACATTTAGGTCCTGTGGTGTTCTATGGCTACTTACATTATGTTCTTCACAAATTTACCTTCGGCTGCCAGTTGCAGGCTAGGCTGTGGTTAGGGCTTATAATTTCAACCATTGTATTTTCAACCTTTACAGGCAGGTGAAATGGACAAGTAGTACAGTCTATTAGAGTCAAAGTCCATTTTTGTCGGATGTGAAATATGAAATAGTGCACTTGAATGGATAAATGGCACATTATTCTGGATGACTAATCAAACGCTCTCCAATAAGGCATTTTAAAAAAACTGATCTTTAATAAAATAGTTGCTTTTATTTTTGTCATATAACAAAACTAGTAATCAGCATGCTTTTATTTACACATTGCACACACTTGTTTATTTGACACTGTACAACTTACAATCTGGAAGTTGACATCAACAACAAATTCCTTTCACAAGACTGGTTCACTTGTGGAAACACTTGTTATCATAATTAGTTTTCTTTCTTAGGGTTTTTTTGTGTATTTTTTTTTTAATAACCACAGTTTTTCAAAGAGGCAATTTCCCCGACATTTTTTTCAGCTTTTTTTTAAAGATGCAAATACAGATAGACGTGCAGACGTTCGTTGCAACCTCAGTTCATTTCTCGCAACTTTTCAAACATTTTAAAACTTCTTTTGAATACGCATAATATGTACAACTTTCATCTGACCCTCGAGACAAAGATACAGTGCTCCTTGATAGTATGTTAGAGGTAACCCAAAACCCATAGTAGTAATCACGGTGTCTCAAAAAGCTTTATACTTGACATAAGAAAACAATATGTGAGGTGTACAGAAAATTACTGGCATGGGGAAAGAATACTGAAAACTACCTTAACAGGGCACTCATCCATTAAAGACACCCACCATTTTGCATTCCTTTAAACAGAGTGGAAGATTTTTTCTTTCAAGTATTGTTTTTAGTGGCTATGTGGTTTTGTTTCACATAAAGTTGTTGTTTTCTCTGGTGCAAGACCTGCATGCACATGAATTAAATGGATCCATATTAAGGCAATAGGAGCACTCAAAATCACACCTTAACGTCGCCTATGAAAAAGATGGATCAATAGTTATAATCATTTGACTGGCGTTACAGAAGAAAGCTTTAGAATGTGCCCTGCAGTGCCAAGTGATTCAAGATTTCAGCTCAGAGCTTAGACCCTTTTTTGAATTCACATTAATTTACCACGTGACCAAAACAAAAAAAAATTCTGTAAACATGGGTCTCTTGCAGTTGGCACCTAAAATGTTTTTGACATGCAAGAGTAAAACCATACCTGAATGAAACCTGACAAATTCACCCGTAAGTTCTCTCACCAAATGAACATGTAAACTGCGAGAGGAACGGAATGCAGACACACAGAGAGGGTCTGTAACCTCATTAACATCGCTTTCTTGCCTGACCTGGAATGTTTTAAAAAACAAGAGTGGAGAAGAAACATAGAATTAGTCTTTTCTCAGCCCCTAACGTCATGCCCCTGCTACCTCAGTTTTTCCCTTTGTTCTCCTCACTCTTTTTCATCGCTATAGAGTATCACTAGTCTTCATCCCAGCCTTTAGAACAACCTGCGGTTGTAGTAAATCTTCTCAATGAAGTTCTCCAGCTCCTCATCGCTGTCTGGTGCTGGTTCTGGCTCATCATACGCATAGTCTGGGTGGTAAAAGTAGCTGGGTGCTGCTGCACTCTGGGGAGAGCGGGGTTTGGGCGCAGGGAGGGTCTGGTAAGTTCGGGGATGAGGGAGGATGTAGTTAGAAATGACTGTGTCCACTAAAGGGAAGGGGCTCTGGGGTTGGCGAGCTCCCTGCACCCAGTTTCGCTCCCTTGCCTTTGCCCTGTCTCTGTTTCTGCGTTTGGGGGGTTTGAAGCCGTAACCAATGGAGCCCCCAAAGTTGTAGTCAAAAGAGAGGGCAGGGTTTGTGTAGAAGCGAGGCTCAGGCGGTGGAAAATAAACCGGGTAATAGGCTCGATATGGCTTCTGGTAATAAGGAAAGGAAGGATAAGCTAGTAACTGCTTCTGTGGCTTAAACCAGAAGTCCTGCTTGTTAAACTTTGCTTTGCTTTTCTCCTTGTACCATTTCTTGTATGGGTTCACCTTGTGGTAGGATTTCTTTGGGGACTTAGGGTACTGATAAACAGGAGCCCTTGGCTTGGCTTTGAGGGGGACTAAAGGGCGAAAACGGGGGGCATTGATTGGTGGAGAGTCCTTCCTCTTCTTTTTCTCCTCCACGTCTGTGATGATCTCAACCACATCATCAGCAGGCAGGTGCAGCTTACTGGAGATTTCAATCAACTTGTCAATAGTCTCAGGATCCATTTCGTCATCATCATCGTCCTCCACTTCATTAGACCGTTTGTCCTCGGCCACATTGTTGAGCAAGGAAGCTGTTTTTCTGTCCTTCAAGTAAGAGGCTGCTTTCTGTTTTCTGCCCATGTACTGCAGAAGCATGTCTGAGGCAATGTCTGCCAGTCTTTGCTCCTCTTCACGCGCCTCCTGTGCCTCTGCCTCCTGCCTCCGCACCTCTTCCTGCTCAGCTCGTGCTCTTGCCTCTTCCTCCTTGCGGGGGAGGACCTCCTCCTCCTCCTCTACGAAGTCAAAATCATCCATGAAGTTCCTGTCGAGCTGGGAAGGGTTTCTCTCTCTCTCCTCCTGCCACTTGAGCTTCTTGCTGGCCAGGGCCAGCTGCTGGTTATAGGCTTTGTAGCCCTTTAGAGGCGGGAGGATCTCATTGTCCTGCAGACCAAGGTCAATGTTTTGGAAATAACCCCTGCTTTTTCGCTGTAGGGAGATTTGAGGTGGGACTACTGTTTTCTTACTGAGCAAGCTCTGTAGAAGCTCTTCTTTTCCATCTAATGTCCCTTCACTGTTTCCCTTTTGATTATCATTGGGAAGTTGTGGCTCTGTAAATCCGACATTTTCTTCTCCTCCCTCACCCTTAGTTGCCTCGGTCACATCAGACTGTAGCATCTTCACATTTTCCTCCTCTCCCCTTCCTTGCCCAGGGTCTCTGCGTTCATCCTGATCACTCCACATCTCCAGCTCCTGTCCTGGCTCCCTCTCCACATACTCCTCAGACTCCACCTGACCACCTATCTTTTCTCGGGCTGGGTGGTCGAGAGCCTCTAGCAGGACAGAAGCTAGCGCCCTGGCAGAATCCATGTCTGTGAAGTGGCTTTGTGTTGAGGGGGACTGGAAAGGCCTGTCCACTTCCCCATGTGTTCTGGCTGCTCCGTCTGCTGTCGCCAGGTTCTGGTGCACCAGCTGGAGCGTCTCATTGCTGGTGCTGGTGAGCGGGCTCTCAGTAAGCAGGGGGGCAGCAGCGGGCAGCTGTGGAGCAATGCTGAGCAGGATTAGCAGTAGAGCAGAGGTACTGGAGGAAGGACGGCAGAAGATCATGACCATGCAGGGCTGACGGGCTGGGAAAGAGGGGACAGGGCAAGCACCTAAAAGAGACAAGAAGAAAATTAAACAAAAAAGAGACAATCCCATTGTCATTTTCACAGCAAATGCTCCCACTGCATCACCCCACACTGTATAATACATAAAGAATCATCTAATTTTTTGGCTTTAAAATAATAGTAACATATTGAACGATTGCTCCCAATACATATTGCTCAAGTCATACATATCCATTTTTGCATTTTTAGGTGCTTTTAGGAAGTTCGTGTCCCTTTTAATGATGCGTGATGAGGCACATTTTTTGCACATTGTTTGGTAGAATCAGGCACAAAACTCGTTCAGGGGCAGTCGTGCAAAAATGTGGTTCTAGATACACATGAATTCCCCAAACCGATTGTAATGCTACACAAAAGGCGAAGGGCAGAGTTGGAATTCGCCGGCTGCTGTTGCAGTGCGCCTTGTAATTGCCTCGCGTCCGACCACCCGACAGCCTTACAATAAAAAGACCCTTTTCTTCACAGTAAGCACCTTCTCCACAACTTTTACGCGACACATTTCGCATCTTAACCCGATTTTCTTGCGAGACTGGACATGCAACAATGCCGATACCGTGTCGTTTCTTAGATGGAGAACCGGAGCTATTGTGTGCCGCCTGCTTGCATCGTTTCCATTCAAATTAGCCTCTTCCGAGTCTGCGTTCCTCACTCTCCCCCTTAAAACCACAGATGAATCTAGTTTGAGCTCACTGCGTTGGATTTTCTAATAATGGTCTGAAACATACACATATAGACTGTATATAAATCCTATTTAAACACCTGCTGAGTGTGGCTACATTTGTCACGATTGAGGGAATTCATTATAATTTAATTAACTTAATCATGCAGGGTCAGATTATAACCAAGATGCATGTTCTAAACTTAAAATGCTCCACGGTTAAACTGATGCTGCAGAACCACGTAGTGATGTTTCAGTCAGTCCAGGTGATCAAAATTCTTCCCATTCATTAAATTCCCAAGTTGTGTGCCTTGAACTACACTTCTCTTTTTTCTTCGATGTTCGAGCATAGATTTTCCACTGCTTTCCTTCAGGTTGAGCCCTAAAATACATTAAGCCTATTCTTCGACAGACATTTATCCATGAAAAGTGTCTTTTTTTCCAATGTTTTTTACCTTCTATGTGAGCATCAAACCATTCAGTCTGAGTCCTGGGGAACCGGTTCTCCAGTTCCTGACGCTCAGTCACGAATTCAGCCCCTGCCGCACTACTTTTTTTGAGGTCATCTTTAACATTTTAACATTTTTTCTTCCTAAAAGAAGTACTATAGCATTGCCACTCACCTGCTATCCCGCACGAAACCCCAGCTGGAAAAATCAGAAACGCGTCTGTTGCCTCTTCGCGTAGTTCAAGAGCTTAAATTTTCTCGGTCCTTTAATTTTCATTCAAGAGAATGAAGAGAAAAGACAAAAAAAAGTTTCTTTCCCCCCCTTCCGAGAAAAGGAAAAAACACACTCTTTTTCCTTTTACGCGTCGCTCTTTTTGGAACATGTGAAGTATGTCATTTGTTGACTGCACATGAACGGGTTTTTATTATTATTGTTATTATATTATTATGATTATTATTATTAGTAGTAGTAGTAGGATTATTTCTGGCTGGTTTTTTTTGTTGTTGTTGTTTTTCAGCACCACGGAGAGCGCAGCGCCAATATGTACCGGCGCGCCTCACCACGTGACGCG
>JBBPCY010000035.1:7394866-7416128 GCA_037974405.1 Brachyalestes nurse
TAAAAAAATGCCAAAGTTGTTGACAAATGAATGAAATAATAGACTTGAAATAGACTATAATAATATAGGATAGAATAGAATAGAATATCTTTATATAAATAAATACATTACTAAGAACTAGCAGCATAGACATGATAAATAAGTAGATACATAGTATAGGTATCAATAGCAGCACGTCAGTATCAAGAATAAAATCAAGGATAAATCATTAAGAAACAATAAACAGTAAAAATGAGCAGCCACTAAAATCACTTAATAAATAAGGCCTTCATAAGCCCTCTCCCACTAGGAATTAGGCATCTTCGAACAAGAACATGAAAAATTCAGTAAACCTTTTTACTGGTTGAATCACAAACCAACCGCAAACCAGGGGTGGACAATATAAGAGGGATGCTTGAGAACTATTAGCATAATTAAAGCATGAATTAATCCATATTCCACGGTCAGAAAGTGGCTAATTAGTCGATTAATTGATGAATCACCACCGTCCACAACATCCTCAAAACACTAAAGCGAGTTAAGGGAAGGAAAAAACGGAAAACGCCTTATCCAGAACTTTGTCACTCCGGCATCAATTCGTCTGTATTCGATTATTTTCTAGCCACGTGGCTTACAAATTAGAGCGCGCGATCACTTCAGATAGATTCTCTCTCGATCTGTCTCTCTCTTTTTCTCTCGGTCTCTTTCTTTCTCTCTTTCTGTCTTTTTCTCTCTCGTTGTCTTTCTTTCTGTCTGTCTCTCTCTCTCTCTCACACACACACAAACACTGTCTCTTTTTGTCTGTCTGTCTGTCTGTCTGTCTCTCTCTCTCTCTCTCTCTCTCTCACACACACACACACACACACACACACACGTGCAACCAGCGAACGCGTGCACAAGTGTCCTCCAAAACTCCTTGTGGAAATGAAAACTGTTATCGGTTATCAGCACGGCAGCCGACTGGAAGGGAAGTCATTTGAGAGAAGCTTTAAACTGGGTAATTTGACGATGTGACTCATCCAAGACACCCACAGCTTACAAGGCTCTGATCCATCGAAAGGGAGGGAGGGGAACGAATTTGTGTGTGTGCGCGTGTGAGAGAGAGAGAGAGAGAGTGAGTGAGTGAGGGTGAGAGAGAGAGGCAGAAAAAGCAAAGAAGGTGAATGGAGATGGTGTGTGAATTTAAACCACCTTAGGGAAGAATGCCAACTTACAAAGTGGAATCACGTTTGCTTAGAGAGTAAAAAGATTTCTGAGCTCCAGATGGCCTTTTTTGTCTTTCTGCCATCCTTCCCCTCAGACACTAAATGGTAGCATAGAGAGCCCCCATTCGCTTGAAGACAACAACCCCGCTCCAACACAGAAGCAAGGGAAGGACAAAGAGCCCTCAGCCCAAAACATTCATTCATGCTTTGTCTTAATGACTAGAACTTTGGATAATTTAATAAAGAGTCTGGCTTTGTGAAATGCAAACACAAGGCAAATGGGGAGAAATACTTGTCTAATGTCTTGTCATTTCACTCTCTGAGTTTGTCCTTTTATTTGACATTTTAGTCATCTGTCTTCATTGCTCCATTTGATAGGAAGACCATTATTTTTCATACCCCCAGCAGCTGTTATGCTATCTCTTGATGATGCTGATGAGGTACATCTGAGTATGTGTGAACTGCCTTTCTTCTGTGTGCTGATTGGGTGTGAGTGAGTGTGTGTGTGTGTATGCGTCTGTGTCTATAGGTGAGCAGAGAGATAACATCTGTGTAATTTCCCCATGATGATGGGCCCTGTGGGAGCCAGCACAGGAGATGAACTGACTTGAGCTAAGTACTATTAATCGTTTAATTACCACTGCCTGATTCAATCCATCAAATCATGCCATGGTGTGTCTCATACAAATGCATACACTCAGGTCACTCATGCACCAGTCAGTCAATCGCATGGTGGCAGCACTGTTGTTTGCCGTGTAACTGTTAAATGACATGAAGGGAACACAGTTGCTCTTGCATTAGATGGTGTAAGAACGTCACATTCCGAGCAGATGGCTTGTCGGTTTGTTGCAATATGTTTTTTAATGGCAATTATGGCTGCGCATTAGCATGACAGATCTGTCCACTACAAAAAGACATTTACAGCCAACTGAGAAAGACTACACTGAGGTCATGTTAACTTCTCTGCAAATTAATTGCACAGATGTTAAGTTGTTGCATCAAAAATCACAAATATGTACTACTTGCAGCCCAGCAGTGAGGTGTTTGCAGCACTGCTGTGTTTGTGCACTACACACACACACAAACATGCCACTACCATGTGACTGTCACTCCTGTGCTGACAATGATCCACCCCCCAAATAATACCTGTGCACTGGTGGTCCTGTGGAGGTCCTGACCCTTAATGAGTAAAGTAAAGGGTAAAGGGGGCTAACAAGTGATGCAAAGAACCAGATAGACTACAGTCTGTAATTGGAAACTACCAAGTAAACTACAAAGTGTGAAGCTGATACCCTGGACAATTAGTGCAGATACAAGGTACCTAATAGTGATGCACGGGTCGACCCGTGACCCATGGGTGCGGGTGGTTTTAGGGCAGACATGTTTAAAATATCGGGTTTCGGGTCATTATCTACGCGTATTTTTGCGGTTTGGGTGGAGCGGTTTGGATCTCCTGACGGGTCGGGTTGGTGCAGGTGTTAAAAAAAGCCGACCCGCGCAGAACTAGTACCTACTAGTACCAACTAGTACCTACCTTGTCAGTGTATACAGTTGGGATATACAATTAGCAGTTAATGTGAAGTGTTATGAATTGTCTACACGGTGTAATTTGTTCTAGTATACAGCATTTTTTTCTCATGTTTCTTAAACCTAGGAGTATAGTTCTTTGTTGCTTGTTCTTTATGGGGCTTGTGGCATTCTTGTGTGATGGTGGTTCTCTTCATGGACGTCTTGGTGCTGTAAGAGTGATTGTTTTTTAAGACATTAGATAAGGATCTCTTTATACCTGTCCTCAAATTGGAACTGGAACTGGATATGTCCGTCGCTGTGGACCTGGAACTGGATATTTCCATCCCAGTAGAACGGCCTTGGGTTTGACCATGAGTGACTGTTACAAACATTATGATTTGTTTTGTGGGAACTTAACCAATGACAATGTTTAATCACGCTGTTTAACGACAAATCAGCAGTTTTATGCATAGTTGGTTTAATTTATATGTAATTTGCGTAATGTTATAACTGCATTGTCCAGGACTGTGTTAGGAGGGGGAGACACACGATGCCACCTTTTACGTGTCAGTTTATGTTTGTGAAGGTGATGGGATGGTTTCAGTTCATTTTTGTGAGAGAAAATATTTCTATGAAACCATCTTTCTATTTTTTTTATGTATTTCTAAATATTGCTCTTAGTCTTGTAAACTATCCAACAACTGCAACTCATGCCTTAGTGAAACTCATGCCTCATGGCTTGCTTTTAGTTTACTATTATAAATATATAACCTGTTTTTCTGACTGTCACCGTGAACCTTACTGTTCAGAATCTTTTAGTGTATACCACAACCTAGCCTGGCAGCTGCAACAGCTCCTTTTTATGGTGTTTTGTATGGATAAATGCTCGTTCTTACCAGTGTTGGGTTTTCTGCTGTTACCTTCTCTTTGTTTTGGGTCATTATTTGGGGCTGATATGTTTTCGCTTAGGATTTGTCTATTCTTGGTAACCAGAGAATCTGCAGGGTCTTTGTGTTTAAACCGTCAGTGTGTCCACTGTGGGAATGCAATATAATAATAAACACGATTATTACTGACTCCTAAAGCAAAGCATGATGTGATGAAGGTGATACTGAATTGTCTATTTGAGCTAACTCTGGGTGGGCAGTCTCTTGGAGTCTGGACTGAGTGCAGGGAGGATTGGGTAGTGTCCTTTGTTGAGCACTGACCTTGTTGTTTCAGATAATGTTTTGATAAAGCGGTCCTAACACTGCAGCCCTCCCCGTGACCCCCCACAACCCTCTTCTGCTGGCTGAAAGCAGATAGACAAGGACAAGCTGATCTCACAGCCATGCTATGCGTCAAAATGAACCAAGCAGGGCCTGTGCTTTGGCACAACATCTATAATGCTGACCAGAGGCTGGGTAATCAATTAATGTAATTAACTGAACAAATGAGCCACATTTTGCATCATGTGTTGTATCTGCACGTGTGGGTTCTTAGGGCAGTTTATATCCCATTAAACCCCAATCAAGAATTGCTAAAACAGCACTATGGCTGATCCAGGACTAGCCCCGACTAAAACAGTTTGTCATGTAGTGGGCCTTGGAGGCAGCTGTGTGTTCTTAAAACCTTTGTTGTTGCAGAACCAAAACGGTTCTGGAGCTTTACGAACCTAGCAGCGCAACGGAGGACGTGCACAAGAGCAGGGTGAGTGGAGAATTTGGGGACTGGATCTCACTCCTGTGATTCTATCTGCCACCCCACCCAGCCAGTCCAGCTCCACTGAGGACCGCATGAGTCAGAGCACAAGCAGGAGAGTGTCTGTTTAGAGGATTTTCAAAGCAGATGCTCTACATTAGCCTCACTCGCAGGGGCCCAGTCCCCTGAACCCTGAACTTTATGGCCCGCATTTCATCTCAGCTTCTTTGTTTTCACAACTAAATTGATTCCTGTTCTTAATGCGTTTGCAGAAACACTCCTTTGAAACACTTTCTTTTAGGGGTTTAAATGCTTACGGACATCAGCATTTCCCCTGTGCGCATCCTCATGCTGGATGAAGTTAATTGGATAACCATGCAAAGTTAGGCGTTAAATTGCTTTTTTTGCAGGGGGATAAACTTCTCTTTTTAGGAAAAAATGGACCAGGCTGGTGCACACAATTACATGAGTCATGAATTTAATGTGTTCTCTTCCCACTCGCTCTATAAATGACCAGAGAGCCATACATGGCCTCCGTAAGAGCGTACCGGCATGATTAAAAGCTCGAGTGAAAAGTGTAGCGCTCCACGCTGCTGCCTTTACCTCTGCAGCAGACTGATAAGATTGGCCTAGGTCCACTCGCCGAATCGCCGCTACACCTTTTCGTGTTGTCTCCACTCCAACTGTCATTTGTTTTCGTCGTCACTGTCATCCTTTGACAGGTTGAGTCTTTGTCCAAAGCCCAAGGTAATAATTAATTATGACTCAGATAATGACTCAGGGCTCTGTTTGGCAATTGTGGCAAGCTGTGGTTGTCTCCCTCTGACTTTAGTTCTTTTCCACATAATGTCTCACTTCTTGCCTTGCTTTGTTTCCATCTTTCTACAACTTGGAGCCATCGATCACTTCTCCTGGGTCCCTTGCAGTGGGGCGGCAGCTGAGGCGTGAAAAGTCATCTGCTTCGTCATTTTTGGTGTATAATTCAGGAAAGATAAGCTGCCGCATCATCCTGACCGCCTCTGACTCCCTCCGTTCTTCCAAGTAGAAAAAAGAGAAAGAAAGGGTGATGCATAGGTAGGACAAGTTGTAGAATTTGGGAGAATGAGAAAGAGGGGGAGAGACAGAAACGGAGAACAATCCGGAGGAATGTGTAAAGGGGGAAGGACATTGGGCACTCAGTAGAATGTGTTCTAGGTTTGGGGGGGTGGAGGAAGGAGTAGAGGCACGGAGAGTGTACTAGGAATGAAGGGAGGGAGAAAGGTAAAGGGGTGGGGGGACGGGTGGGGAGGCTGGAGAGACAGAGGGAGGGGTGGTGATCCTCGGGGCTGGATGACTCACTTCTCTGCAGCCGGCGTGTGCGTCACTGGCGCACGGCTGGAGGAGGAGATAGTGGAGAGGTCTGCACATTTAATTACAACCTGCCAATTTATATACAGTGTACACACACACGCACACATTTCTCTTTCTCTCTCTCTTTCTCTATCTCCCTTGCTCTCTATATCGCTCTCTCCCTCCTACTAATGTCAGTGTATGATAACGTATGTTCAAAGACCAAGGACCGTCACATCTGTAAACATGGAAATCCCTCCTCACCGTTCATATGAAATACAAAATTGTAACCGTTAACATAAACCTCTGCCCTGCTTGACTGTGAAAAAAACTTTTACTACTGAACCACATGTTAACGTGATGGAAAAAGCTATTGCAGAAAACATGATTTCACAGTTGAGGCCATATGGGTAAGTAGTCATCACAAACAATAGGTAAAATGAAATATAACCCAAATCTAATAGATATAAAGAACAAGTAGCATATCTCCAGAAGATAGAATTACTTGAATACTTAAAATGTAATTACATGTTATTGACACAACTGCACAGTAGTTGCTGGCAGGGTGCCTATGTTGAACCAAGCAATGTGACTGCAGGTCATATGCACAGAGCTACTGGCACACAGTAGCATAGTAGTACGAAAACAGTGCTCATTCGGTTTGTTTTTCCCTCTTTTGTAACAATGTCATTCACAGAGTAGTCTGTGTCATTCATGAAACGAAGAACGAGTTTCTCAGGAGAGCTTTACAAGCCATAAGCTATAAACCCATAAGCTATAAACTTAACCCATTCAGTAAATAGGGTTCTCTCTCTCTCTGACTCTCTTCCCCTCTTTCTCTCTTTCCCTCTCTCTCCGAATCAGTCTCCTAGAGCAGCAGTTATACTGAGAGTGCCTGCAAGCCACACTCTCTAGACAATAGCTGCAATCAGCCACCCTTTCGCAAGCGGCACGTTCTGTTCCGGCTTTCTAGCGCAAGAAGAGAGCAATTTAAGCAAACAACAGCATTCCAAGGAAAGCAGAAAGAACAGAGAGAGGCTGCATGCCGCGCCAGTGATTGGTCAATGCGGCGGCAAGCTCTCTGCAAAGAGCACAAGAGCAAAACAGAACACAGCGCCATTTCGTTTCAGCTCCAACATGGCTGCCTCAGGCTGAGCTGGCGAGCTGCTGGACCTGCTCCGGGTTTGAAAAAAAAAAAACCCCGACAGAACCAACCTCAGCGAACAAGTCTCCGCTTTTCATTCATACAGAGAGGGGTTTGCTGAGACCATTGTCAAAAGCACAGCCGAGCGTCATTCATATTGTGACAGAACAAATGTCAGGCACTCGCATGCAAATGTCAGATGTTTATAGCACCTGCAGGGGAAAAGGATTTTCTAACTGTGAAAATGAGCTTCTATCGCCACGGCGCATCTGCAGTGGCCGTGTACTTTTTTTTATAAAATGTATTTATTTTGGGAGGGGGGGGGACTAAAGCAGAATGCAGAACTACTGTATGAGTCAGGCCTTATGTGACATCACAAACAGCTTGCCATTTTCACGCTCGAGTTGCACTCATTTTCAATCAAATGGCTTTGAAACGCTTCAGTAATCAGCCTCAGCTGCGAGAGAAGCTGCATTTTCTCTCCTTTTGAAATTGTTTGAGATAGACCACCAAAAGGCGAGGGAGTGAATAATAAAGCCTATTACATACTACCGCAGTGCCGTATAGCTTTACTGTCCCGCTTGTCAGATAACCTGATACCCCTTGCGGTACATATTTTTTCTATAATGTGCCCGTTTCAGGATTCATGAGCGGCTCCTCCATTTGTTTTTGCACTAGAGGCTCACACGCAGCAGCTTTGTCACTGTAAATAGTTTCAATGTTGCCGGCTGCTCATAACAGAGCAATAATAATAAGGCATGAGAGCGCATGATGAATGAAGGGGAACCAACAAACAGACTGATAAAAGGAAGAGAAATGGCACTGTAGGGACAAAGGTGAGGATGGAGAGATGGATGGATAGAAGCAGATGACAAATGAAAGAGCAGAAGGGGACAGATTGGGGGAAAGAGAGAGAGCAGAGGCAGACAAAAGTAATGATTGATGTGAAAGTGACATTAAATGACAGGGAGGGCGGAAGGGAAATGGGTGACACTCACAATAAATCTGATTTGTGCTGCTGCTCTGCCGCTGTGCCCACTCGCTGCAAAACACACATGTTCCACGGCCCCCTCTGACATCAGCATGACTGTGTGAAGGTGGTGTTTTGTCTTGTGATTGGACAGTGGGGGAGGTTCAGCGTCGCACACACATGAAATCCTGTCTTTTAACGTTAATAAAGAGGTCCATAATTGGGAGGCTTCTCAGGCTATATTTAGGTAGACCCACAAAGGCTGACATAGAAGCAGAGCGATGCAGTGAATGAAAGACAGGTGAGAGAGAAAGACAGATTTTGAAAGGGAAAAAGACCGTGTCACTGTTAAATATCGCTAGACCTTTAGGAATAAACGCCGTATTGTGATAAACCCGGCGGCACCAAAGAATTTTCAGCATAGCTATCATTTTACGCCAGAAAGGATTACTATGTGACGCTCCCCTTTGTTCAGTGATATATAAGGGAATCCATGAAAGTCAGCACTGAAATGTTCTTGATGAGGTTGGAGTTTGCAGCATTGTTTGCCGGTTTCTCTTACACTCTTAAAGGTACATTTTCTGCATTGTTGAGATGTAAACTGTTTCATTCAAGTCAAGTCAAGTAGGTTTTATTGTCATTTAAACCATATACACACAGTACACAGTGAAACGGAACAACGTGCCTCCAGGACCATGGAGCAACAGAAGAACAGAACAGAACAAGACCACAAGTGCAGACAGGACAAAAGCGAGTGCAAGAAAAAAACACAACTCTAACAATACAACCTGACAAGACAACATTTTGTACAATCGACAGCAGCTACAGTACTAGACTGAATGAACACTGAATACAGTATTATGATAGATACTGTATTTTAGCAGAGTTACATGTGCAAAAATGCAGGACAGAGCTAGACAGCAATAAATATAACGGTGCAAATATAGCAGCAAAAGGACAGAGAACATGCAGTGTGATAAATAGATGGGCGTTACAGATGTATTTGTCTGAGTTGTTTGTTCAGTGGTTTGTTGTGAACCCCAGATTTCTTTACAGCAGTGGAGGTAACATTATTAGTGTTGGAGATAAAGTTATTATTATTGAGGTGGAGGCATTAGCAGCAGATTCTTTATATCATGTAAGTTGCAAGGTGGGGCTTTAATGGGTCAGGCTAGTTTGTGCCATACAGATGCTGATTAGGACTGAGCATCTGGGGAATATGGAGGCCAAGTTGATGCTTGGAGCTCTTTATCATGTTCCAGCAGAAAACTGCCCAGAGCGTCACTCTGCCTCTGCTGGCTTATCTTCCCATGGTGCCATGTCTTCCTCAGGTAAGTGATGTCCACATGATGTAAAAAATATGTGATTCAGACCAGGCCACCTTCTTCCACAGCTCCATTGTCCACTTCTGATGCTGATGTGCCCATTATAGGTACTTTTCATGGTGGACAGGGGTCAGCATGGACATTTTGACCGGTCTGCTGCTGTGCAGCCCCATATGTGGGAAGCTGTGGTGCACTGTGTGTCCTGACACATTTCTGTTATCGCTAGCAAAAACTTTTTCAACGATTTGTGCAGTATTTGGACCAGCAAGGCTAGCCTTCATTCCCCACATACATCAGCGAGCCTTGGGTGCCCATGTCCCTCTCCTCGGTTCACTTGTCCTTCTTTTTGGGTAATACCAACCATGGCATGCTGCGAACACCCCACAAGGCCATGTGGCTTTAAATATGGTGGCCCAGAAATGTCAACACGAACACAAAAGCAACAACAAGAAGGCAACAGCCACAACACAACAACAAAAGCCACAACATGAAAGCAAAAGCCCCAACACAACAACAAAAGCCACAATGGAAATGATCAGAGGTCTGTATCTTAATGGTCTGGGTTTCAACTTAACTTAAATAACATTGCTGTGTGACCATCACATGAAGTGTGACCATCACATGAAGACATTAATTACAGGTATCTAGGAACATTTCACTTACTTCTTAGAACTTCTTCGGTCCAGCTATTAAAATAAAGTGAACTCGTCCACCTCTTCATCACCATCATTTGTCCCCTGGAAACCCAGACCATTAAGACACGGACCAGCTGATCATTTCCGTTGTGGCTTTTGTATTTGTGTTGTGGCTTTTGCGTTCGTGCTGTGGCTTTTGCATTGTGTTGGCATTTCTGGGCCACCGTATTTAAAGATGTTCTGACCCAGTTGCTGAGACATCGCAATCTTTACCCTTGTCAAAGTTGCAAAGATGGTTTTAATGTTGTTACTGATCTGTATATGTGAAGTCGATAATGGTAGAATTTTGGTAAATCTGAAAAAAAGAACTACTTAGCCTGATAATATGCCTTTAGTCCTGCATGTGTCTTATTATATAATGTAGGTTTTCACATTATTTCAGCTGATAACAACTAAACGGATGGAAACAAAGTTTTGTTGACATCAAAAATCCTTTAAGCGTTAAAGCATTTATCATAAAGAAAAAACAGTCTTTGGAAAATAGTGTTAGTTAATGGCATCACATTCTTCAAATGTCTGATTTCTATCACCACCATTGTGAACATTTCTGAGAATTCTAGAATTACACGTTACATATTAACCTTCTCAAAGCAACATTTTTTCCTTCTTTATGCAAAATTTTGGAAAAATCTATGGAATATAATAAAGGTACTGCTAAGGGTATTTGTAGCACTACAAAAGAGGGATCATTTTTGCTTTACTGAATAATTTCGTAATGAGTATTGAAACACTTTTATTACTGAGACGTGCAAGTATGAAGAACCCTTTAGAAAAAGTAAAAGGAACTTGAACGTTTTTTCCCTGGAACCGAACATCCAAGCCAAGAACTATTTAACAGTGTGGTGCCAGTTGCGATTCCATTAAGTTACTATATAGTATACATTTATTTTCTTGCCTTCCATTTCTCTCCTACTCTTTCCTACACATGCTGATGGACAATGTCCATTCCTTTTCATCTGTCTGAGGTGCTTTGATATAAAGCATCAAAAATGTTGAGGTTAAAGTGCTCAAGGGATGAAAAGAGGCGAGTGACAGAAAAGCCTCAGAAGAAAGTAACGCATTATCACTCTCTCCCACATTCTCACGCGCGCGCACACACACACGCACGCACACACACAGACACCTGCATGCACAAACAGCGCTTTAACACTACACGTGTTCAGAGATATGTGTGCAGTGCCATCAGAACTAGGATTAAGGCTCGCAGAGCCATCACTATCCTCAAACACACACGCGCGCACAGACCCGTATCAGAATAAACACAGAAAAGGGGGAAAATGTCAAAAGTGTGTACAAAACAAAGCATTCAAAAGGAAAAGGTCAAAATGAAGGAATCAATTAGACCAGCTGTCCTCTACATTAACACAGCTGTCACAGGAAAAGGTCCCAAAGGGACACCAGACACATGAAACACAAGCAAAATACAGATGATCGTACACTGAAGACAAACACGAAAAAGAATCCAAAAACAATACAAATGAAACAAAACACACATAAATACATCTGACAAATCCTCATTTTCAGACAAAAGCTACCTCTTTCATTATAGTAAGCTCAAATGGACTTATTCTCTCCGCTCCCCCATCATGAATGGCTAATGTGTGGCGTGAGGCAGCTGCAGACTGGTAGGCGATCATCTCTGCCCGTTGCCGCGGCTCAAATTAGCTTTGCCCAATTTACATGTATGGCATACGTGCGACACAAAGGCGCAGACAGTTTTTAGAATACAGATTAAGCCTAGTTTCTGGCTACACGAAACCATCGATGGGGATTTTCCACAACAAATCCTTTTTAATCTATGACTAGGCTTAATCTGTGTCCAGAAAAATCAACCCCAGTGCTTATCTGAACAATGGACACAGCGCCCCATTCAATAGACGCCGTACCCTCCTGAGCTTATAGACGTCGACTTCATTGTCCGCAGGATCCAGTGCGGCGGCGTACTTTCAGGCACGTGCGGCGCTGCTTGAACCACGTCAAGTCGCATGAATGGGGTCTTACATTTCGGTCTCATGTGTTTAAATGTGGCCTTGTACCTCTGAGATACCATCTTTTTTTACGCCACTGTTTACGCAAGTGCTCCGCACCGGCAGGGCCCTCGACGTGTTTAAAAATAGCAAAAGGAAGCCAGACTGAACTAATCCTTTTTTAACACAGTGGTAGATAAATTAAAGGGACCCACAGAGATGTTTATCATCAGAAAGGGAGGGTGAGATGTGACACGTTCGGCAGATGCGTAAAAGGCCAAGCAGAGCATTAATGATGACAATCTCTTATTAACTGTGCATTTCACTCTGCAGTGTTTGCTTCAAACACATCTGGCCACAATCTTACCACCCCTTGCTTATATACCCCACTATTTTTTTGTGCCTCTTTCTGTGGCTCTTCTGTCTTTTCATTCTTTCTCCACCTGTCCCATATTCCTGAATGGAAATCAGCCCAATTTGGCTCATTGCTAATGGCTGCTGTGCCCACCACCCCACACCTAATGGCACTCAATCTATTCCTTCATTTGCAAGCAGTAATTAAGTCTCCGTTGTACGAGGGCAAATTTGCACACTAAAAACCCCACTTTTTAACAATTAAAAGCATTTAGCTCATACAATGTGGCTTTTAATTACTGTACACCAAGAGGGTGATGGGGACTCAGCAGATGGTGATGATGCAAGAAACATTTAATAATGTTTAATGTTGAATGTATTGTAAGATTATAATGTTTTCACATTATAATTCAGTCGCACTGAATGATGTCTTGTCTTGTTTAGTTGTATTTTTGCTCTTGTGTTCTTTCTCTAGCTCTTTGTCCTGTTTCCTCTTGTGGTCTTGTGTTCTGTTCTGTTTCACCATAGTCCTGGAGGAACGTTGTTTCGTTTATACTATGTACTGTGTATATATGGGATGACAAAACCTACTTGACTTGAAAAACAAATCCAGCAATGTTGAATTCATCAAGTCACTGCTTATCTGTTGTTCACTGTAAATTCACCAAATGGCACAATTTGTTTGTAGTTAGTCCTAGTTCTGGTGATTTGAGTTTTGGATGGTGCGGGGCTAAATTACATGTCTTACAGTGAATTTGCAGCATATAATCACCATTGGGTCAAAACCTTGTATCGCCTTTTTATTTTTCATTTTACTTCTTGATATACTTTAACATATGAGCTTGTCTTTACATAAAATTTTGAAGATAAACCAAATGCTGGAAAATTAGTTGGAATTTACAATGGCATTAAATTCCATGAAAAGTAAAGAATGATTTTATTATCTCCTGTAAAGTTACTTTTCTGAGATATGAGCTTTTGTCTTGATAGGGATGATATATACTATCTTTTAAGTTATTCATTCAAAACAGATGGAATTAAATAGAACTATCAATACTGTGAACCGTTTTTGAATGGTATAAGTGTGCTGTGAAAAAAAGAATAAATTCAGTCTTCTGTCACTTGTGTCAGGTTCTATTATCTGTAATAATATGTGCTGTTCTGTATTTATTTATTCTGAGCAGATATAATTATATGGAACCTTGGATTCTAATGTTGATTTTGATCTTTCGGAGGGAGGCCTAGAGAAATGTATTGTAAATTCAGTTTATGGTAGTTTGTACTGTTTCTATAATCCATTGTTATGCAATTTATGTTCTGTTCATATGTTCAGACAACAATGTGGTAAAAGCCTTTCTATGTAGTTACTTTCCATTTAAACTGTAGTTTTTCTTAAGACAGCATCAATAAAAAAGTTTACCTTATTTCCAAGGTATTATATTGTGGAGTTGTGTCACCTTTTCACACCAAACCTCCCTCTTACTTCACTGACCTTTTTTATGACATCCTGACAAGAGTTTAGGCTTTGACTAAACTGATTCTTTACCGGTCAAAGCAGAGCAGGAACAAGAGGTTTTCTTTTGTCAGAGGTACAATAAGTTATGCTTGAATACAAAAAAGAAGGAAATATTCTTGAGTTGGAGAGTCACCAGGGGAATAACAATTGTACCGAGCGGCAGGATTACAGCGCATGAGTCATGATGCCCAAATCCAAAAACAGCTGCAGGCCTCGCAAACTATCTTTTAGACTTTTTTCCCCAAAATCTAGACCTTAACCAGAGACGACTGTAAGAAAAGGTATGCAGAGACTGTGTGTGTTTATCATTTTAGCTCTGGCAGAATGCTTGGGAACAGAAATGTACGTTCCCGACAAAAACGTATAGGATAATTCAGATGTTGCGGTTAAATCGGTGCACTAACGTTCAGTCTGCTTTTTTTGTCACGCTCTGTGATCTGCCCGCAGCTACACCATAAGGGGAGTCGTGCTGGATCCTGACCATCCGAAATCAGATGTGAGAGGAGGAGGACTTACAGCTGGCCAAGCTGCCAAAGTCAGGCAAGCTTGTAATCGACAGGAAATAGTAGGTGGGGGATAGAAATAAGCGCATTGCCACACAAATGCATACACACACACACACACACACACACAACACGCGTGCGCACACACACGCACGCACACACACACCCCAGGCCACCACAGCATCTTCACACCATGCAAGAGCGGCTGATATTCCTGCCACGTAAGCAGCAGGCCAGGCGGGAGCGACATGGGAAGTTAGTTATTATTGTTATCATCATAACTATTATCATTATCAGCCTCAGCAGCAGCAGGTCCCCTTCATCTGGGAGTGATGCGTCATACGCCTGGGTCGAAACCATGAAGTGCCAGGAAGCGACCCGCACTGAATGTAAAATACAAAGGGGTGGGGGGGGGCTTGAATCACTCTGGCACTCTTTCAATTTCTCCCTCTCCACCCCCCCTCCTCACTCTTTCTTTCACCTTTCTGCTCAATTTTCTTCTCTCGCTGCAAAGAAATATGTTTCCTTTCCTCGCACTCTCCCCATCTGCTTCCATTTATCGCACACCTTCGTGCACCTTTGCAACTTTCATGTGTTCTTTCTCTGCGCAAGTCCTTTCTGATGTATTTACAATTTCTTTCTCATTCTGAACACCATATCTTACACACACACACACACACACACACACACACACTCACACAAGATGCTGTGTGATACACTCGCAGTATCACTGCATCGCACACTATCCTCTCGTTGCTAGCAGTGTGTAGAGCTACCTATCACTTTTCCGCCACTGGCTATGGGATACATGTCCTTCCATTTTGGAGACAAAGGAATGCCACCCTTCTCCCCCTCCAAAACACCCTCTCTCCATCCCTCCCCCACTATGCAAAAAAACCTGAACCCCCAGAAAGAGTTTTATCCACATTTTCCAGAAGCTGACATCTCCTCTTATCTCTCTTTGGCAAATACACCATGGCTAAAATCAATTTTCCTCTTATTTGTCTTGTTATTATGGACCCCTCCTACTCCCCCATCCCACTGCCTGCTGCTCGACACAAAGACTGTCACAGTGCATTAACACATCAGACAGCAGCAGCGACTGGATGCTGCCATCGAGTGGCTTCTCTGCAAAACTGTGACCTACTGCTTGTGCTTCTCCATATATTGACACAAAGAGACATATTTACAATATATTCTGTTTTAGAAATGACAGGTTTTCTTTGCATTTTACATAGAATTTGATTCATACACATAGCTTACTGTGTTTAGGAACCATGCTTTGACATGATGTGGAGTAACACAAATTAAATTTGTATGTGTGTATGCAATACACATTCTACTTACATGTATATTCCTAATACACTTCAGCTGCAGAATAGGTAATATTAGCTGATGTGTTTGTGGGTGTCGTATGTTATGTTCAATAAGGCTACACACAGTGCCTTCTCTGAACCACTCCACGTCTCGGTAAATACCAGAAATGAATGAGCACTTGAAGCAGCATGACATGCGGTGGGAGGTAGAGCAAGATATTCATACTTGTTTTTCTAGTGTTAATCAGGTTAGGTCAATCACAGCTAATCAAAAAACATTACCCAGAGCCTGCCAGTGGCTTATACTGGAGGAAAGTAACGGCAGCAGCATGGAAGTCTCTCAGTCAGCTGGTTTCTTACAGTACAAAAATGCTACACCGTAATGACCTTCAGCGCAAGGAAGAGGTTCAGACATGATCCGATGACTCATGTTGCGACTGATGTTTTGTTAAGATATTCTTAACAGCGCAAGAATAAGGCCAATATGATCTCAAACCCAGTCACTCCACTCCAGGGTTCTGACCCGCAAAGACTAGACCCCAGATGTTACCAGTGTCAAACAAGGATGCATTTATGAATCAAGCGGATGCTTTAACAGTAATTGTTTTTAGAACAGGAAATTGTGGCATTTAAAAACAGAGAAATTATATAAGTAGTGCTTGGATAGCTGTTATCATTATAAAATGCCATCATCCATTTGTTTAATGTCAGAAGGAAGTAAAGATTTGTAGAGATAAAAGTCAGAGCGTGCAGTACGTTATCGGGAGGAAAATTTAAGATGTCCTGCACAAAGATCAAAATCAAGATATTTTGCAAGTAGTTAAACCTATTAACTTCTTCGGCCACAGGCTTTATTATTCAGCAAAAACTATAAAGCCTTTATTTTATATATACATTTAATACATATAGAGTTTTTATTTGATATTCTTCAGCACCATATTTTTACTTTTTACAAAAAAATATTTCTCATAGAAGAAATTTAGCAACCGGCAAACATAATATGCAAACGTTTGACCAGATCCAGTCAAATTACATGTTTTGTTGATTTTCTTGTGTGTGTGTGTGTTCCTTGTTGAAGATGTGTTCTTATTTCCACTCGAAAAATCAACCAAACAGCTCATTTGTCTAGGGCTGCCCAAACTTCTGGATATGTTCATGATGTAACCTTGACATTTCGGGATTAATAATGTTTTTATCTGTCCATCGAAGAGTAAAGATGAGTAAAGATTAGAAATGAAATCCAAGTATCTTCAAGATGCCAAATATTAGACTGAACTCATCATTACACATTAGACCAATGAGTAGCTGTGACAGGAATCCCCATTGGTCTACATAAAGGTGATAAGCAGTCTAGGTTAATCTACCATTAAGCGTCTTAATGATATCTGTGCGGTTCCTAATTTTTGGGTCGACCTCTATCTATCTATCTATCTGTCTGTCTTTCAATTGCTATCTTGCTTTTAAGTAGCTGCTATAAATTATTTAGTACAACTGTGAAACTCTGTTATACAGTTTCTGTAGTCATGAAGAATTTAAGTGTGAGGCCAGTAACACACCCTTGCAGTTTAGAGAGAATATAAAAATTCCCTTTAGTGTAGTACCTGTGCTGTATCTTACCTCTCACTCTCTATGTCTCCAATCGTTTTTCAAGGAGAACTTGTTCCCATGGTAAATCTCACCTCCTCACTGCAGCAAACTTACAGAAGCCACTCATATCTGCAAGCAGGGATGTGTGTGAGAACATATGTACCACCACACTTTCTGCAACTTCCTCCTGCATCTTCACCAGTTGGGCCTGAGCAGCTTCTGTGCCAAAAAGGTCAATACTGAGGCTCTAAACACTTTAGAAGGTACTGAGTTTGGTATAGAGCGTATCAGCCATTGAGGCAAGGGCCTTCTTCCTTAGAATAAAGATGCTGGTTCTAAGGCCAAACAGGTATGGTATGATGTCACCCAACACAAGTCTCTGTCACCTCATGTGAGCGTGGTAAACTGCCTAGTTTTTGACACCCTAACAGCTTGGTTAGAAGAACAGGGGTCTGGTTGTTGATCTCCTGCTACACTCCAGCCAACCCAATTAGCAGGTGTTGTATTGTAACTGTAAGTACTTTCTCAAAGATTTTCAGCTCCTTTTCTCATTTTCTTTCTCTCCTGAAACCTTAAATGAATGAAATAGATGATTTTAACAATGGTAATGGGTATATAAAATTGAATCGTGTCATCACAGGCAAAAGTATACTGTCTTTTACTATTACATTTAGTTAACCTAACATAATCTAAGATTTGTTAGCAGTCATACAGTGTTTTTGAATGTAAGCAGGGATTCAGAGGTAAATTTAAAATCCTATCAAAGTAACCCCTAGACTGTAATCTCAGCACCCACTTTGGGAAGGCCTGCCCAAGACGGCATGTTGCAGGGGAGACAGTAGGGCACTGCATCTCATTTTCTTTTCGTTTTTTCCCTATCCATTGTGAGAGTACATCATCATGTTTTCTCACTTTGAAGGGCATCTAAAAGGGCACTTCATGGCTGCAGTCAAATAGTCTTTTTTTTTGCTTAGGAAGGCTCCTAACTGAGTAAAATGACCCAGAAGGATCTTGGTGGCAGGCATGATAAGAGCTGGTAGAATCCTCTAAATGCTAAGAAAAAGTGCTTCACTGCTTCTTTTCTTATCTCCTTTAACATAGGGTACACTGGACCATCACTTACAAAAACGAAAGGAAAAGAGATAATGCCGTGCTACAGTTCCTTGCAGCTGCAACATTTAAAGCCAAACACCATGGCAGACCCACTTTTTTAAGTATGAATAACACACAAAGGATAAAAAGAAAAATAAATGAAAAATGACCACTGGGGGAGAAGGTTATGCATAAAAGGCATCAAATCAAATACACTCAGTCTACAGATGAAAATAGCAACGTACATTACAGTTTTCTTTTTAGAGCTTTCCTATAAGAAGAAGGTTTAATTAAGCCAACATATTTTCTACATTCTTCTCATAAGCGTTCGAAAAAGAGGCTGAATTTGTCATGAATTTTCCATTTATGGACAATAGTAGACCAACTTCACTGGCATTACATAATGATAGCCTGGTGTAAGTGGAGTCAGATTCTCTTAGTGCTGCGATTGTCCTTATGAATTCCTTCACATTTCTCCTTCGCTCCATGACATTTTCCATCGAGGTCAAGAAAAAGTGGTTAGGAAAGGACATAGGACATATTATTTCTTATTATTTTTTACTATTTGAAAAGCACCTCAGCAGAGAACCTCATTTTTATGCACGTATATGGCAACACATCACATTTTCTCTACTGGAGGAGCATCCATTAGGAACCTTCCCCACATTCTCTTACACATGTAGGGACTCATTGTATCCACTGGAGGGGCACTTCTCCATTAGAGGAGCACCTAATTGAGCACTTCATCATGTTTTCTCACCTGAAGAAGCAGCACTGCATCCCATTTTCTCTACTGCAAAGGGCACCCTTTGAGACACTGTCATGTAGGCATAGGGGGCACCACCCTTTTCCAGTGAATGGGCACCCAAAGGGAACGTCAAATTTGGACCCTTGTAGGACACCTTTTAGGGCACCACATCGCATTTTGTCCACAAGCAGGGCACTAATTATGACACATTATGGAATTTCTTGCTCTAGGGGGTACATCATCATAATTTATTGCATGATGGGGCACCCTAGAGGGCACTCAATAATTTTTCCCATTTGAAGGGCAGTCAGTAGGGTACTTCCACTTGTTTTTCGCCACTTTTTAAACCATGTGGGGACCGAGGAGGATGGTTGTCCTCCTGCTCAGGTCTGCCCATGAATTACAGTGTGTTGTATTCAAGTATTAGCATTTCTTTGAACAAAAGACACTTACAACTTAATGGCTGAATCTCTTTTTCTCAGATCTCAAAGACTTTGACACAGTACAATATAATTTTACCATGAGTTCACTGTGAGATTTAGTGCTCCTGTTCCTGAAAAAAAGCATTTTTTTAAAAATCATGAGAGAACATTCAAATCGAAAGATCCTTAATGTGTTTATAAAGATTAAGATGACCAAAGTAGATTTTTATTCATCTTTGCAAAGCTGCTCAGTTCTTCTTTATTATGAACTACCCAGCTGCGGTGCACAGTGGGGTAGATGTGTCAGACGTAGCGTTTCCTCAGAATGATGCATCTTCCAAATCCGCCTCTGTCCTCTCTCCTCTCTCCTCTGACCCCAGGCCCCGAGCCACCAGAGTGAGTCCATCTTCAACTACTAGTCTTGACTCCACAGCCACCTGCCACACATTATATTTTTGCAACCTTTCAACACTAGGTTCAGCGTTTCTCACACATTGTCATACATGTTAAGACCAAACAGCAACATCATTTGACAACAGTACACTAGTGTGGCATACACATCCTCAGGCGAAAATAAACAGTTCTTTGATGTGTTAGTTAAATGTACACTAAACATCATTCATTTTTTTTCCCCAAAGCAGCGCTTTAAAGCTTGTCCCACCACTCTGTTTCGTTCCACCAGCTACAATGTTGAGGGAAATCATTATTACCCCCAATAAACATTTTCTGAGATACCCATAACGTCACTGTAATCCCCTGGGCCAGCAAGACAGAATTTTAAGCCACAATTCACTCTCCTCAATGAAACCCCTATCCATTTAGTGATGATTGGGTCAAATCCAGAAGGTTTTACAAAAGAGTCAGACAATAAATAGTTCACGAGCATATAAACACACAAGCCTACAGAGACAGTAGGAAACTGAATGAGTTACTGTGTCGGAGGATAAGAAAATTCAGTTGAGGGGGCTTAAAGCTGTGCCTGAGGAATGGGTTATTGCATTTTTCCTATAACCATGCACTTGAACAAGGCAGTTTATACAAAGTTGTTTGGCAGTAGCCCAGATTCCAAACAACAACCGGGACCTCTATCACTCTCCCCGGTTTAACGACTGTGAAAAAGAAAAGGAACAATATAGTACTATGATAGTGCCATTCAAATTTCATGCACAAGCAAATGTAGGTAATTTGGAAGGGGTATATTCTTTTTATTGGGTAGTTATTATGACCATTAAACTCTTACCTGCACACTGCTTTCAGTAATAGAAGAATGGGGCTAGATTATAGCGCACAGCCACCTCAGCAGCTCTTGAGGATGGCATACACTTGATTCAGTACTAAACAAATGGAACATTTTAAAACAAATAACTTCTTTGATTTTATCATGAAATTTTGAACTTGAACTTTAAATGGAGTCAGATGGGTATTATGTTGAACTGTTTTGCTGTATTTCAGCCTCCGCCAATGCCAGCCATCAAGGCTGTGTTCTGTAGCTTACCAGAGGAAGGCTGCAAATTCAACAAGACAGCTCTGCTAAGAAAGCGTTTAGGGGGTTCAAAATCTATAAACATTAAGCCATGATATTCAACACTCATCATTCGAGAATATAAATGACAATTCTCAATTATTAGCCTTGATATCTCTGGCAGCCATGGTGTCTTTCCCAGCCAAAGTGTTTTGCCTTCTCAGTAATAGCATGAAAATAAACGGCGAATGATCATACACTGAATTGGTTTTAAACTTCGTCATGATTCTGTGCCAAAGAAGTTGGCAGATGGTCTGCCCATTAAAAATCGAAGAATTATAATTAAATGTCAATGGAATTGAAGTGGAAAATGAAATGGAAAAAATACTGTAAGTACACATTGGCCTTTGATTACACATTCAGTTTAGTGGTTTTAGTATGATGGCAAAAGCACCATAT
>JBBPCY010000035.1:7416228-7445297 GCA_037974405.1 Brachyalestes nurse
GGTCACGGCAGCAGAGTTAAGACTTGAAAGAAAGATAAAGAATGGTTTGACAGAGGAAGGATAGCAGTATGACAATTATAATACTTTAATCCAGCTCAGTAGCCCGAAGCCTCCCACCAAGGTTAGTGACAGTAGATTGAAAATAGAAGAAGAATGAAAAACCAATGGTTTTCAAAGGAATGAGAGATGAAAAATGAAGGCAGGAAGGGATATTGTATGTCAGTCAGCGGAGAAAAGGAATGAAAAGTAGGACTAAAGTTTGAATGGACAGAATTGCAGCACTTGGTGAACATAGTGTGGGAGAACAGGGAACAAAATCAATACAAACAATTACATTTATGTGTTAGAAGGCTGAAAATTGAGACATATGCAGCCAGCCCCATTTGCAGCAAGCTGTGATGCACTGCATTTTCAGCTGTTTAGGAGATACCCCAAAACAGTCATCCAACCATCACAATTAGGCCCTTATCAAAGTCACCCAGATCCTTATGCTCACCCATTTTTCCTTCTTCCAACACGTTTTAAATAATACTATGTTCAGACAGTCACGCACTTGTATTTATATTATTGTTGCTTTTGAAAGCTGTGTGAATGTGAACCAGCTGTCCTTGAGGACAGGTTGAAAAAAAAAGATATGCCAGATATAAAATGTCAATGAGCTGTAAGGCGACAAAATTCTCAAAAGCAGGGCTATTTAACCTTCAGACTGATATTAAACTGACATTAAATGCACAAATTGTCTCGACTGGTTTAAATAAAGTGGGCAAGATGGAAAGAAAGTCAGTTTAAGTGAATGAAATCATTTTATTTTGATGCTGCTAACTGTCTCCATGCAAGAAGCATACTTATGGTGCAATGCTCATCATTGCAGAAGGTTTACGCAGCGTCCACTCTATACATACACTACCATTACAGTTGTCTATTTATTGTGCTGTCTATTGCCTACCATCTTTGGCATAACTTGCACTCTGTTGAATGTTGCACAGTGGTCCATAGAGAAACGTCGTCTCATCACACTATGTATGTGTACACAGCTGCTAATGACAATAAGCAGCCAATCTGTGAACTGGCTGAATGTTCTCAATGTCACCGAATGTTAATATCATCCCCTCATCATCTGCTGCTATTTTATTGCATTTATTTTTATTTTTATGCATTAACACTAAGTCACTTTCACTTTCAGCCGGGCAGCTGGTGGCCTAGGGCCTTGGGGCGTTGCCCCTGCGATCAGAAGGCTGTGGGTTTGAATCCCAGGACTGCTAGTAGTACCACTGAGGTACCCTTGAGCGAGGCACTATCCCCATAATCTGCTTTCTGGGCGCCCCTTGTTGGTGGCAGCCCACTGCTTCACTTGATGAATGGTGCAGCATGCTAAAACATACACAAAGGTACACTGTTATTTTTTTACAATACTTGTAATCTACAATGTTCTTGTAATTGTGTTGCCATATTTTTTATTCTGTTGTCTTATAATCGTTTATTCTTTCTTGTTGCACCGAGCAAAATAATGCCCCTAGGGATAAATAAAGTTCTTTCTTATCTTAAACTAACCTAGAACCAGAGGACATTCTATTCCAGTGAAAGAGGAAAACATTGCACTGATGATTCAATTTTGCTGCATCAGGAGTGAAATTTCGTGTTGAGGGGGGAAAACGTGTATGAACTGACTCCCTGTTCCTGAATGGAAAAGGAGAACGCTTATTGGACAAAAGTTTCTTAGAACGTTTTGGCTCGACGGCTATTGGATGAGGGTCGTTGTGACGTCTTCAGCAGAAAAAAACGAGGAAGAGAAGGAGAAGTAAACATCAGAAAAGTGCAAGAAAAAGTACCAAACTCTGATATTACGGTTCTCCATGGCTTCCGATCTGTGGGCTGTTAAAGCTTCTGCAAGCGTGCAAAAACGACCGAGCAGCGCAATGACCGTTTCAAAGTAACGGGGACGGTACTGTTTTGTAGTATTTGTACTCTTTTAATATACGCTAATATGAACAAACGTATTGGGACACCTGATCATTATGAGATCAGGCACTGATGTTGGACGAGAAGGTCTGGCTCGCAATCTCCGTTTCAGTTCATCCCAAAGATGTTGGATGGGGTTGAGGTCAGGACTCTGTGGGCCAGTCAATTTCTTTCACACCCAACTCATTCAGCCATGTCTTTATGGAGCTGCTTTGTGCACTGGGGCACAGTCATGCTGGAATAGAAAAGGTTTTTCCCCAAACTGTGTCCACAAAGTTGAAAGCATAGCGCTGTCCAAAATGTTGATTGTCCTTCACTGGAGGGAAGAGGCCTAGCCCAAACTCTGGAAAACATGTGTGTCCCAATGCTTTTGTTCCTATAGTGTATGATATAGGCCCTTTCCATTCATTCCATGCATATTTCACCAAACAGCTTAGTAGTCAAGTGAACAAAGTCCACCTTAGTGACTGATTAGCCCGCTGGGATAGCGTTAGTTTTGCAGTTTACTCCAGAACGGCGAATGGTGGAGCAAATCCCTAGTAGACCAGACGTCTCAGTGTTTCTCCAGAGAGGACAGGTAAAAGCCTATTCCAGCATACAGGACATGACATGTGTATGATTTATTTATTTATTTCCTGTCAGTGAGAAAGCCATGAACCGGTCTGCTGCGTTTGACTCACCCAGACTGTCACCATTGCTCTGTGTCTGTTGTGTGTGAATGTCATTACACTTCGTGCTCACCTGATCCCACCTGCTTGTGTGTCCTCACCCTCCCCTTCCCTTCCCCTCACAGATGAAGAGGCTCCGTGTGGCAGTGGTGGGCGCGGGGGCCGCAGGCTTGTGCGTGGCTCGGCACATCTTGGCTCGAGCTGAAACGTTTGACCCCCCTGTGGTGTACGAACTGACCGACCATGTGGGTGGAACATGGTTCTATGAGGAACGCGTGGGCACTTATGACAGTGGCCTCCCTGTCCAAAGCAGCATGTACAGAAACCTCAGGTAGACCACTAAACTGCTTTGGTCTCGCAGTACTCCTGGTCTGCTCGTTGGTCTTTTTCCTGCCTTATTACAATCAATCCGATCAATCAGCTAAAATCTGGACAGAAGTAGTGGGACGCCTAACCATTACACCAACAGAGACTTTAATGAGATTGCATTTAAATACATATACTTTGTATTTGATGGTCCCAAAATGACATCTGTTTTTAAATTCAAATTGACAATTCCAGAGATACAAAGTTGTTAAGACAGTGGCAATATAGTTACTAAGTGATAGGATTAGTAAGATAGGATAAGATAAAATAAACCTTTATTAGTCCCACGAGTGGGAAATTTGCTTTGTCATGGCAGAAAGTGGACAGTACAAAGTTAGCAGCAGCAAAAATTAAGAAAACACTAGAATAGAATAAAACAGAATAAAATACTATACCAATAGTACAGTATAAAATGTACACTATACAATCTAGAAATATAAAATATGGACATCTGTATTATAAAATATATACATATATGCATATGTAGGCTATATGTGAAGTAAATGTAGACTAATAGCGATATGTATGTACACAATGAGTATATGTATATATATATATATATATATTGTACAATAAGCCTGGAGTTGAAGGTGTTAACAAGACCTTAATGAACTGAAGTGTGTAATGGAATAAAGAAAAAACTAAAATGTGCACAGCACCGGAACCACTGTGTTAGGGTAATTTAAAATATATATTACATATAGGCCATACTGAAGCTTATTTATGTAGGCCATAATGCTCCTGTGTCTTTCTGTGTGTTCTCTGTTTTTTAGAACCAACCTGCCTAAGGAGGCTATGATGTTCCCTGATTTTCCCTTCGACTCCCACTTGCCCTCATTTCTATCCCACCAGGATGTTCAGCAATATCTGGAGAGATACTGCGAGAGTCATGCTATCACGCCACATATAAAGGTTTTCGGATTGAGATGATTCTTGTCTTTATCTCCAAGCACTTTTAAGGACTACATGAATAGAGTGATGTGCATTCTGGTCAGAACATATCTGCCAGACGCAAAATGTTTCTAAACTTTCCAGACATTCATTTTCAAACTTCATTGACTGCTTGCCAAAAGCACTGCCATAGAGACAGTAGCAAAAAAAACCAAAAAGACAGCCAATCGGGGTATGCCTAGCGGCCAAGAGGAGTGGCCTACAAATTTCCTACGGTGTTAGTGAGTAACGTTTTTGTGTTGGAGGCAAAAGTAGTGCCTGTGACGGTCTTCTCTCTCGTCGACAGTTCAACAGCGTGGTGGAAGAGGTGAAGCCCATCTCCATGGAGATGGAGGAGGGGGGGCCCGTGACGTGGGAGGTAATTTCGCGTGGCACGTACGGAGGGCACAGCACACAGACATTCGACTCGGTGTTCATCTGCAGTGGGTGAGGAATGCCATTTCTGACAGCACAAAAAGCCACTTGTACACAAAGTGAAGTCACAAATTTGCAGAGATGCTCTCAATAATGTGTTTTTTTTTATCCCCCTAAAAGAGGATTATTTTCATTTTCTCAGCCATTGTCCCGGCATTAAAACTGATTTCAGCCTCGCTGTGAGGAAATGAATGAGCGCTGTTTAAACCATTCATGAGGAAATTGTGTGAAGGAAGCTGCGAGGAAAAGAGCAGCAGACCTCGAGGCATGACTCATGTGTTCCTTTCCTCTTTTACAGACATTACTCTGTGCCCCACCTGCCCTCTATTCCGGGAATAGAGCATTTTAAAGGTGCAGCAAATGTTCATTGTTAACAACAAACATGACCCTGAAAGTGCAAACGACTCACGGACACTCTAACCACGTCCCTCTCTGCGGGTTTCTTCCTCGCTCCATTCACTCTTTTCCTCGCCTCTCAGGAAAGGTGATGCACAGCCACTCTTATCGCTGTCCTGAACCGTTTGCCCATCAGTCTGTTGTGGTTCTGGGTGCTGGAGCATCTGGGGTTGATATCTCATTCGAACTGGCTCATGCTCAAGCCAAGGTGAGAGACTTTATCTTAAAAACAAGTCACTTCTGATTCAGTAATTTGGGATATGTGTGTCCCAAACTAGATTATATCTACACTTAGTGTGTAGTAATTACGAATCTGGCAAACATAGTAGTGTTATGTTTGCCAGATTCAATCTTTGTGAAGTAATGGGCCTCCAGTAGCCCCTTTATATGTAAATAATTCATGATTGCCTTCTAAAATCATGTAGAAAGATGCACTGTGTGTGGATGTCAGCAGGATAGACAAGCACAAGCTTATTCCCTGTTTGCTTATAATCCATTTTTATCTGTAGGTGACCCTGAGCCATAATAAGCCAGCTCTGCAGTTCTCCTTGCCCCCACAAATTCAGCAGGCGGCTCCTGTGGTGAAGGTCTTGGAGGATGGCTCTCTGCTGTTTCAGGATGGTTCAGTGGCCCAAGCTCAAGTCCTTCTGCTTTGCACTGGATACAGTTTCCACTTCCCATTCCTCCGCTTTGAGCAGCTTGGTCTGGAGGTAGACCACCACCTAGTGGCTCCTCTCTATAAGTACCTGCTGCCCCCAGCCTTCCCCTCACTCTTTTTCATAGGCCTCTGCAAAATCATCTGCCCTTTTCCTCATTTCCATTGTCAGGTGAGCACCCAGGGAAGCTGTTTATTTGGTTACAGATGTAAACTAGAGATTGGTGTGTGAACACAAAATGCTGGAATGGATGTGAGGGGTGCCACTCCAATCCTGTAAGAAATCTAGCCAGATATGTTACACGCTCACAGTGTGTCATGTCTTGTTGTGTCTACAATTTCTACAGATAAGGAAGTGTTTGAATAGCGTCCGTCATTGTCACAAAAATGATTATCTGATAGTAGGTCATAATGTGTCTCAAACTACATCCACAAGTCTATGGCACCTTAATGATGAACTAATACATGTATATGATACAGGTACTGGAAAAGAAAAAGCAATATTCTGCTGCCTCCAACATAAATTGCCATTACTCTTTCCTTCTATCTTGCTCTCTTCCTCCCCCCACCCCTCTCCCTCCAGGTCCAGTTTGCACTTGCTGTTCTCGAAGGCACAGTTCAGTTGCCTTCACGTGAAGTGATGGAAGAAGAAGCGGAGAAAGAGAAACAGAGGAAGATTCAGAAGGGTGTCCAAGTTAAACATCTTCTGCGAATGGCCTCTGAGCAGTGGGCTTACTGCCAGGACCTGGCGACCACAGCAGGATTCTCGCCTCTGCAGCCAGTTACGCAGAGTCTTTATGAAGAAGTAGAGAAACGGCGCAAGACGCACCCTGACACTTACAAACAAATGAACTACAGACTTGTTGATGCCACACAGTGGCAGCTTCTGGAAGCACCATCTGTACAGACGGATATGATTTAGTACGAGTTGTAGTACCAAGAGAATGTGATTCTTGCTATTCTGTCCATGTTACCAACCATTCGTGACCTTTCCAGTATCCACCGGATTCCTGTAGTCTACATTTATAGAGGCGCTGTCACATTAAACTTGACATTTAACATTCTCAACAGTACCAAGAAGTAGACTACCACCAGGAAGAGAACCACGAATGGGATGTGAATAGTAAATGTCTTTCCAAATCCCACAAGAATAGCTGACATAAATGAATTTACTGACATAAATGAATAGGGCACTCTAAAATAGTGCATAAATTACATAACTATATAATGTTATCGCTTTTTAATGCTAATGTAATACTCCAAATGGAGTTCTACACGTTTCCACAGATCAGGCTAATTACCTTTAATGTTCTCTTACCCTTACAAACCATTATAGTAAAACCATTAGACACTAAGATTTTTGTAGCACTGTATAAAATTATTTTATAGTAATGTGTAATAATCTGGTTTTTACCTCTTATAACTATCTACTTCACTTGTGCAGTATTCTGCTGTATAAATTGCCCAAAGTTTGCATTCAAATTCTGTGCAAATCTCTGTAGTATTACTATAGATCTTAATCACAAGGGTAATTATATGTGCAATTTTAAAATTCAGATTAGCAGGCATTCTGAGACAATCAAAAACCAAAGAAATAAAGGTTCATGTGCTCTTAAATTAGTTCATCTTCACTAATCTCAACCAACCCGGGGCCGTATCTTACCATAAGTGGCCCTCAAATCACCATGTGGCCCAGAGTTTGTACTTTTTAGGATTTATTTATTATGATATGAGTCCAGAGATTTTCTTGTATATATATATTTTTTTTTATAAAAATGAAAAAAGTATTAATTCTTGTTCCTTTCTTGCAAACAGAGGAATGTGATTGGGATGGGTGAAGGGTGGTGCACCTTGTAAATGGGTTGTGTTTTTTTTTGTTTTGTTTTTTTGCAAACCCACACCCTTAAAAAGTGGTTGTTCAAGGGCTCTTTTGTGAAGGTCCGGCCTGAAATGTGAACATTTTCAAGAATTTGTGAATTTATAAATGGTTGTTTTGTGGTGGAAAAAAACAATTTTACACCAAAAAGAGTTCCACTGGTGTTTTATGTCAGAGAACCTTTTTTGGTATATTTTGTAGTTATTTAAAATTTATTGAATATAATTTATTAACAAAGGGCTGAGAATCCAGAGACGTTCTTGCATCTTTTGTTCTTTATCAAAATCAATCTTTTCTCGTAAATAGAAGAATATGAGTGGGATGTTTGAAGTGCATCCTTCAATAGCGGACTTCTTTGGTAAAGACAGCACTTACGGTTCTTCGAGGGGTCCTCAGTGAAGGTTCTGGTTATATGGGCCCAAAATGTGAACACTTCAAACCCTTTTTACTGGTTCTACACCAAAAAGAGTTCCACTGTTACAAATCAAAGAACATTTTTGGACATTTTGTACTTTTTTTCAGATTTATTTAATGTAATTTATTAACAAAGGGTTGTGATTCCAGAGATTCTCTTGCATCTTTCTTTAAAGGTTACCAGTAAAGGTTGATTTTGATCAATAAAAGAAAGATGCAAGAGAATCTCTGGACTATTATTGGGATAGATGAAGCATGATGCCTACAGGTGCATCCTTTAACAGTTGGGTTCTTTAGTGATGGTCCTGGTTTTATGCATCCCAAGTGTGAACATTTATGAATGCATGTGATGGAGAAACTGTTTTCTTCAAACCATTTTTAACTGGTTCTCCAACAAAATGAGCCCAACTGTTGTTAGAGAACTTTTCTAGACACTTTTTTGTCTGGGAGTGTAGAGCCTGGAAACACCCCTACGGGAACACCAAATATTTAGACATTTTTTCAACAGAAATTAAGCTTCTGTTTAGAGAGACTGGACAGTTCTTCAGTCTTGCATCATGACTGTTGATCAGTGGTGTGAACTGCGCCACACAGATCTGAGTTTTCCCATCTGGTTGGAGTCGTCATCTCCGAACATTGTGAAATTGGACACCTACTTTCTTAACCCTTCCCAACTCGTCCGCCCTTTCCATCTGCTGTTCTAAAAGTGGCGAAAGCAGTCCTGTGCACTTCGGAGTGGGAATATCGGCTGGTCTGATCCATGTTCTCGGTCTGCATAAGTGGAACAAGTCTAAATCCTTCTCGGACCCCTCGTCTGAGATTCCTTGGACTAGCCTGAAGTTTCTGGTCTCACAAACAGACTCGAGGAGAAGGAGCTGGGGCAAATGGAAGACAGAGGGGGGAGTTTCCTCTCGGCAGAGGAATTATACGACTAATACGACTTAATTAATTAATTAGTGTTCGTTCAGTAGAGCCTGTGCCCTGTGCACCTTGGATCGGAAGGGCTGCTGAAATGTCAAGATCTGTTGATCGATAAGAAGAGGTAAGTTTACTGGACTCGTCGCCGCCTGCCCCTAAAGAACAACACTGAGGGAGTCGTGGTATAGTCCTTTAAACTTTATGTTCCCACATTATTCATGTGAAGATTAAGATTCCTCCTGTAGGCAGCACAGAACAATAAAACCACACGAGTGGTTTTTATTGTTCACATACATGCACGATATAAACTCAAAAGTAGCCTCAACTACTGTAGCTGAAGGGAGGAACCCAGTGTGCGCGCGCGCGCGCGAGTGTGTGTGTGTGTGTGGAAGGGTGGGAGTGTGTTGAAGTTCACAGCAAAATCACTAGTGTTAACACCCCTCAGTGCAAAACATAAGCTTCTTAAAAACAATGAAAAAAGAAAACACCCCATCCTTAAAGTTGCCAATATGTCTATTATTTATCATTATGAATAACAATCTGAGAATCTACCCTCGCAGGTCCTTTCACTTTCTTTAAGCGAATGAAGCACAGGAAGCAAGTGAAATCCAAAGAGATCATTTTATTTACATTTTATTTGGTGGAAATATTTTAATTGAAGAAAAAAAATTTGAGAAATATGCTTAAAATATTGAAACAATCCCATGAAGAGAAATTTAAAGGGGCCCATTATGGAAAAAAACCCAAGAAAACAGGGATTGAAAATTACAGCTAGGCCTACAGATGTTTATCCCAGGAAACCGCAACCCCCCTCCAAAAAATTATATATATGTGTGTGTGTGTGTGTGTGTGTGTGTGTATAAAATGTACCATTTACTATTATTTACTATATACATTTAAAATACTTTGTTCAACCCTGAATGCCCTCCATCACCAGCACTCACCAGCAGATGGATGAGGGGCCGGACAGCAACGGGCAGGAAGAACATAACTCTGATGACCCTGCCCTTCCTGCACCCAGTGTGGAAGCCGAGGCCCAGCCTCAACACGACCAGGAGCCCCTCACAGCAGACAAGGACCTGCCCATCATGCACTGGGACGACTTAAGTTTGCGGATAGCTGAGCTTGAGAAACAGGAGGAAGAGAGAAGGAAAAGAGCAGAGGTTTGACTACTGCAATCCAGCTGTTCTTAGTCCTTCTAAAGTAGTAACATGTAAACAAAAGCATATTCCATTTTAGGCCCAGTATTCTTCCCTGAGGTTGCATGCATTGTGTAGTTTCTGTGTTACTTTTAACCAGGGATGTGACAATACGTGGGCTTTATCAGCTGCATTCTATTAATTGTGCTATCTAAATAAATTGCATTGTTGACTAAAGCCACACCAGTACATTCATTGTCATCTCACACACTCCCATCTACCTCCACCAGCATGTTCAGTATCATACATCACACTCCCAGCTTAACAGCATATTCATGCCTAACACACCCATCTTAACCCGCACAAGCACAGTCTCTGGCCTGCTGCCCCCTAGATCCAGTCTTGTTAGTACAGAGTATTAGTAGTCAATGACATGGATACAGTTGTCTTTTTTCTTCCTTTATATTTAGCTAAAATAACTAGAATGTATATATATATATTGAGAGAGAGAGAGAGAGACCTTTGTTCGGGACTTTATTTAACTTGTGTTAATTAAAATGACATTAAAATGACTAAACGAATGACAGATACAATCTAGTTGAACCAATTTGTAAGGCACAGGCTCTACAGCCTCGGTGCAGATTACAAAGGCTGAAGAGGACAGTGTTTGAAATGACAAATTAAATGTCAAACGTTTGGTGAGCCAGGGGTGGTGGAGAGGACCTCAGACTAAAAGCTTCAGTGAAAGTAACAGAACGGAGCACATATGTGACAAATGTGATGAGTGAGTAATAATAATATGGCAGTATTATTATCATGCACTAGAAAAGATTTGAAGTGTAAAGTGGGATTTGCTCTTGTCTGGTGGCTGCATTCAGATTTCATCCCATATTCTGAGCTTCTCACAAAGTAGTGAGATCTTCTCTTTTTCTGTTTCCTCCTCCAATGTTTCTGGTTGACATTTCATTTCATTGGACTGTGTAATCACAATGTGTTCATATCATTCTCTTATGACTGTGTAGTATTTCACAGTATGTCACTCAACTAAATATAATCATGTTCTTGAGTCCAAAATCATTTTGTGTCATTAAATGCACATTTAATACTTCAATAATAACAATATCAATAATAATCTTAGTAAAATCATTCCACATTTTTCAGTGTAGTATGTTCAGACCTTTAATGCAAAGCTGGGTTTTGATGCTCTAGTCTGTGTCATATATGCTGCATTCTTCTGGCCTGATGAACAATGTGCCAATAACACACAATGACGCACAAAGAAGGCCCCAGAAAATGACAGAAAATACCTCAGCACCCCATTTTATCTTTGTTTTTTTGGCACTTTCACTGTCCATGAGTTAGATCATCTGATGAAACATGAAAAGACACTAAAAGCCCCTGCAATATGAGACCCTAAATTTCCTGTGTCGTCCATTATCTTCTAGTTCCAGGGTTCACCAGAAAAAGAATCGGCGCTGGGACAGTGGTCGCAAGTAACGCCTCATTCGCTTCTCAGGAAGCAGTGGCAAAATGAGGATGACTGTGGAGGATGCCGTTTTCCATTCATTACGTCTAGGTCTGTCATTTCTGCCTTGTCGTTTCATTTTAGATCAAAAGTAAAGAACGGTGCCTCACAAACTTCCCTTCTCTTGAAGATGGATGCTGGGTTCCACAGTAGTTCTATAGAAAACTGAGTTTTTTTGACCTGAGACTTTTGGATGTCTTCATTTTTAGTTTGCCAACTACTTTTAACTGTGTTGGTTTTACCTGGCGATTATGAGTCATTATTCAATTAAAATAACAGTCCTTTCGTCAACATAAGGTTAATATCACCTTGACTTCCTTCCTCACCACAGTTTCTAATCTGTTTCTGTAGGCTTAACAGCCCTAAAAAGCTGCAGCTGTGTTTTATCAACAACAGTGAGAGCGAGGAAGAGGATGACGAAGGGACATCCTGCAAAGAGGTGAGTGCAGGGGATTAGTGCCAGCACTTCATTTGCATTCAGACTAATCGCTTGTCTTGTACGACGGCAATTTGTCTTGAGACAGGAGGATGTATGTATCGTTTAATCTGCTTGTTCACCAGAGCCCACGAGACGCAGCGGGACGTGGGCGTTGTTGTGCCGGCTTGAAACAGGAAGTGAGAGCGGCTCTGAGTGAGCTCAGAGATAAGCTTTGGGCTGAACAGAAGCAGGAGCAGGTGAGAGGAGGCCTGAGCTATATATCACCTTCCAGCTTTTGCCGAATATAAAGTGCTTAAGTCTGTTGTGCAAGACTCACTTTGTTGTGCTGTGTCTTGGTGATTCAGCAGCCGACCCGCAATGACGTGAACATTCGGAGAAAAATGCTCAGCCGGAGTGACCTGCAAACCTGCTCTGCGCTTCAGCTAAACGCACTCAGTGCTTCCCTCAACGAAGACATTCAGGGTCAGCATGTCCTCCTTTTCAATGGGTATTATACAGCTTGCACTTGTGTAAATGTTGGGTTACCCATTTAAGATCAGCCAATAACTCAAGTGAAAGGAAACACAACTGTCATTTTATGAAAATCTATAATACAGTCCCTTCAGAATGTGCAATCATAAATGTCCTCAAAATTCAAACAAGCCTCACGATGTTTGTAAGAGCTCACACCACATTATTTCCTCATTACCTGTATAAACTAAGTGCTTTCCCACGTATTGTCAATGTGCACATTTGACACTATATACTGGGAAGCCATTGATCATGCAGATGATCATTCACATTCATTTTATTTGTCACATTCACAGTTTTTTTTTCATATCATTAAAAAATCAACAATCCAGATTTTTAATGGTAAGACAATATGGTGCTCATTGTTTTTAGACACTGCCCAGGCCTAGCCAAGAGTCACACAGTGCTACTGGTTGCTCTACCAAACAATTTTGGTATCCGGGTTTCACCCACAGTCTAAAGACACGTGTGTCAGGTGAACTGGGGATTCTAAATTGGAAGTAGGTGTGAGTGAATGGTGTGTGAGTGAATGGTGTGTGTGTGTGTGTGTGTGTGCCCTGTGGTGGTCTGGCATCCCTGCTTCTCGCCCATAGACCCCGGGATAGGCACCGGGTGCCCGCGACCCTAGTAAAGATTAAGCAGTTACAGAAAATGAATGAATATTATTTTTGTTGTTGTTGTTCTGGTCTACTATTGTTATATAGCTATTTGCTATCTGTGTGTATTCAATTGTAATTCTTAAACTTTCAGATCTAAGCTCAGAACTAGTGAAACATCTAGTGGTGCGGGACCATCTTCGTACAAGACAAGACGCCATGCTCCTGGATGTACAGGATATGACATCATTGTGACTGCCGTCAGGAGTAGCCATGCTTTTGAAATGAACTACATGGACTGCAGTGGAATGTGGAATTTCTTGGCATCGGCAACGTAGAGATGGATACGATTTTTCATCCACATTTCCTCTGACTAAAACCAGAGCATCCTGTTTGTCTTGAGCTGCTCACAGAAACGTTGGTCAGTAAGTGAGTATGTATTTTCAGTCACAAGTTTTATTGTGAGAACCTTGGCTTTATAAATGTGAATGAGTAGCTCTTCATGTATTAAGCAAGCATGCTCCTCATAATCTCGAACAAAGACACCTGGTCATGTACGGTCAGTTATAACCATCTATATGAACTACGAAAGCTGCTATAAAATCCATGTCTGTCATCATCAGTAACTGATATGTATTAATCAATTATTCATTTTCACCTAAGGATGCTTCATGTGAATATGCATGAAATAAACTACAGTGTCTGCCTTGAAAGTGCAGCCTCAGACCACACGACATGTCAAAAACTAATTACTGAAAGAAGGTATATTAACAGAATAAATTTGTAACATTTATTTAATAAATGAGTTGATGGTGGTCCTCTTCTTTAATTGCACTGTGAGTATTGGATGTCATCGCTGTCGTATCACAATCTCAGAGCTCTTTTTGTTTTCCAACATCAACAAAACACCAGCGGCTCTTTACACTGTGTGAACATGTCAGAACTGGAATCAGAAAACTTTACTGATCCTGGTGGAAATGTATTATGTAAAGATGAGTGGGCCAAAAAAATGGTCCGAAATGATAATAATATGATAATATGATAAAATGATAATCTCTAATAAAATCTTGTTATACTGACATACGTTAACAGTAAGAACGTTTTTGTTTTTTTCCTAATACAAGTCTTAGAAATACAAATAGCAAATACTCTCCAGTGTTGGAATTTGATACTGAGATGATTAGAGGCAGTGGTTCTCAATCTTTGCATTAGTGTAGGGTAGTGAGTTGCAGGAGCTGAGACCCCCTCATTAAAGATGCCCTTTATGTGTGCATTTGTGGTGTTTTTGGCTCTAAATGACATGGGGCAGTGTTCAACAACCCTCTGCCTGGGGATCTCCTTTTCTGCAGAGTTTAATTTCAACATAAGTCTTAACATGCCCCCCCTTAAGCACCAATGCATCTGATCCAGCCAATCAAGGACTGAAAAAGACGTTCACCAGCTCAAGCATAGGTATCAGATCGTGATTTAACTAGAATCTGCAAAGAGGTCGACATTCACATTCAGACCCAGCATTGGTCATCACTGATGAATAAACGTTGTGTTTTGTAATTATGTTAACTGAAAATATAAATGTTGAATGTATTGGATAATTTTATGCATGATATCCTGTGCATGTGGCGTAGGAACAATCGCCTTCCACAATAAAATGGCCAACCTACAACCTGATAAAGATCCACTTTCCACCTCTTTCTAACCTCTGCTGAAGCGCATGTCAGCATCTACTGGACAGTCTGACACAACTCAGCCAAGCGCAGTACGGAGTGGTTAGACAGAGAAAGAGCAGAGAAAGAGCACTAGCTGTGAGAGTGGAACAGGTGAAAAGGACACTCTACTGCAGCCCATTTTTTGATTGTTTTTATTTGAAGACATGAACAGAGGTATGCATGGTGCACACAGGATCTGCTCTGAATGGTGATTTACTTTGCTCACTCATAAAACAGGTAAAATACTCATCAATGTATTTAATTCTGCTGTAGATTTACGTCCTGAAAATGCATGGTTACTTTCTATTAAGGAATCTTTTAAAATGTCATTTAGATAAACTATTCTATGTTTTGCTATTGCTATGACTGCAGGATTTCTAAAGTCTCACGCTGTACGGAACCGTGTATTGGGTTTCCGCTCAGCATTTCTGTCTGAATGAATGGATATTAATTATTTACCGGCATACACCTGCCAGAACACACACTGTTGCATTGCAAAAGTAGCCTGCATGTCACAAACACTTGACATTTAGACGCTTGTATAATGTCCAACCCATGGTGTTTAGACATAGGTGCACAAAAAAAGACATTTTCGTAGTTTTCCTTGAGGCCTACGGTAGAGTAGGACAACAAATGAACATTACATTGTTGCGTATTTCAAAATCTCTCTTTTTTTTCTTAGAGCAGACGATGAGAAAAGAGGAGGATGAATGGAGAACCTTGTTACTGATTGAAAGGTTAATAGACCAAGTGAGGCTGAATCAGCATAATACAATGATAGGTCAACATGAATTTCCTTTGGTAATACAGGACAAGCAGAGAGCAAAGCTGCCTTACAGCAAGTATGGCACGGCAGCGTTTTGTAACTAATGTGGTCTCTAAACTTAATCTCAGAAGTTAATTACTTGAAATTACTGTGTGTATTTTTATAGATGTAGGACCTTTTTTTCCAGGGGGGTGATCTGAGGATTCTAAAATCGAACTGCTTGGAAATCAAGAGGCTGAGCACTCGACAGAAGTGAGACAGAAGCTCAGGATGAGGTTCTTTATCTATGCCAGAAGCAGCTGATGATGAAGACCTCCAGAGTGATGGCAGGCGATTCAGTGGACTCTAACTACTCCAGCAACCACACAGTTTCTACTCTGACAGAACTGCTCAACTGCAGCAATGATGAGTCATACAAGTACATTGTGTTACCTCTGTGCTACTCCATCACGTTCCTGCTGAGCGTCATCCTGAATTCCACTGTTCTCCTGCGCTCGTACCGCGGTACTCAACGCTGGAACGCATCCCTGATTTATATGGTCAACCTGGCCTCCACTGACTTGATGTACAGTCTGTCTCTGCCGCTCCTGGTGGCCAGCTACGTTATGCGTGATCACTGGGTGTTTGGGGACTTCATGTGCAGGTTGGTGCGCTTCCTCTTTTATTTTAACCTCTACTGCAGCATCTTCTTCCTCACCTGCATCTCTGTGCACCGCTACATGGGCATCTGCCACCCCATCAGGACCATTGCCCTGGAGAGCAAGCGCGCTGTGAGGAGCATCTGTGCCATGGTGTGGGTCGTGGTGTTTCTCTTAACATGCCCAATCTTTCGTTTTGCCCAAATTGGCAAAATCATGAGGGTAGTGGAAAATGGAGATGGAGAGTATGGGGCCACAAACTCCGGGTCAAGACAGAGGCTAAGTGGAGCAGGAATGGAGATGTACTGGAACTGTTTTGATGTTGCAACAGACAGTGAATTCTCAGAGTACGTCCCGTACGGAATCGTCCTCCACCTGCTGGGCTTCTTCGTTCCTTTCACCATCATTGCTTGGTGTTACTCACAGGTGGTGAGAACCATCTTTCAGACCCTACACACCCAGCCGTATGTCCAAGAGGTCGGAGATGCCGAGAGAGGCCCCGGCGAGGACAGATACAGAACGTCCATTTCCATCACCGGCTCTCAGTATGCGTCACACATAGGCAGACGCCGCAAGTCCATTAAAACCATCATCACCATCACCTTCCTGTTTGCGCTGTGCTTCCTGCCGTTCCACATCACCCGGACGCTGTTTCTTATCTTCAAACAGAGGAAAGCAGAGTGCCACACCATGCACGCCATCTCCGTCTGCTACAAAATCACTCGGCCTTTAGCGTCCTGCAATTCGTGGCTCAACGCTCTGCTCTACTTCGTCACCGGGGACAAAACCATCCCTTGCTGCGGATGCACTGGAGGCAATGCTGGCAGGCGCCTCGCTTGGCCTTTGAGGATTTTTGAAGGACTGAAAAAGCGAGAAGGTGGAGAGCAGCAGGGAAAAACATGCAAAACACAATCATGAGGATGACCCCAAATCTCTGAGGGTCATGCCTACACTCTCAAAAACGCATCAGTATGAAGAATTTAAAGAACCTTCATGTAATGTAAAGGTTTAAAGTCAGTGAAAGGTTTTTTTCCCCAATAACTGTAACGAAGAACCATTTAGGAACCTTTATTTTTGAGAGTGTATACATGTGACCTTGAGTGGCTTCCATATGATATGTGTGGGTTTAAATATTATGCCTTTATTTATTCTGTCAACTCCTTGTAAGGAGCCATAAGTATCATTTTTCTCAGTTGTAAGATCCTCAATTGTAATATGGCCGTACTTTTTCTGACCAACGTTTTTGCTCATTTCAGTTAAGAGAGTAGAACAGGTATGTACATTAAGACCATTTTCAAACTGTATATGTACCAAATTATTTACTTTAGTGTAGGTATTTCTGTATTTTAGCATTTTAGCTCAACTGAATTGGCTTTAAAAATGACTTGTACATAATCATGTTTCATTCATTCATTTTCATTTATTTGAGGTATGAAACAAAATTCAAATAAGAACAGAAAATTAAAATGTAAAAAGTATTTCCTCCATTACTGAGTCATGTTTCCTGTATCCTGTAGGATGTAATGAGATTGCTGATTGGTCCAACAGGGAACGAGTCAATAAATTAAAAAGGAGACAGGAAGCAATGTTACTAATTCACAGCATTTGACCATTTAAAGTATAATCAGTGATGACCCCTTGGCCTTGCCTTTCCTGATTCTGAAATATCGGAATTCATAATATCCTATCAGTACCCACAGGTGAAGCAGACATAGCTGAACCATCAAGTTATCACATTTCTGCTCTGGGCCGGTCTACTGATGAGCCCAGCTTCTCAACTTTAAAACACTTTCAAGCTCAAATGCACCCCATTTCCTCTCTACAGCAGCTTATAGAGCAAACATCTCCCACAGTAGACACCCAGAGTTGTGCCGTTCCACAGTTAAAGATTATTCCTACTGCATAAGTCCATAAAATTCCTTCTGAAGATCTGGCACGGTGCCCATCTTCTGTTAACTGCTAGACCTACTGCTGTGAAGATTTGTGTGTTGTTTGGAGATTAGCTTTCAACAAATCCAAATGAAACCAATCTTTAATTACATGAATGGTGAGCTTGGGGAAAGCAGAGGCCTTCAGTTTTGGCACAGCAGGCAACTATTTCTTAAAAAAAAATAAAAAAGTTAATTCATGTGTTTCACCCCCGGGCCGTTTCCCCTTACATTTACGTTTACAGCATTTGGCAGGTGCTCTTATTTAGAGCTACATACACCAGTGCTTAAGTAGTTCACCTGTGTTCTTCATACCACAAAGCTAGACTCAAATCAGCATCTACTTTTTAACCAAATTACTACTTTATCGTTTAACCAATTTACACACCTTAACGAACCCTGTCAGGATAAAAAGTCAGAGGTTAATACACAGTTAGCAACACGGACAATAGTTAAGAGGGTGAGTGGCCAAGAATTAGTTTTTTTTACAGCACACAGTGTGAACAATGTGAGATTCGAACCCTTGGCCTGAGATTCCTGAGATTCGAATCCACGGCCTTTAAATCGCTGGGGCAACTCCCTAAACACAGGACCACCAGCTACCCTGGTCTCATTTATTATTTATTTATTATGTCTAGTTAATACACAGCAAAAAACATGGAGTTAAAGAGTGTACATGGCCAGGGTTTTTTTAGGGAAAATGTGCAAACGGTAAGTATGAATACTAGTTAGTGAGGTGTTTTTTTTTGTTTATATGAAAGCGCTACAGAGGAAGGAGAGAATGAGTCTTGTTCCGGCCCCCTAAGTAAAAAAGGTGAAGGAGCAGAAACATGATGAAAGGCCTCATGAAGGAACTCAGAGAGATCAAAGGTGTCCATGGCAACTCAGTGGAAGGGTGCAGTTCCCTGCACGGCCGGAGCGTGGTGCTGTTGCTCAAAGTGTAAGACCACAATTTTGGTTGCGGGGTATTATTTTTTATTTTCTAAAATTAATGAAAGAGAGAAACTTCTTTTGACGGAATGCGATAAAAAAGCAAGCCTCTCGTCTTCCGAAACAAGAATGCACCCGCCCGGACAACTTATTCCCGAGGATTTTGGCCCTGGATCTCGAAACGTTGATTGTTTACAAAGTAGCAGGTAAACTTGGAAACTAGCTAGGTAGCTAACTGGCTAAGCTCGATCTGAGCTTAAATGCCCAAAATTGGCTGCTTTTTTGTTGTTATTGTTTTAATTTGTTAAATGTGACGAGAGGAGCTGAAACAGACAAAAGTTTGCTCCTGACAAAACTAGTTCTAGCCAGTGTGAGCTCTAAACCCCTAAACCTGTCGAACTTCAGCAAAAGCAGTGATCTAACTGTGCCCAGGGACTTTTTTCACTTCCAAGCAAAAAATGAGACAGAGTGGAGACCACGGGAAATAATCCCCCGGCGAATATTTTTGCATTGGCTCGAACAGTTTGGCGTGCGGCCTGCTGGTCAGGCTTTCGCCGGGCTCGATTTGGGAGTCACGCCGCGCTAGAGCGCGCCTGGCCCGGCCGCCTCGACCGACCACTGCCCGGTCCTCCAAAAAGCCATGGAGAGGATGGAGGTGGACCAGTGCGCAGGCGCGGCAGGGGGGGGCGGGGCCCTGCGGCGGTCCAACAGCGCCCCCATGATCACCAGCGTCAGGTGAGGGAACTGCAGGCACTCACACAGGTTTCTCAAGAATAACACTCTGGCTCAGAAAATAGTCTATAGATGGATAGTTAGAGTAAAGTAACGTGGCCCCCTATAGTCACTTATGAACCCTTTACAGCACATAGTACCTTGCTCAAGGGTACCTCAGTGGTGCCACTAGCAGTACTGGGATTCAAACCCATGACCTTCCGATTGCATGGACAACTCCCTAACCACTAGGCTACAAGCTGCCCCATAAGATTAACATTGATTTATTCTTATTTATTATGTCTAGCTTTGATTGATTTGGCCCAGAAAGAAAAATAATCTGAACTTTCTTTTGTTATCTCACCTCCTCTTTCTCTCTCTGTCTCTCTATCTGTCTTTGTCTCTCTATCTATCTCTGTTTTTTTTTCTCTCTGTCTATCTGTGAACTGCCTTTGTTAAAGCTTTTAAGCTTTTAGCTCTCTCTCTCTCTGTTTATCTCTATACTATAGTTACATTTCAAGTTTTGTCTAGCAAGGTTGACTACCCTTGGAAGACACTGAGGGGCTTTTTGGAGATACAGTTTTAAGATTAAATGTGGAATTATTCGTGTGTAATGCCCTCAGTACCCTATTAAACTGTTTTTCAGTCCTGCTCTTTTGTACTTATGCTGCACATTTTAGTGTTTTCCCTGCTTCAGTACATCTGACTGAACTCATGAGCTAATTAAAAAACATTTCTGAGTTGAACTGGGTCTGCTGTTAAAGCAGGAGAAATACTAAGCTGTAGCATGATTGAGAGCCACTGTTACATTGTGAGTCTTGGATATGCATTCTCTTATTTTTTTAAACTTTAATGACACCTTTCACTTCTTCTTTGACAACAGCGATGGGATGACGGTGTTCAGCTCTAACAGCTCAGCGCGATATCGACGGAGCAGCGTATCCGTAAACCCTAGCTGCCCCTCCAGAGTAAGTGTTTTCCTGTACTGTAGGCTTTAAAGTTGGCTATTGTGCTGATATGAAGTTACAAAGATGAAATCCCTGTATTGGCCTTTTGTTACAGAACCTCCCACTTTCTCCGTTCTCCTTGTCCGGTGAGAGGTCGGACCACAGGCGGCAGGTAAGACTGAAATTTTCTTTTGTTAATAGTCAAGGCTATTTTATTTCTTTTAACTTCTAGAGGTGTTTACACGTTTGGGTGTATTATAAATGAGACGTGCTTTGAGAAGACTTCATTCCGTTGCCACTGATCTCACTGGTGGTTTTATACACAGATGGAGAATATGGAACTCACTCTAAGAGGGAGTTTACAGAGACTAAGGTAATTGTACACAACTATACATGTAGAAAATGCAAAATATACTTTTTTGTCCCCAGAATAGTACAATTTCTATATCTCTTCTGTTTCTTATAGTGCCTCAGCTGCAGTCCCCTTACCTCCTGCAAGTCACTGGCATGAGCATCTGTCACCAGTAAATATTATATTATCCCTCTGGTTTTAACCAGCTGCTAGTGTGTATTCTTTTGTTCTGTGAAATCTTCCTTGCTAATGTTGTATTTATTAATGTATTTTTGTTTTTCTGTGCTTACAAATAGCAAATACTAAAACTGAACCTCTTTCTCTCCCCTCTGTCGCAGGGATTTCATTCCCAGGATTCAGGCGTCACTCCAAATTCGTCACCCAGTCCTACAAGAAGGTTCCGGGGGTAAATCCATTAGAATTCAGTTCAGTTCTGTAATTACTGTCTTATGCATGGTTTAGATGTGGTAATCCGTAGCAACAGATCAAGTTTTATAATCATTTCCAATACTGTTACCACAATACTATACTCTGGTGCAACTATTAACATTTCTAATGAAACAATTCTAATAGGGGATTAGTGACTCCTGCTGTGAGATGGCCAGTGGTTGCACCTTTAAAAAGAAAAGGTAGGAAGTGATACATTACACGTCTGTACTCTGACTGTTCTCTGAATGATTGTATAAGTTATTGTGTAAGTTGTGACATATTGAAACATTTTAAATGTAAAAGTAGCCACAGAATGCCAGATGTAAACAGTTTTCTGTACTTACTCTTTATAAAAATTCACATCGATGGTTTTTTGACCTGCCATTCAGGTGGAGTGGAATCTGATGGCCCGCCCAAAAAGCTCTTTGTTGCCGGAGTTACAGATCCTGCCCACATAGCTAGTTGTACTGTCAGGTGAGTTATTTTTTCCATAGACCTACCATGGACCATGCTTTTTCTATACTGTTTATAGAACAGAAATTGTTTTGACCCAGTTGCTTCATTGGGTTTTCTGTTCTTTTACAAAATAAGAAATTGGTGTCTAGTAATCAAAGGTATGGTAGAGAGGTGGCAGATAGAAATTTGGTCCAATAACCTGAATTTTGTATTTGTCTCCTGCTCTTTAGTGTTTCCCAGTCTGTGGACTCTCCGTCGGGAGCGGTGCCCATATGTTCAAGTCCTCAGAATAGCCCGCTTTCACTGTCCCCTCCACCACCTTTCACCTCGCACCACCCCAGCATTTAGACCGCCATAGAACATACCCACTCTTCCAGACCATCTGACCCAAACTGAGTCCTGGACTGAGGACTGAGGTCCGTTGGGCTGGCAGAGTAAGAAGAACAATGTCTTTGTCCTCATCGCTTCTTAAACTTCCAGAACTCTACTCAGCAATCCTGTGTTGAGACCAGCTCTCCATCTCATCTACATGGTGCTTTAAGAGGAGTGTATTCAACTCCACAAAAAAGTGTCTGACAGGACTTCTTAAAATGAGAGAAGGCCAGATGTAGTATAATTGAAGAGGAGAGCTGAAGATGAAAGATTGAAATGTGTCCGTGTCAGGAAGGGCACTGTATCATCCAGTATGATATGACATGTTAATAGTTCATTTGCACCAAGGCAAGGATCTGTGGCCCTTACACAGTATTTTCTTGCGTTTGTGAAATAAGTTCAGGCTGTACACATGGCAGTCATGTTTATGTAAGTGTTTTAGTGATTGCAAACTACTTATCCTTGACACATAAGGATTTTTGCCTATAATGAGCATGCAAATAGTTGATACGACATGTTTTGCCTTCTTTTGCTTTATTTTTAAGCAGTGGCAGAACACCTCCTCTTACCAGTTGATGTGGTCCAAAGAGGTCTTCCAAAATGCAATCATTCGGATTATAAATACACGAAATATTTGACAGTTAGAAAAATTCTGAGATGAGTGGGCTGTTTAGGCCGAAATGCTGTTTATATGTATGCTCAGTATATACGTAGGTGAATGTTATTTTTTAGTGTTTTGTTTTGAAAAGTGTTTTTTTTAATGATTTATGATCATTTAAAAAAAAAAAAAAAAAACATGGAAAGGATGGTTTAGTGGACTGGCACCGAGTGGAAAGTCAGTGCACCAGCCTTCTCTAAAACCGGAGTCAGCTGTTTTTTCAGCCGATTTTAATGGAGGACGAATATAGCACTTTGCTGAAATATTCCAGTTTAAGAATAAACACATGACCAGAGAATTTCACACCATATGAAAGCCAAAAGCATTTACCAGCACTTGCCATATGTATTTTTAATGCTGCATTTCTGTAGCAAAGCCCTTGTAACCTTTAGTCTGTAAACCGTGTAAAAACAAATGCAAGCTGCATGCAGGAGGCTGTTTTTGTAAAGAATGTATGATAATACTTTCCTTCATGCATAAGATGTCTTATTTCAGACATGGTTGATTTTTTTTGTTTGCACAGTGTTGGACATTATCAGTTAATTGATATTGCTGTTACATGAGTGGGATCATATTTGTGATACTTTTTTTCGTTTTTGTTTCTTTGGTGTGAGTGGGTAATGGAGACTGAATGTACAAACTAACAGATGTACAGTATTGATTGCAGATCATTGCAGCCGTACACATTAATGCTCACAGAGCAGTCTTGCAGCAGGAACATGATTGTTGTGGATCTGGTCATGCACAGCATACAGTGCCCAAAACACTTCATATCAGAATTGTTTTTTAATTTTTTAATTTTTTTTTGGTCATGTTATGATTCCAACAAGCTTTACATGCTATGTTATGATGCGACTGAACTTTAAGTGCGTAAAGCCTCCTACAAGTCCATCATGTGATTTCATTTTGCAAAGAAGGAACTGTTTTTCAAAAGTTGTTTTATGTAATTGCCTTTTTTTTTTACCTTTTTCTTTGAACATTTAGAGCTTTATTGCTGGTACAATGAAACGCCTTGTTAAGTAATTCCAAAGATACTTGCACAAGTTGTCACAGTCTCCAGTTGTTTGTTTAGTGTGATTATTGAAGATTGATACCAATGGTTACCTATGTTGGGTCTTCAAAAGGAATGTGCAATATAGATTTTAATAGAACACAGAATAGGACAGATTATGTTTAAGTCCCAAAAATAAAAATTCCTCCTGTGTGTTTTTGGCCTATTTTTAGGTCACGAATGGTCAGTTTTGTTTTGTGAAAGGTTCCTCTAGTGACTTCAGGGTCAATTTACAGACATCAGCTGGAAGAAAGTCAAAATATTGTATTTGTGTGATTTGTTTTAACATTGGCCTTTAGTCTTGTATTGCTCTCACTTTAATGGGAGAGTGTTCCCAAGAGCCACAGGTATTCTGTTCTAGGAAGAAGGGAAGAGTTTTGTTTTAAAATGATCTATGATTGTTAAAAGTTGTCTGCGTTATCAGTTCAGATCTCAGAGGCCTTGTGAGCAAGGATGATGTTCGTAAGCACATAGAACATTTTACAAAATGGCAGACTGTGGCTCTTGCCTCTCGTGTTCGAGATGTAAATATGTTTTAGCTGCCACAATGACAAGGAAGATAATGTATTTTTATGGAACTGTAATATAAAACAGAGGTAACAAAGGTATATTCATTCCCTCTGAATATTGCATACTGTACCAGATAAAGGCTCATTTTTAGTGGATAAGAAGTGCTGTTCAATATGTATATTACATTGTATATAAAGACGATCATGACAATAAAATACTGTATTTAAGAATGGAGTTTTATTTTATGACAATTTGTGGATCGCTCTCTTTAGGAGCATATCAAAGATTGTTGTTACATGAAATAAAGACGCAACACGTTATTTCATCTGAATGCATAAGAAAAAGAAATGTCACTATAGTACAATATACAGCTGACAGCAAAATATACCAAGCCTCCAAGTGAGAACTTGTAAAGGTTGTTCAAATGGTAAAACCTGTATGTGAACACTATATATACACAGTCACATCTCTATGCAAAAATAAAGAACATTTAAAAATCTAATACAAAAGCACAACTGCAGTATCTCACAAGGAAGCATTTGGGGAGTAGTTCACAAAGCAAGACAGCAAGATTTTATTACGGAGTTGAGCTGCTCATTTGGAACGTTCCTTACCTCAAATGGGTTCGTCAAGCTAATTGAACTGCCCCAGAGTCTCGTAACTAAGTGTGTGACGCTAGCTGTCACTGTTTTATCCTGAACTTCAGGTAATATATATGCATCAGCTTTGTGTAGACAAAAACTGGCTCGAGCCTGACTAATAACATAGAAAATATAAGTCTGTACATCCACATGCTTTGCAGAAGCTGTCAATAACTGACAGCTGGGGCTCATCGAGAAAGCAGAGGCAGATCACCAGAGTTCATTATGAGACTGGAATCCAGACTGAGACTCTCTGAAAAAAGCAACAAAAAGGTGTCAAACATATCAAGAAAACCATGTCTGAACCATAAATAAATATTAATATTGGCAAAAGTCATTTGTATGAAAGCCAACAATAACCTTAAAGCACTCTAGCAACACCCACAGAAGTAGTATACACACAAAATGTATTTAACAAGCTATGTCAGGCTTGTAAGACCTTCTGGATTCATTTACTTTATAACTGCCAGCTAAAATGAGCCGATACTGTGATACAGTTATATGTATGGAATATACTGTAAAGTTTTATTTTATCCACTTTTAACACCACTCAGGACAATCCGATCACAATCATTGTTTGGTAGTAGGTACTGGACATATTCTTACCCTGATCAAAGTTGGGCTTTTTTGTAGAACCCTCTCCAAGTCCTTCAATAGCCACCAAATCACTATTGACATCTGAGTCATTGAGAGCGCTGAGTGTAACATCTAATGCAGAGGACCATCACAAAATCACATCAGTATGGAACAGAATGCAAACAACACACACAGACTCAAATAATGTGCAACTGAGTTATTTTACACTATAGTCACCTGCAGTTTTTGCTTTTTTAATTGTGGGTGGCAAAGTCGAAGTACTTTGCAGTCCTGTTGTCACGACAACTTGTGAGGTTGGAACTGAAATAATGGTTGGTGCTGGATTTGCTGCCACAGTGGTTTTCTTTACAGTTTTTTTGGGAGGCTCTAGTGACAGGGGGACACGGTTGTCTTCATATAGCTTTCTCTTCACTGTGCTTTTAATCTGAGCACTATACCCAGATGAAGAGGGCAGTAGAGAGTGGGAAAGAGAGAAAAGAGTGTGAGTCAGTAATGCAAAATTAGCTCGGCAAGAGGTATTTTGAATGATGCTATGCATAAATGGGTGTTTTCCATTTTGAATGACAATAATCAACATTGAATTTTATTTGACTCTAAACCCCAAAGTATCACTTTTCTGAATGCATCCATTTATCCATGATGGAATTCCATACAATCAAAAAGATAAACATTTTTCTAGGAGGGAATGCAAATGCACTTCTCTACAGTGTGAGAGAGGGGGGGGGTTATGTTCCTCTATTTGGGATTTGGCCCAGGGGATGCTGATCTCAGGTTGCTCTAGAGGGTCCTATTCCATTCTTGTCTAAGAAAAATATGCATTGTGTGTGTGTGGAAGTGTATGCCTGCTTCAGCAATAGGTATACTTAAAGTAACTAAATCCGCTAATTAGGAAGGGTTTTTCAGATACACGTATAGTGTTTGCTTCCACATAAGAAGAAAATATGAACAAATACATAAATAGAATTTTTTTTTTTTACATTTACAGCTGAATGTGGTTTAGAACCTGAAAACCAAGACAAATCATGGGCTAAAACTTACACTGTGCGTTCCTTAATGACTGAGCTAATATTGTTTAAATCGTCCCCAAAGCGCCTCACAGCTGAACGCAGCATCTCAATTTCAGTCTCTGTCCATTTGGCCCTAAAAGGAGTACAAAGAAAGGGGGAATGAATGATCACTCATCAGTTTAAGTCTGGCCCATGCAAGCACCCAAACACAGTCCAAGCACATATTTATGGGATAACAGGTGATTAAACAATGATTTCTACCATAAACACAATACTTCGAATGAGTATGATCCCTACACCATTCACAAAAGGAGTTAGAATTTTCATAGCTTGAAATTAGATGAACAAACTAATGAAGAAAACATTCACTGAAATTTTACTGGAGTCGTAGTGTTCTGATATATATTCCTTAATATCTGCAGTGTTACTTGTGATGTAGAGGTAACACTACATACATTTATTAGACTGAACATTTTCAATTCTGAACTCAATTCTGAACTTTGATTTTGTGTAAAATATGTATGGAGTCTACAGAGTTTAAATGAACAATACATTGTTTAAGACAATACAATTTTTAAATACAAAATAATTAACTGAAAATTTACAATGCAACCTAACGTTAGCTATTAATAATACAAAACACGAGCTGCCTCTTGCAAACCCTTATCAGAATCAGAAAACTGTACTGATCCTGGACAAAATTGATTATGTTATGACTGCGAAGACACACAGAGACACAGAGACAAGAAAGAAGAAATAACTTACACGATGCGAAAATAAACTACGCTATATACACATGTACACACCGTACTTTTTCTTTTGAACCAAGTAAAACTGAAACATTAGCATGTCAAAAGAGTACACATCAAACGTGTGAAGAATCTTAACTGTTTCAACTAATCGTGTTTAGTGGATTTCATGAAAGTTCAGTGAACAAATGCCTCCTTGGATGAGAATAAGAGGTGCATATGGGCCAAACAGTTTTAATTTCAGTCCACGTTTGTTCACGTCATTTTTTCAATTTTACAACACTGTAATGATACTGTCGTGTACACTTGTACTTGAGAATGACTGTTGATGAAGTTCCTCTTACCCTGCAGGAGAGGAGTCAGCTACAGGATGCAGCTGCATGGTTAGTTCACCCAGTTTACTGAAAGCAACGCCTGCAGCCGAGAAGATTTCACCCACCTATTCAACACACACAGCTTATGTTATTCACCAGGCTGACAAGAAACGTGTGCAGTTTGTCACGAACATCCTCTCAACCTCTTCTTACCTTGGTGGAAGCTGAAGTCATTCTAGCAAGTGCTGGACTCCCACCAAAACAAAAACACTGTAAGTTACTAGCTTAGCCTAGCTACCCAACGATACTCTACAGATAAAATAACCAATATGTATATTCTGGTATTTGTTGAAATTGCGCTTATTTATTGACAAAAATCTGATTAATTCTCTAAGTATGATTATTTTTCCTCTAGAAAAGTGTATTTAAAAAACAGTTAGCAAAATTGCTAACTGGGCTAGGAGCTGCAATCCCGGAATGCAGCGAGAGTGAAATCCTGGAATTTGATTGGCTGTTGGGCCAGCACACGAAGAGAGCCGAGCGTACTTGAATCAGGCTTCGACCGTTTTCACGAATCTAATTCTGGAATTTGATTGGCTGGTGGGCGTAGCACACGAAGAGACACGAAGTGAGCCGAGTGGTCCCGACGCAGGCTTCGACCATTTTCACGAATTTGATGGCTCGGATGGTGGAGGACGAGAGACACATCTGAAGTATTTTTCGTCGCTCCTGCGTCCGGTAGTTTAGAGACAATGCCGTCTCTGTTGTTTTGTGGTCCCAAACTGGCCGCCTGTGGCATTGTGCTGAGTATTTGGGGCGTTATAATGCTGGTAAGCGTCTATTTTCGTCGTGACATTGCTAGCTAGGAAGCTAACAGCTGAAAAAATGGCTAATCACTAACGCCTGTCTGTTTCTTAAACAATTAGCCACTAATTGTCAGTTCTACATTGTCATATTTAACTCCGAGAGCTTGTAAAATGTTATAAATCAAACTGGCTTTAATATATTATTTGGTTTAAATAGGGTAATAAGTTCTCTGGCTAGCCAGTACAGAGGAACACTGGTATCTGATACTAACCAGTAGCTTGGTCAAATAAACGTATAATGCCATTTGATGACAGTTAAACTTTGTACGTTCCCAATCACCCAGGCAATGTTGGGGATATTTTTCTGCTCGAAATCTGCTGTGCTAATTGAGGATGTTCCATTCACCGAGGAAGACATCCGGAATGAGTGAGTGCCAATTTCACCAAGATGTAAATGTCTTTCACTCCAAACCAAATGCACAGAATATTGACATGGGAGCACAACTGATTTGTAAATCAACTGTTTCGACTTGCCAAGTCGTAGTTTAATATGAATTTCTTTACAGTGGACACAATACAAATGCAGCCCTTGTGTTTGCTGGACAGAAAGACAAGTGAATCCACACGTTCATAAGGTAATATTTGGAAAAGACAGGGTGTGTGTGTGTATATATA
>JBBPCY010000035.1:7449397-7461716 GCA_037974405.1 Brachyalestes nurse
AACAGAAACTCTTATCACGTGATGCATCTTCTCGCGTTATGCACGTCGCAAATCACGTTATGCCACATTTTTTATCGAATCGGATTACGTCTTTTAGTCCTTCCTGATTTCCGATCCAGTAATTTAGGTCAGGATCAGACCGATACCAATCCAGAATATCGGATTGGTGCATCTCTAATACGTACACACACACTACTGCACTCAACACATAAGGAGGCGTTACTAATTTTTACACAGCTCACACTAGTTTATAAAAGAATAGCATTTTACACACACACACACACACAGTACAAACAGTGAACAGAAAAAAAAGGAAAAAGTGGTTTCTTAATTTTTTCCATGCCTATAGTGTTTCAGTCCAGTGTTTACATATATTAATTAGTCTTAAAGGAACAGCAACAATAACTTCTTTTGCCATTAGCATGCTCAGTGAAACGAGAAAAAATAAAGACGATAAAATGTATTTAAAAAAAATACTCAATAAACAATGTAACAATTACAATAACATTATTGTAACAAAACATCTGTAACACTGACATTGCTGAGTCCTGTACCAGCAGATCAGTAGTGCAAAATGGTTTGTGAAAGTGACTTAGTGTTAATGCCATAAAAATAAAAAGAAAACATTAGCAGCAGATGGTGAGGGGAGGAGATCAACAATCGGTAACATTTAGTCCAATTCACAGATTGAACAGCTGAGTTATATATTTAAATTATATTCAATTTTAGAATAACCCTAGAACTGAACATTTACAAGAAATGTTACAATGAATAATTACTGTTTTTTTAGCTATTGAATCACACACATGTCCTAAATAGTATACTCAATGGTTTGTGCCCTAAATATATCACTGATATGTTTGATGTTTATAATCTCTTAGTTCTGATGGAATAACTGCCCATCAGTATCAGAACTGCACAAACTGTGGTTTCAAAAAGCTGCTAAAACTGCACTATTCTCATCGGCCCTCTTTTAAACATTTGCACTTCTATTGCACTTGCAATGTTCTTTTATGTATTCTTCTTTTATTTCTTCAATTATTTTATTCTATTTCATTATTAATTATTTTATTTTGTATTCTATTTCTGTAAAGTAGACTGAATGATCTTTTGTGTAGTGATAACTGAAATAAATGGACCAAGAAAGAAAAACAAAAACCATGCAGGACATGGGCCCTTTAAGAGCTAAATAGTTAGCCAGGTAGCTAAAATCTAGAAAGAAAAGAGTCTGGAAACACACACCTGCACTTTGTAGAATGATGGCTATCTCCTTCTCCACGTCCTCAAGAGCTCTCAGTCTGTCGTTGGCCATTTCCCGAGACTTTCAGCACATTTATTTACTGAAGCTGTAGGTGATCACAATCAATCAGCTCGATTAGCATCCAGTTCATTCACTAAAGTACTGTCAGAGATCACTTTAGCCTGCCACAAACCCCAACGGAACTAAGAGTGTGAGCTTATACGTACATTACATCTACTCGAGGACGAAAGGAAATTAAACTAACATTTTAAAACCCTCTTTATAACAACTTTCACAACAGAAAAGCAGAACAGCACTCCCAAGTCAATGGCGTGACGGCGAGCCGAGTTGGACAATTTGGGCTTAAAGAAAACGCGAAAGTGGATCTTTTCACCACGAGAGACAGCGTGCGTGCGCGTGTGAGAGAGAGAGAGAGAGAGAGAGAGAGGCTGTGTTTGTGTGCGTGCGTTTGAGAAAGAGAGAAAGACAGATATGATGTCTTTTGGGAACTAAACCTGTTCGAGTGCTACGAGCAAATCGATTTGATGTACGAGCCCTATGGTTTTGTGCTGTTGCATTTCTCTTGGGAGAAAACAGAAGAAAATCGTGATCTTCAGATTGTTTGGGTTATGGAGCCGTGGAAGAGTCACGTGCTGGCCGAGCTGTGGAAGAGGGACTGCTTTCAGAAAGACCCATTCTGTGGACTCTTCACTAAAGGTAACTTACACTACAGGCCTTCATCTGAGTCATCAGGGTTAATTATCACAAACTCCGAAACCCAAATTAAATTACAACACCAGTGGTACACCACCAGTGGTATGTTCCACAAAACACTTAGCGCCCTTTGCCTCCAGGATGAGGGGAGGGTTTGCAACATTGATCACTGGTGATCTATGTTTTGAGTCTATTTCATCTTGTAAGATCATAGCAAGTGAAATTGGAAGACAAGTAGTATGGGCAGTCAATTCTACCAAGTGGAGGCACAAAAATCCTATGCTAGAGCCCAGGTTCACTATTATTAAGTTAAAGTTTTCTGACTTTTCACATAAATATGAACATTTGAATATAGAATGGGTAGAATGGAAAACCCAGGTTAAAATGTGAATGTTAGGTCAAGCATATGTTTGCAGGGTTGCCACCTCTCACGCATCTGGCATGGCATTCACGCTTACAGCCTTAATGTCACAGTCATGCGAGAAATTCTCTTGAAACCCCCCTCACACCTGGTGCCAAGTGTGTTGTGGCACTGACCACTTGTGAACTATCAAAAAGTAACTTTACATCTTTAAGGTGGACCAGAGGACTACATGGGTCTAATAAAGTAGACAGTGAGTTAGTATCTCACACACACACCCACTACTACCATGTCAGTGTCACTGTTGTGCTGAGAATCCAGCACCTAAATAATACCTGCTTATTCTGTGGGGGGCGGCTAACAAACGATACAGAAGAACAGATGGACAACAGTCTAATTGCAAAATACAATTTCCTCCTACACTATATGGACAAAAGTACAGGGACAAGCTGGTTTTTCAGGGCTTGGACAAGGTAAACTGCAGTCTTAATACCAAGATATTTTGGACAGCGCCAAGCTTCCAACTTTGTGTTCACAGTTAGGGGAAGAACCTTTTCTATTCCAGCATGACTGTGCCCCAGTGCACAAAGCAAGGGGTGGTGGTGGCCTAGTGGGTAGGATACCTGCCTCTAGACCAAGAGGTCATGGGTTTGAATCTTACCTTCAGCATACCACCACTGGGTTCCTTAACCCCAAGTTGCTCCAGGGAGACTTGGGGAATGGAAGATGCTTTGCGAGCCAGGCTTTCTTATCCAAACATCAGTGTCTCATAAATACTCTACAGAATGAATGGGCAAAAATTCCCACAGAAACTCCAAAATCTTGTGGAAAACCTTTCATGAACAGTGCAAAGGAGAGACCAACCCCATAGAATGCAATGTCATTAAAGGCCCAGTTGGTATAATGGTCAGTCGTCCCAATACATTTGTCCATATAGTGTATTTGGGATGTGGAGCTTTAAATTGTGATAATGTTTTGTAAATTTAGACTTTTGTATCAAGATATTTTTTCAATACAATATTTTATTTTTCTTTCCCACTAAAATGACATAACCTTTATAAATAAGGCTTTATGATTATTACAAAAGATTCATGTTTTTAATCCAATGTTAGTCTCTAGGTTAGAAGAAATGCTGAATCTCCACATGAGTTTATGGGAGGACTTGGAGAAACAACGGTATGGTATGATCAGTATTGTTTAAATTATGAATGCCTTGTTTGTTTTTAGCTTTTTCATGTTGTTTTTTCTTTTAGTTCTAATGACAACGGCATAAGAACGATGGCTGAGGAGAAAACCTCTCCAAAGCTGTATCTGCGGTTCAAAGAGAATGAGCGCGTGAGACAGGAGGTGTGTTTTTAAAAGATTTTTCTATCCTTGAACATTAGGTTTCATACATATTTTAAATATTACCTAGACAAGAAATCCAGTACCCAGTCTTTCTTTCCCTCCTTTCACTACAGGGGTCACAAACTTTGGTCCTGGAGGGTCCAACACTGTTTGGTGAATTTACCATTGAAAACCTGCTAAACCTGCCAACTAAAGAATAGAATTAATCAAGTATGCTTGAGCATCATTACCAAATTACCAAACTGGGCATTTTCTCCAGAGTATTAGACCTCTGCAGTAAATGACAATGTAACAAATTTAATCTGCATTTGTACATAATTCTCTTAATTCCCTTACAAAAAATAAGGCCTGGATCACAATCTCCATTCCAGTTCATCCCAAAGGTGCTGGATGGGGTTGAGGTCAGGACTCTGTGCGGTCAGTCAAGTTCTTCCACTCTGAACTCCTCCAGCCATGTCTTTATGGAGTTTGCTTGGTGCACTGGGGCACAGTCATGCTGGAATAGAAAAGGTTCTTCCCAAAATGCTTGATTTTATACACCTGTCATACACATGACAATGGGTATGACTGAAACACATGAATTCAGTAATTAAGAGGTGTGTCCCAAAACGTTTGTCCATATAATGTATATAATATGTATATGTATATTTATTTATGTAACGATACATAATAGTGTGCAGGGCCCTGTAATACACTACAGTATTTCAGATAGAAATTGCTGTAGTTTTGTTTCATAAGGGCTGGGGATAAAGATGAATCATTTTCTCTCCAGATGGCCCAAAAAATCTCAGACCTCACCAGTGACCTGTACCTCAAGGAGGCTGAGCTGCAGTATTGTCACTCACAGTAAGTACATTATGTAATTTCATTTGGGATTCTACTGGAGAAGTAACAAAGAGAGAGTTTTTGTATGAAGCAAGGGGCGCTAGTGGGTTGGGTGTCACTGACTCGTCGATTAAAACTGAAATCTCAGTTTGTAAGATCATAGCAAGTGAAACTGGAAGACAAGTAGAATGGACAGCATTACCAAGAGGAGGCATAAAAATGCAGATTCCCTGTTATAAGTTAATGTTTTCTGACTTTTTACATAAATATGAACATTTAAATATAGGCTGGTTAATATGCCAGAGAGTATTTTTATATTTCACTTTTTCATTCAATGACAAACTGACTGAAGCAGGTTTCAACATGGAAATTAATGCACTTTCAGTCTTTTTTTGGAAGTTAAATTAATTACGGATGAACATGACATTGCATGGTTAATAATTGCTGTTGTCAAATCACTATTGTGGAAGACTCATTGTAAGACGAGAACTGACGATGATGTCTTTAATAACACTCTAATGGAGTTGAGATTGAAGAAATCTATGAGGACTTCCTTCATAAAGTTTGCCCTGTATGGAATCTTCTTAATCTGTATGCATTTCAATTTTAAAATTTAAAACATTTTCAGTTTAAACATTAGTCTTTGCTGTATGTAACATGATCAATTGAATTCATGGTAGTTAGGAAAATGCAAGCGAAACCAGTCACTTATCAGAAATGGTTCTCTTTTTGCACTAGTCACACAGGTTGTCCATTTTTATTTCATCTGTTCACTTGGTGCTGCAGAGTTTCCCGCTACCGCAGTGAAGCCGTCCTCCTGGCGAAGGGAGCGTCTTCACTGAAGAATGATCTGTCAGACTGTCAATATAAACTGGAGTGTCAGTCAAAAGAACTGGCATCGTTGCGACTGGAGAAGAAGATGCTGAAGGGGGAGCTGGCAGTTACACGGCAGGAGAAAGAGGAGCTACTTGAGCGCTGGTTGGAGGAGAAGAGAGAGGAGGCAGTCCGCCTAAATAAGCACAACGCCACTCAAGAGAGGTGAATGCCTGCTTTCTGTTTGCTTATGTTTTTAGATGAACTTTTATCCACAAATTATTTAGAGGACTGGGCTGAATAGGAGATGTTTTAGGCTTTTAATATTAATTGGTGTTTCCAAACTCTTAGAAATTATTGATTCCCTGTTTAACCCTATAATAAATTCAATTTATAGCAATTTGTAATCTAAATATTCCTGTTTTTGATCTGTAACATCTGTTTTTACGAAGATGCCTAGAGAAACATTAGGTTGTAAGTTTATGTTCTGTCAGATAAGTTAAGAAGACAGACTTACAAAGCATTGACAGTACAGAAAGATCAAGATGTGAATCTCCTAAAACATATTTTCACTGTCAGTTTAGCCTCTTAGCTAAGTGGTTCATTGCTTTCTGCTGCCTCCCAAACTGCTTGCTACCACACTACATGTAATGGAAAAAATAGTAGTAGTGTAGTGTGTAAATTGTGAAAGTGTGTTGTTTGGGATGCAGCCCACCTTCACTAGGGTAGGGAAGAGACTTCATTTGCTGTCCCTGTGGCATCTGTCAAATTTAGTGCCAAACCAAGAACTTTAATTCGGCTAATTATCTGTTGAAATGTCATTGAAGCCTTTGGCTTCTATTTATTTTATTGAGCAGGCCCATATTATTGTTCACTTGTAAATGGTGTTTATATTTATATGCACTTGATGTGGCTCGAGTCGTAGCATGCACCCTGGCAGTCTATATATCAAAATGTTCGGCTTGGCAGCGCAAGGTATGGTATTACTTTTGATGGCAAAAATGCCATAGAGAGTGAATGGCGTTGACCTTTCAGATAGTCCTGCTTCGACACGCTTTGTCTGAAACCCACCAAACTTCATGTGATACCTCAGGTCAACTCACCCGACACACAAACGTGGTCAGTTATGACCAGCACTTGTCTTTTCCTCGCTTATCACTCATCCCTTTTGAGCCCATTCAAATGAATGCAGTGTCAGGAGACTAAACTCTTATTCCTCATGCAGTGACCAAACAAACTGAAACTTCACATGAAACCTGAGGCCACGCCCCACCCCACCCGCCCATATCCATTCCCTCATCCAAGCCCAGCACACATTTTTCCTTTGTTTTCATGCATCCCTTTTTGCTCAATACACTTCTATTAAATATTTGGCCACATTTAAATGAAATGAATTCTACTCATTAATACCTCACCCTACATCCATGAAGCTTCATATGGCACAGACCGGCCACTTTATTAGAAACACTACACCCAGGGCAGCAGGCAATATTAACAGTCCTTCAGGAATTTTCTCTCTATTTTAACTTATCTTTCTGTCTGAGCTACTGTGGTAGAAATTTGCTGCGACTAATTTTCAAAATTGTACCTAATTGTAAAATGTGTTAATAAACCAGAATGGACTGGATATTTTTTGGGATAAGTCACATCGTATCAAAGTGTATTCTTTCCTTTTGTTACATACTGTATGTTTAAATATGTCAGTTTAATGTTGAATATTACTTTATATTTATATATCATTTTATCTTGGAGTGAAAAGACACACTAAAACTTGTCAAGACTGACTCACATATTGATTTGCTTTTTGTTATTCCTCCCCACTAGATGGAATCGTTTTGCTGGTCAACTGAACAAGCGTAATTGTGGTGGGTATCGTCGTCAGACACGTTCGGCTACCAATGGCCCACAAATCATCCAAAGAGATTCAACGGACCATTCACTGCCAAACAAAAATGAATGAGTACTCACGAGTAATCTTTTTTTTCTGGCTTTACCTTGCATCTAGTGCACTGTGCTAAAGCTCCTCGGTTGTATGGAGTGCGCCATGCCAGTGATGAATACATTTGTACTAAAAATGTTGAGATCAGTAAAATTGTACAATAAAGTGGCCTTTTATAGTCACAGGTGAACACAGCACAGCACAGCATGTGAACAATGAGAAATTCTTTCTCTGCATTTAACCCATTCACCAGGTGAAGCAGTGGACAGCCACTGGTACAGTGCCCAGAAAGCAGTGTGTGGGGAATACCTTGCTTAAGGGTACCTCAGTGGTGCCTCTAGTAGTCCTGGGATTTGAACCCATGCCCTTCCAGTCACAGGGCCAACTCCCTAACCTCTAGGCCACCATCTACTCCAAAATAACTTCTGAATATGCTTGGTTACCAGCTCTTGTGGCATTATGCAATGAGAGAGGCATTGGTAGAATATTTTACTTTTATTTAAAAAATTAAATAAATTCTGAAATAAAAAAAAAAGTAAATGGAAAACATTTTTTCCCACAATTAGTAAACCTGTAATAACATGGTGATGAAAACTGTTTTCTTATGAGAATCTCTATTCATCTGGCAGAATTTTTTCATTTTCACCAAAAGCAGCACTTTTATTTACACCAAAGGGTGCCAAATGACCACGTAAAAACACCCTTCAAATGGACACAGCCATAGACGGTCTTTACAGCACCACCGTAGCACACCCCATACCAGCAGTGATATGAATGAAGAATGAAGGAGTCTGTATACCTGAGGGTTGGATATAGTATGCCATGGAAAACATTAGTATTAAACCATGCGTGACTGTTTACAGAGACTGTCTTTGTAAAACGTTATAGAGGGCGATATAGTATGTGCAACAGTTTTCTGCCAAAGATGTCCAATCTGGCCAGTTGTTTATTACATTTCAGTTCCAAGTGGTGATGCTTAAGGAATTCTTCACTAATGTTACTAACACAAACATGAAAATTAAGCTAAAAAGGCATTTGAAAAATCAACCTTAGGAGATTATAGAACAACAAAATAGCATAGGTTCTTTCAATTCGGATTATCTGTCCAAATCTTATTCCTGCTTTTATCCACTGAAAATTGGCACAAGCAGCACGTAAGCTCACAATTTGCGTATGAGAGATGATTTCTCTATGACGGTATTTTTCTTCCTGTGTCCATAGCTGTGTAAGATTTAGCACCTTCCCTAACATTTTCATTTCATCGTATTTAAAGTGTTCAGCGTCTCAAAGTCCTCTTTTTCTTTCCTTTACCCAAAAACCACTGCTCCACCAAAGGGATGTCAAGAAGCCTGGGAAAGAGTTTAATGGTGAGAGATATTGTTCGTTTGGGTGGATTAGTTGGCATTTTTCGCGATGCTTGGGAGTTTCTGGGCCGAGTGGGGAAATAAAAGAACACGTGGGAGTAAAGGAGGCTCAGCAGTCCTCATCCTTATCATCAGTGGTTCCTTTTAACCGCAGACGGGCGAAGTCTTCAAACACCAGGTCATCATCCTGGGTGAAGCTACTATTAGAAAGGAAAAGACAGAGTAATCTCAGCAACAATGTTCCATTTTGTTCTCTGGGCACAACAAGTGAGAGAACAAAGCAATACTTTAATACTAAATATTCTTTCCACTAAGTAAAAAAAAAATATCTACTTCTGAACCAGTTATGGTCAGGAACTCACTTTGTGTCAAATTCTATGAGGTTGGTATCAATGGGTGGGTCAGCCTCTGGTACAGCTGTTGAAACCAAATGTTTACAGTCATTTACAATAACATGCAATGTTATAAACAGTTGAAAGAGTAAGTATGGGTCTGAACTACTCGTTTTTTCTCTACTGGCCTCTACTTCCTTTCTAATATTGCTGCTCTGCAACCAAAAAGCCAACTCAATATTTCTTGCTTAGCCAGCTAACTTTAAAGGGCCAATATGCTATATTTTTCTCGTATTTTTTCCCACTATATGCGAGTTTTTATAACAAAACACGCAATTTTTACATGACCATTTTCAACCACTGTATTAGATTTAAACAAACCTCTTTTGCTCATTTCAACTGCTGTAGGTTAAGTTCCAAATTACAGTTTGGGAGCCCTTTGACCAATGGGGTCAACCTTCTGTCAGAGACCACTGTAACCCTTTCAGGTCACATTTTTTTGGGTATTTGCAATAACTCATCAGCTATGAAGACAAAATAAAATAATAATAAAAAAAAAAACACAAAGAAGAACAGCCATTCAGAATAACATTTGTTGTGTTTTGTGAACGTCAAATTCCATCAAGATCTTTAGCCCTGACTAGGTTAAAAGTGCTTCTTAAGATAGACCCTAGATATGTCTGACTGAATGAACGTTATGTTGCTGGTTTTCAGTGCCTAAGTATGACAGTGATGGTCAGATACCTGAGGCTGGTCGAGAGGTGGAGAGGTCTACAGGTTTGGGATGCATTAAGACAAAGGGCAGCTCAACTGAGACGTCTCTGTGAGGCAAAAAGAAAAACAACAGTGGCCTTATTTGAAGAAGAAAAAAAAAAAATCAGACTAGTGGCGTAAAACATAGCTAATCCGGCGTGTGGACAGGGCCATTATCCAGTTAGAATTTCAAGACGAAAGAAAACAAACGAGTAGCACACAAAGGGCAAACTTCACTGCAAACCCAGACAGGCAATTCAGGAAAGCAGGATAATGCACAAGGTATATTTACCTCTCCAGCAAGCTGCTTAAAAGCCTGATGCAATGCAGGGGTTTAACAGACAGATGAGGGGAACAGATACACAGAGAAAAAAGATAAAACACCAGCAGAGAACAGAATGATGTGAAAACTCAAATGACCACCGTAACTAAAGAAGATTACAGAAAAACAAGGGGGTTAGGGGAGAGCATAAGCAATCTAGTCACTGGAAAATACAATCTGCTCCATAAATCGGGAATTCTGTTGGGTAAAGAAATGGCTCACATGGGGAAACTACAACAACACAGTTCATTTCTACACACAATGAGCATTAGGAGTGTAATACACACATTTTACAATGTCCATACATAACTGCATAAATACATCTTCCACACAGAAGTACAGAAAATTACTTATTTTGCTATTTTATTTTTGGGCTAGGGCTGAATGATTTACACCAACCAGCCAAAACATTAAAACCACTGACAGATGAAGTGAGTAACTGATGATCTCATTACAATGGCATATATCAAGGGGTAGAATACATTTCGAAGCAGCTTAACAGTCAGTGCTTCCCACTGATGAAGGACAACCAGGACAGGGTCATGGGCACCCAAGGCTCAGTGATGCCTATGGGAAGCGAAGGCTAGTCTAATCGAAGAGATCCTGTAGCACAATTTCAAAAAAGTTCCTGCATATGAGGCTGCATACCTGGCCACTGCCGAAAGTGCCTAATATGGACATGTGAACATGGACCATAGAGCAACTGAAGGTGGTGGACAATTATCCCATCAAATGTCCTCAAATATCCTGAAATATCCTGAATTTAGTCTTGTGTGTTTTTTCCTTTTTTGAGCCTAAAAAAAAAAAATCGACCCAGAGACTCAAATGCACGAGGCGCTGTGAGCGCTCGGCTGACCTGAGAGCAGTCTCCGCTCATTTATAAGGCCAAGGGGGGAGGAATTGTTTGAATCATAACAACCTCTACTATTGATTACTGCCTGAAATTGACATGAAAAGTACACCAATCACGGTGTGAAAAAGGTTTTATTAGGAGGTGTACCGCCCACGGGCCGGCCCCCTCGTGGTGAAAGACGGGAAGAATAACTCTGGGAGTTGGAAGGGGTGTGTCGCAATTCTGCCTTCTCACACCGCGACACAGGTTTGTGGAACTGAGTGTCGCGATTTCGGTTTAATATCGGATATCGTTACAGCCCTGTGGATCATAAAAGCCCTAGTAAACATCAAATTAATGACATACAAGACAAGGCCAGGAAGCAGCCTGGTACAATCAGTGGTGGGTACTGGCAAGCTTTCTATCCAAGCCAAATGTTCAAAGAGTGTGGCCCTTCAGCAATTACTGCTCCTTTTGACCTGCCATTTAGTACCGAACTCCATGTACGAGCCACAATACACATACTGCAGAGAACAGGTCACTTAACAATAGCCAATGTGCAGGGAAAGAACATGTACAAAGTACCTCGCTGTGTGTGTGCACCGGGCTACAAAAGATCAAAGCTGTGAATCATATAACTAATCAAAAATGGATTTATGTAAAGTGTTCTTGCTGAAGTTCTCTGACGCATGAATTGTAATAGCTCAAATAACAGTCATCCAAACCCTGTGGAGAGAGTAAATGCCAGACTACAAATGCACCCTGCTACGGTATAACTGTGTATAGAAGATGGATACTGCCTGAGAAGAGCTGGTGACTCACCCTCCGCGTGAGACGACCAGCTTGACTTTGACTCGATACGACACCAGAACTCCAAGAACCTCTTTATTACATCCATCCTTAACGCTGCAGAGGGCAGTAAATACGCAGACAAGTCAGAGAGCTGATTAGTCAGTGCCCGATACCATACACATCATAGATAGAGATATACACACCTTGTAAAAGGAAGGGGGACTTACATAGTGCTAGAGGCCAGATTGGTATCTTCGTGTTTGAGTTTGCCATCTAGCGCCAGTCCTCGTTTCTCCCTGTTATTGTTCAGGGTGGGCGTGAGTGTGTACACCTTACAGAATGTTGAACTAGATGACACCTGGTCACTGAGAACGCACAGGAAATTGTTTGTCAACCCTAAAATACTTTACAAGTATTCCAGTGTAGTAGTACAACACTACATATTAAACTTAGGATATACCTAGAGGCATATAAAAAAAAATCACACTGGTGAACTCTTCATATACTGTGATGCTACATGTTTGGCCTGCATTATGCTACATGTTAGTCACCGATTATTTTTGCGATTAGTCGACTAATCAGATCATGCGTACATTGAACGTAAAACCAACAGCTTATAGCACCAACATGCTGCGTCTCTTATATAACCATCATTAGCTTACAGCTTGAAGTGTTTAAAGTATGT
>JBBPCY010000035.1:7475290-7497758 GCA_037974405.1 Brachyalestes nurse
AACACTTATTTTGTCAAGTCTCCATTATTATTTAAAAAAGAAGATGGGAATGAGCCACTTCACAGCTTCTAGAAATGCTTCTTGGGGGTTCTAGGGGAGACTGGAATGTTGGCGGTTCTAGTGTTAAATAATTGAACATTTGTTAATGGGTGTTACCTTATAATCTTATAGCAGTCCTATTAATTAGAAGTAGTAGATTTATTCACTATATTTAATTTTTACTAGCTAATATATGTACTGCTTTGCAGTTCAGAGCCGTGCCTGTGGTTTTGAAACTGTATTACCAGCTTTTTATACTGTAGATAATTTCATATTACTCTTTTTTTTAACTCTCTTTTTTTTCAACCAAAACCAAGCAGAAGAAAGATGGAAAAGTGAAGCAAAGAGTGACATAATGCTGAGTGTGGAAGATGGTAAATATCTAGCTCTCGTCCTTGTTCGTTTTTATTCGGTTTGTCTTGTGATGTCTGTTTCTCCTTTCAGAGCGTTTTCATGGCAAACCTTGACACTTTGGGACCTAAAGCATCTGGAGCTGCAACTTTGCTGATAGTAGAACTGGACATCATCTATATTTACTAATCCTCTTAGTAAATAATAGTTAGCTTCTGCATTTCAGTAATGTATCATAGTCATAGGCCTGAAAGCTAGAACCTAACAGAGACTGGCCTGCTTATACTAAGATCGTTAATAACTGTACTCCATAAATCTGTCATCATTCTGTTCACTGTGTCTGCTGTTCCCTGACCAGTGTCTGCAGCCCCACACATCTCCATGTCCTCTGTCTCAGACCCAGAGCAGATGAAGTTGCTGAGTGTCTCTGTGCCTGCCTTCATACAGCAGCCGGTAAAAGTCACCTGATCCAATACCTGTCTGGTGCATTCTATTGTGAAAGAGATGCAAACTATTGATGCCATGCTATGGAACTAACAAACAGAAGATTATAGAGATGCATCTTTGCCAGTTGTACATTTCATAGAACTTGGTCATTCTCCACATATTGTCACTGTTGTAACAAAACTTCTTATTCTGAAATGAAACCTTTATAGTGCAAGGAAAACATCTTGAATGTACGCTTAATTAGCATGATTTTATTCCTGATCATTTTTTAAACCTTGTCTATAGGTTATTATAATGTGAGAGAGTGGTTTTCCAATGGTGTTTGAAAACTGAAAAAAATGAATATATCCGGGTTTGATATGGCAGTAACAAAATGCTTGATAAATCTGGTAAACAGACCTTTTGAATCGCCGTTTTCCATACAAAGTTATATGTGATCATAATAGAATGCAGGTGTACAGTCTATTAATACAAATGTTTAATGATGTCATACTTACATGTTTAATGATGATACTTACATGTCTGTAACGACAAAACACGTTATATTGCTTGTTCACCCAGGAATTTCATGGTAACATCACTGGCAGCATGTGCATGCAGTTGTGTTTTACCCTGTGTGTTGCTCAGCTCCATGCTCCTTTGTCTTATAGAGAAATGGCCAAGAAAGTGACCGTGCCTCAGTGAACAGTTTCTACTCTGAAAGACAGAGGAAAGACAGCACAAACACTAACATTAGCGCCTCCTCTGGCCTGGCCTCCATGTCTTCTGTATGTGCCAACCATTGCTAACATGTGCAATTAAGCTAATTAATTCTGCCGTCTAATTGTGTTATGCATGTTATAATACATTTGATTTGGCCTTGATTCACAACTGTCCTGCTTTGCGATTGTCTCAGTGAATGAAACAGCTACTTGTGTTGGATTTGAAAGGTCAGTGGCAGCGTGATGAGCATTTATGGCACTGATTTTGGCAATGTGGAGGTTAAAGGGACCATCCAATTTGCCATTAACTATGTGCAAAAGCTGGGAGAGTTCCACATCTTTATAGTCCAGTGCAAAGACCTGGCAGTGGCGGAGCCCAAGAGGAACCGTTCTGACCCGTGAGTGTTTCAGTGGAGGTTGCAAAACCAGATTCTGTATTTGTTATAATTTTCCGTATAAGATTTAGATTGTTATTATATTGTATTGTTGATTTTATACACTGTATGTGTGTGTGTGTATATATATATATATATATATGTGTGTGTGTGTGTGTGTGTGTGTGTGTATGTGTGTGTGTGTGTGTGTATGTACACACGTTTATATATACATACATATTTTCATACATATGTTTATATTTATAAATAGTATAAACATGTAGACAAATAATACTATACATTTGTTAACATTTATCGTTATAAATATAAATCCATATTACGTGTTCATATTGTAGATTGTATATTATTGTATATATTCAATCGCTCAGTATATTCATTGTGTCGTTTATATATTGTTGTGTTTTATACTGTTGTGCTTGAGAGACAAGCGACTCCGATTCTGATTCTGATCCTGATTCTGATTAATATTGAAGAATTAGGTGTTTTGACACAGAATATTTGAGCGTCTATTTGAGCTTCTCAGCCATCTGAAGCACTGTGGCTTCTGGATTATTCTCACTCTGTCTTAATACATGCAGAAGCCACAGTGCTTCAAATGGCTGAAGCACTGTGGCTTCTGGATTATTCTCACTCTATCTTAATACATCCATCTTTTGAAGCAGTACTGTATTTGCAAGGGATCCTACAACAATTCGTTCGTGTTTTGATAACTTCATGCTTTGATGTAATCTTTCACCATAATCCTGCAGTACTCCTGTGAGGTTATCCATTATTACCCAGTGCCGATATTTTAAAAGTCATTCTCCAGCTTTTTTGGGTCCATGATGAGAAAGAATCAGTAATCTCATGTAGACCAGGCAATAGATTAGATTTCAGGATTTAATAGAGTATCCGAGCCAGTATATGAGTTAGTGACCTGAGGAATGTTGATTGAACAAGGACGGGATACTGATATACATGCTGATGTGGTCCAGATATACTAATCTAATAAATCATGCTTTTATTCCCTGTGGTTTAGGTATGTTAAATGTTACCTTTTGCCAGACAAAGCAAAGCTGGGTAAGAGGAAAACATCAGTGAAGAAAAAGACTCTGAATCCGACCTACAATGAAATCTTACGGGTATGAACTGTTTTCAACAGCTGCTGCAACAACTTAAACCATTTCCGCTTTGGTTAACTGTGTACTAATACTGTGAAATCAAACATTCATTTCATGCAGTTTAAAATACCCTTGGAGAGCCTCAAAGCCCACACTTTAAACCTCACAGTGTGGCATAATGACCCATTTGGACGGAACAGTTTTCTTGGGGAGGTGGACATGGATCTGTCCGAGTGGGACGTTAACAACACACAAATGATGAACTATTCGCTGAAAGGAAGGGTAAGGATTTCTTAAACATTAGGCTTTTTAATCCATTTATGATTAAAGGTTATGAAGGATTTCTAGATCATCTTGTATGGTAATCTTGTATTCTGATTTGGGATCACATTCCACCTTTTTGAAAATGCCTTTACTTTATCCAAGCTTGTGTGTTATATAAACTGCATTGTGATTGTACCGTCTGTGACAAAAAACACAAGTACACACAAAAACAAGGGTTCCCTTTAAAATTTAATTGACATATTTACATATACAGTATACAAAAATGGAACCATCCATTAATCATTGGTTAAGGAAAATGGTTCTCCTGTGGTATCACTCCAAAGAACCCTTTTTGGCAGATTTATTTTTAAGATTACTTTATTGTGTCTAGCTCTCTGATTAGCTTGTTTGTATTTTACTCTTAGATTCCTGCACAGTTAAGTCCAAAGCGTGTTAACCACTGCTTAGAAATGAATGGAGAGATGAGCGTGGCCTTGCGCTTCCTTCAGCAGACCACTCAGAGTAAGTAATCAATCTTTAATGTGTGCACAAATGCTGTGGAATCACAACAGGGCTGCACAATTCTTGATCAAGTGGCAGTCACATTCGTCACACACTATTTTTTTTTTTTTTGGCTTAAAATTGAGTTCATCATTCTCACTTACAGTTCTTCAACATCACAATATGTTTATTTACTGCATTCCTACACAGTAAAATCTGCAACCAATTCGTAAATTCAGCTGTCTGGTCAGATTTTATTTTATTTTCTAATTTAAAATAAGAACACCACCTCTACAACAGCTTTCTGCAAATTTAGTGCACAGTTACTGATCGAGTGCTGTATGTAAAATATAAAACATACATTGTGTCCTGTGCAAAAGTTATAACACATTTTAGAGATCATTTAAATTTTCCAATATGTTCAATTCTGCAAATGCCTTGTAGCCCACACTGTATAATATAGATTCTATGCTATGGCTGTTACAGTGTCAAATTTTCAACACCAAACTGCTCGGGAGAGACTCCAGTAGCATGCAAGTGTGATGATGTGAAAGGGTGTTTGCATTACGCTAGCCTAATTCATCTAGTTAATCTAATTTATGTTCTGTGTCAAAGCATAAATCACAAATGAATATCAAAAAAAATGAATTGAATTGTTTCATGGGTGTTTTGAAAGTGGCAGCAGAAGAATGCAAAACTGGCATTGATCTATAATTCTTAGATCTTTACTTAGCTATGATATTTTTGGAAAATGTCCAGCTATGGCAGTAATATTTCCACCATGGTTGCTATGCTACTGTTGTGGTGCTGTGTTGAGACAGCTTAACTAAATTGTGCAAAGTCAATGCTGCCTTTGAAATAACATCACTTTGTAGCACAATCCCACTTTGAATGTTTTTGGGGTTTTTTTGTCTTATCAACCAGATAATGTACATTTGTCAAGTGTGCTATCGTGATTTTGTGCTTGTAGGTAAAAAGACACCCCAGACTGGTGAGGTACAGATATGGGTGAAGGAATGTCGGAACCTTCCAGGGACCATAGATGCTTTTGTCAAATGGTATGTACATGTGAGATGGGGAGAAAAAAGTGTTGTCTGGTCGCTTGTACTGCCTTTTTAATTGGTCCACAAATGTGTCTTCTGTTTGGGGAGAGATCATCTTATTAAGTAAAGGTTTCAGGAGTATTCATACCATGGATAGTTGCATATTGTACCTTTTTGGTTTTCAGCACAGTGCTCCCAGACACGGCTCGGAAAAGCCGACAGAAGACTCGAGTGGTGAAGAGGACAACAAACCCAGTGTTTAACCACACCATGGTGTGTGACGGCTTCAGGTCCGAGGACCTGAGAGAGGCCTGTGTGGAGCTCACTCTGTGGGACCACGACCGGCTCAGTAATCACTTTATAGGTGGCACGAGGCTCGGCCTCGGAACAGGTGGGACATACAGCCATCTAAGATTTACAGTTAAATTTAATCGTAGAAAATTGTTTTACTTGTTTTTTAATTAAATCAGTTTCAAATCACCAGATTTAAGAATAAGTCATGGCTGATTACCTCAGATAAGCTTAATGATCTATAAAAAGAATGTCTTTGTCCCCAACAGAACATTTTAGGCTTCTATATTTATTCATTTCTGTGAGATGGGGGCTTTAAAATGTTTTTATCTCATAAACTATTACCCCAAAACTTCTGATGAAGTGCTATGGAACTAACATATAGAGATGCATCTTTGACAGATTATTGCTTGCTGAAAAATTCAGGAAAAAAAATTAGACCCTTGATCTCCATATAAGATCTTGTAGCTTTTGTCCTGCCCTCAGAGGTGAATATATATATTAATATGGCCAACACTGCTGCAATAATGAAATAATCATCTATAATGGCCACAAAAAAAACACAATAACACTCTCTATATAATTATAATTGTTGACATACTCCACTATAAAGATAATTTTTTTCCGTTTTTGTAAATCACACACCTTTCCATCACAGAGACGTATTTCCTTTATGTTACCGAAGAACAGAAATGTTAAACCAATAGACGAAATTGCATTGAATGGCTTCTGTGAGAGGAGGTTAAACACATGAGTCCTTTATTACTTATATTGCAGTAAATATTTGTTATATTTTTGTCATAGTGATCATTCAATTTGAGCCATTAAATCAGTAAAACAACATCACACCACAACTAAATCTCAAATGTACATTGCTCACATTTGGCAAGGGTTACTGAAAAATCATTTATACTGCTGGAAAGAGCACATTTCTTTAGAATGTACTTCACATGGATTGACTGTTCAGGGAATTCTGTTATTGTTATTTTCCAGGAAAAAGTTATGGTGCTGAGGTGGACTGGATGGACTCTACGCCGGCTGAAGCTTCGCTGTGGACGAGAATGATGGAATCACAAAATGAATGGGTGGAAGACGTAGTACCTTTGAGGATGTTGATAATGGCAAGGACTATGTCCAAATAGTAATGGGCATTAAAAAACGGAAATAAGAACAGACTAAATTGGAGGATAAGCATAGCCTAATTGGGGATAAAGTCACATATTAACACTGGATAAGGAAACAGCATCTGCAAACATGTATATGTCATATTCTTGTAAAGTAAATACATTTCCTGTATTTTCTGCGAAGTTATGGGATTGTTATCCTGTTTGAAGTGTTAATAAATGTGTAGATGATGGTTCTGTATGTTAAAAAAAACAGGCAAGAGAGGTTTTAACAAGTGGAGCAGTTTGTAAAGTCTGGGTTCGATTTTCGGTAATCTGAATAAATCATTTAGGGGGAATGCACAGGGGGATGTTGTGCAATGGGTAATTTTATAAATATACCATTGTATTAAATGTTGAAATGTTGGTAATTCCATTAAATAAACATTTATAAATAATGACGGAATAGAGTGACAGTATGTTTCTTAAGTGTGGTTTAAACGGGAAAAAAATCAGTTGTATGTTGGTTGAACTGGTTTCTGATTCAGTTGTGTGATGAATAATACACTATATACACTATAAAAGTATTGGGGCATCTGTTTTCCAAGCTTTGGGGACTAGGCCCCTTGCTTCCAGTAAAGCAGTCTTAATGCTTCAGCATACCAAGACATTATGGACAACGCCATGGACACGATTTAGGGTGCCTCGTTGCACAAAGCATGCTCTATTAAGACATGGTTGGTAGAGTTCGGTGTGGAAGAATTTGAATGCAGAGCCCTGACCGCCTGACCTCATAAAGGCTCTGAATAAATGAGCACCAGTTCCCACAGAAAGACTCCAAAATCTTGTGAAGAGACTTCCAAGAAGAGTGGAAACTCTTATAGCTGCTAAAGAGGGGACCAAGTCCATATTAACGAGCATGTTTTTGAGAACAATGTATTGAAAATCCCTGTTTGTATGACGGCCTGGCGTCCCAATATTTTTGCCCATGCTCTGTAGACGAGCAGTTAAAATCCCGCGAGAGTTGTCGCGCTGTTTTAGGCGAGAAGCCTGTACGTTCGTTCTACGTTGGGTTAGATAAGTCGCTGCAGGTTGTGAGTAGCTTCTCCTGCTAAAAACGGAGTATATATATTTTTATTAAATGCTGAATGCTACAACTTCCAGCTCGTACCTTATAAGGCAGACGGTAAGTATGACTTAATAGGTGGCGGGTAGTACGTGCTGTGTGGCTGAGTTAACTTTATTTTTTATATTCGTTTAAAAACGCTGCATCATTCTGATCATGGCGCCTGGCGCTCGGCCTACAAAAGCTAACCAGCCCAGGGTTAAATGTTTTTTTGGTGGCATTAAACTATATCGTATATACCGCGGTCTGAAGCGATAAGTATTTTTTTATTTCAATCTGAATTGTATCGTTTTCGAAAGTACTTTATATCTGCGTTTTGTAAGTTAGTTCATCAGCCGTGACTGGCTAAAGCTACTTGGTGTTTGCTAAACAGCTAACGGTAGTTGGCTCTTTTCGCTGATATACTTGGAGAACTTGTGGGAAAGTGGGAAATTTACATTGTTACGGCAGCATATACAATAGAATAAAAGCTACACAACAATATAATATAAAAGTAAAGTGGCACTTATAGTCATACATGAACATAGCACTGCACACAGTGTGAACAACGTGAAATTATTTCTCTGTATTTAACCCGTTCACAAAGTGAAGCAGTGGGCAGCCCAGGGAGCATAGTGTTGGGACGGCAACCTTGCTCAAGGGTACCTCACTGGAGCCATTGGCAGTTTTGGGATTCGAACCCACGACCTTCTGATCAGAGGTCTCCCAAGCCACCAGCTGCCCTATACAATTAAACAAAAAATGATTGCATCATTAGATTTGATGACAAAACATAAACCGCTCTTAGCAAAGCCTATTTAGATACATTTTGCTGTCTTATGTGTAGTTATCAACTTAAGACAATTCTTTGATCTGGATGACTCAAAAAATCTGCAATTCTTTTCTGCAACGTACTTTGATAATGTGGTTTTAAGTACTATGAATGGTCCTTAAACGTAATTGTTTCATTTTTATACAGGTTGTCTAAATCCGACTGCAGAGAGGGACAAAGACTGACCAGGCATTCAGTAGCTGCCATGATCACCAGAAAAAGAGCAAGAGTCATCAGTAACGGCAAGGACGCCATGCATTCAAGCCCTGTGCAGGCCTTTGACCAGGCTGCTGAAAGTGGAGTGACTGCACAATCATCTCCAGAAAGTGATTCAAACGAGTGGGGGCTTGAAGACCTGTTTGACACCAATTTCAACTGGGCTTTAGACGACAGCACCTTTGCTCCTTTCCCAGATGTCGGAATGCCAGACCCAGTTCAAAGCACAGAAGAGCGGCTGAATCAGGCTTCTGATGTGTCAATTCCCCGTTCTGTGCCGAGACAGCAACTGCAAAATCTTCCTGGTCGCATCAACAAGAATGCAATGGCAGCCAGAATTAACCGGCTGAAGAAGAAGGAGTATATGAATGGCTTAGAGCAGCGCGTTGGGTCATTGACCTCTGAAAATCAGCTTCTCAAGCAGGAGAACAGCAGCCTGATCAAGAGAGTGGAAGAATTGGAGAATGAGACTAGGTACTTAAGAGCTGTGTTGGCCAATGAGAGCATGTTGGCTCAGCTGTTGTCCAGATTAAGCGGTGTGAACGGCATGAAATTCTCTACCTCGCTTTTCCAGGAGTCCAGTGAGAATGACCATGATTATGCCATGCCAAGGAAGAGAGTGAAGGTGGAGGACAAAGGTGCAGCAGGCGGTGTCTGTCTGCACGTGGACAAAGACCACGTCTCTGTGGAATTCTGCACTAAATGTGCAGAGAGTGCAAGCTCTTCTCTTAAAATGTAGGGTCAAGTATCTTACTTTTTCAGCGTTTCCTGAGACTGCACTAAATACATGATGTAATGAACATCGAGGGGACATTGCAACAGTAATTGTCAAATGTCGAGAATTAACTGTTTGAATAAGGACTTGAATGGCATGTATATAAAATCTACTTTTGATTACAAGTTACTGCTAAACTTGTTGACAGTTTTCTTCTAGGTGCTTGGTCTGCCCTGTGGGATGAGCGGGTCTCAGAACATCATGACTACCTGAATCCATGGTAAGGATCAAGATTTAGAAGACTGCTCAGAAATCACTTTCTCCTGAGATGTTCTGCAGTGCCCTCTGAACTTATAGACTTCTTTTGAAAAATGGAGAGAAAGTTTGTCAACATTTTGGAACATGCTCTTTTGTACAGAGGTTGTTAGTTATTACTTGTCTGATTTAAATGTGAGGGCTGATTAAGTCATAATGAAACTTGAATCTAAACTGTAAGTGGGTGATGTTTCACAAAGGGTGTTTATAGACAAAGTAGTAATTGATGGTGTTGCCCAAGGATAAATTGGGACAATAATTTGTTAAAATGTTTTGTTGAAAAGAAGCCCTTTTTGAAACGTCACTGTTTTCATGGAGGATGTTTTTCATGTAGCCCCCTTATTTTTCTTTATGCTAAAGTGGATTTGCTGTGTGGAAAAGCTGAAGAATCGGGACCAGCAGCTTGCATCATGGCCTTCTAAATTTAAAAAGGTAGTACGAAGGAGTGTAAGTTAAAGCTTTTACTAGTACTCCATTACAACACTGCTGTTATGTAGCTCTACACCATTTTTATAGGTGAGTGTTAGTATGTCTTGCTTCATTTATGTGTATCTACTAAACATTGCAGCAAACAGGTTTCATAATGTAACCACTTCAGCTTCATCTTCACAAAATTTGTTTGGGAAAGAAATGTCTGGTATTTTGTAAAATGATGCCTTGTGTATGGAGAGTTGTATTTGAAACCCAAAGAATGTTTAGGATATCCGTATCTGGCAATAAATCATATTTTTATTATCCACTCATTTGAGTAATGTACATTGCTTTACCATATTAACCATTCTCCTTTTCTCTCTTTAAACAGCAGTTTCTTCCTTCTCTGCAAGTGTCTTAAGCATCCTCTTTTCTAAGTGGATAAAGAGTGGTTATAAGATCTTTTCAACTTGAGGAAATACAAACTCTGTCTTCCATAATAACACTTTCTAATGCCCTGTGGGTTAGGGGTGAGGAATATTTTCTTCATAGGGCTGATGTGCCAGGCTCCTGCAAACACTATAAACCACAAGGTCATCACTCAGTGTTGCATTATCAAAAGTTTAGACCTATTTTGTTCTCTGATGTAATGGTTTCTCACTGCTCTGACAGATTGGTCTGGGCAGCTTTTAGAACATTTATGATGATGTATTCCAGCAGACTTTGGTCAGGCTTGTTACCTTAGTGATTACCAATAGCAGAAATACAACATCTCAATAGTATTTAAAACCGAATCCATGGTTTCATTTGTAGGAATAGGTTAGTAGGCCAACTAGCCACCCCAAAGCAAGATTGGAGTTGAGAAGAAAGCCATATTATAATTATAAAGACTGCTTTATAATAAAAAAATAAGCAAGTACATAAATCAACAGATCACACTATGAGCAGATTACAAAGATGGTGAGGGGAAACAATTTCACAGTTGTAAGTTTAATATAGTGGATGTTCTTGTTGCAGACAGGAAAAAAATGTCAATCCTAAGATTTTCACTTGTAACATATTTCACATTACATAAATATTTCAGTAGGGTTACGAATTGCATAACGCTAAAATCATTGTACTGTGTTAGTGCAACATCCCAAATGCTCTTCTGAAATACAAAAACCATGTCATCAGATGCTGGCCAAATTTAAGCAATTGTGATAAATTTTTTGACACTGATGTTTCACATTACTTACATTTTGTATACACTTAGGACTGAAGTACTGCTATATACTATTAGATCATTGGTTTCATTCTATTTAAACATGTCACATTTGGTGTTTGTGTTTCTGTGGGTTATAAAAGGTTGGGAACTCCTGCTCTAGGTGGTTACATGAAAACAAGGTATGTAGTACAGGCAAAGACACTGTGAAAAATCATGACAAACTGAAATGTCAAATTCCACAATAGTGCACGTTCTGAAAAGTTTGATAATAGTTTGAGTATGGAGCACTGTACGTAAAGATTCAGCCTATCCTTGGACTAGGTTACTTGGGGGTGGTTTCCAAGACTAAATGGGCTTTCAGTGGTATCTTAGTTTCGTACAAGACTGGACTTAATCCATATTTCTTTCAAAAGAGTGGGATCCTAGGCACAAAGGAACAAAACATTTTAATTTTTAGGTTTTAATGGTGGTGATATCAAAAACAATCCACAGAGTAGAGCTAGAATCTTGAAAGAAAAACATGCACACAAGGTGATTTGGATGATTAGGAACTGAATAATTCTGTCAGTTCTGATGTTCTTGTGACTACCTTCTAAGACTAGGATTGACCAATCACTCCTGAAGCTGTAATATGACTTAGTCATGAAGTTCCTCACTGTCTGAGTTTGGTAATTTGAGCATCTTTAGATAAATGTCATAGTGTTTGGTGCTTAAGTAAGTACCAAACACAGCTTGCAGTAGCAGTACAGCATACATTTTCCGCACAATAGGTTTGCTCAGATTCTTCCAGAAGCGTAGTATGTTTCCCTTCTCGGGCATTGGAGTGCTGTTGTACCTAAAAGGCAATCAGGGAGCCATGTGAACATCAATTTGTCAAATATGTGACCTAGGTCTAAACAGTGCCGGTGCACAATAAATACATTCTAGTATAGCGCTATATAAATAAAATTGAATTGAATATAGAGGTTTAAGACACCACACACCTGGCTGCAAGCCCAGCGTTGACTGGTAATGCCAAGACGATGGGGTACACGCCGCCACCAACTACGCCTACTAAAGCACCTCTAATCACAGCACAAGTTGGGCAGTTCAGGTCTCCTGCATTGAGAAGCAAAGTTATAACACTACATTAGGGTTTAGGATGCTTTATAATATCTTATGATCTTACCTGCTAACAGAGGGTTGCTGACAGTAGCGTTGTATAATGCCACAGTGGTCAGGAAAGGGAGAATGGCCATAGGAAGACTTGAGGTAAACCATCCTTTAGTGATGTTGAGCACACGTCGATAAAAACTATTTGCAATTAACCCTGCCAAGCCGGCATTGCCGCCCAAATAGATTGGACCATATGCAAATAGTTTTCTGTTGGAAGAAAAAGCAACTTGTCCAAAGTTTGTAAAAGGGTATTTTATTGAAAGCCCAGCAAGTCTACAAGTTTTGATATTGGGATTGAAAGTAATTAGTACTACAACAATGACATTTGACATGCAAAAATCAAATCCTAATAAAATTCAACATGAACCATGTTGAAGCTGTATTGGAGCATGCAATATTTTTTAAAGCAAAGAATGTAATGAATCAGCATGTTGGTGTAATTTTGCTCAAACTGACTACATTTCAGTTTAATGTATGTCAGCCTGTCCCTAGTTAAAATGCATTGAGTGCAAAAAAACCTACTAAAATTCATACTAGTCTTTTTTCCCCCCACACATTCAACTTGTAATACTAAAAGACTGGATTATAAGATACAACGGCTTGTCATCCATAATGACACATTTCGTGGTTCATACCTGTCAAAGTCTGGTAACTTTTCAAATTTTTGGGCCATCATTTCCATAATGGCTCTTCTGGGCACTAGCTGGCCTTGATCTGTGTCTTTCAGCGACATTTTGGTACTTACCCTGTGGAAGAGAAAGAAGAACCTGGTAACTACTAGGATTTCCATCCTAGTATACACATTTATTGGGACAAAACCAACTGCAAGATCTTGCATGACCTACAACAGAAGATCTACACATGCAAGGCCATACACGACCTACAGTAGGAACAGCTGGTGGGCTTGTGATTAGGGAGTTGCCCTGCAATCAGAAAGTTGTGGGTTCAAAGCCCAGGGCTGGTAGTGGCACCACTGAGATACCCTTGAGCAAGGTACTGTCCCCACACACTGCTTCCTGAACTGCCCACTGTTTCACTTCGTTAATAGGTTAAATGCAGCGAAACAATTTCACACTGTGCTCCAGTGCACAAAGCAAGGTCCATAAAGACATGGTTGAATTAGTTCGGTGTAGAAGACTTGGCCACACAGAGCCCTAACCTCAATCCCATCCAACACATTTGTGATGAAGATTGCGAATCCAACATCAGTGCCTGACTTCATAAATGCTCTACAGAATGAATGGCCACAAACTCCCACAGAAACTGCAGAATCTTGTGGAAAGCCTTCCAAGAAGAGCTGTCAAAAAGGGGACCAACACCCCCCATATTAAAGTACACATTTAAACGCAATGTCATTAAAGATTCTATTGGTGTAATGGTCAGGCATCCCAATACCTTTCTTTATATAGTGTGTATGACAATACATGACCTACAACAGAGACCCATCTACCTGACAACACGTGTACTTTCCCCTCAAACGCGGCTTCCAACGCGTGTATAAAGCACAACAAATTTATACTACACTGTTTTATCACTTACCTTTCTTATTTCCTTCAGAACATGAACGAAAGTCCTTTAAATTACCCTTTACTCAGTATCCCTTTCACCCACACAGACAGGGCGCTGCCATTTTTTACCACATGTTTGGGCGAACCTTCACCTCACGAGATTCTAGGACGGAGAAGGTGCGTTTGATTGGTCAATTGTGAAGCCGGCGGGTGGAATTGGAGAACGTGATTGGCCGAGGCAGCTGTCAGTCACAGTGGGGCGTGTAGTGACCCACCCTCTGGTTGCTAAGGCGAAACTGGTGTTGCTGCTGCTGCTGCTGCTGCTGCACTGAGTCTACACACAGAGAGCCTGGACAGAGATGCCCTGAAGCCAGAGACAGACAACAACACAACAACGGGGACACATGTCAAGTAAACTGTAGTCACCGGACGTCTAAAAAGACTCTCTTTTTCAGACAACTGCTGGGATGGAAGACTGTCATTGGAGTGCAGAGGGCCACGCGTTTTCATCCAGCTAGCTTCAACTTGCAGGTGTTGCTGTTTGCCACGAAGAGCAAGATGCTGTAATAGCTCTATCAAGCCTGTTTCTTTTTCTAAAACCTCATACAGCCTGTTCAGTGAGGGAGATAACGTTAAATGCTGAGTTTTAACTTTGCAGCCTTACAATTTTGGTGCTGAAATGAGCCTGGTCTGTCTTTAACCTCACTAAGAATGAAAGCTAGTGAACGTGGAGTGCCTGCAGAGCCTGTAAGTAAAGTCAGCTCTCACACTTTCCTTTTCAGACATATACAGCACCTGCCTTTATGACGATCCTTAGGTTCTTGTTATTGTTGTTTATTAATAGTTTAGTAGCCAACCACAAAAATGTTTTGGTATTTAGGAAAGGTTAGTTGTTGTTACAATATTAAATTATTGCCAGAAACAAAACCTTAAAACAACTTGAATAATTCCAATAGTCCTTTACCAAAAGATATGTAGTAATACTCTTAAGAAACTGAGATTTCTTTAGTGCAGTATACTATAATTTACATGTAATTGTCTTGTGTACGTTAATTTATTATAGTAATGTTTTTATCAATCTGTCATGCTTGTACTCGCCTCAGAAGTAAACTGTCAGAATTTGCCAGAAGATTCTGTTAGGAATCCTGTAGAAAGCCATACAGACCTTTTTTGTAAAGACTCAGTTTAATGAAATAGAATTATGTAAATCAATGTAAAACTATTGGTAGTAAATAATCAAGAAAAAAACCCCATCCAAGCAGGTTCTTGCTATAACACAACCACCCGGCGTGAGCTGATGTCCCTGCGCCTCTAATATTTGTTTGACCAACGACTGGTTTCCATTATAATCCCCTCTCAGTGCATTATCATGCATGCATGACCGGAGAGGTGATGGACTCTTGTCTGCCTTAAAAATCACAGACATTTACATTCGAGAGTGTAAATCGAGACCTCATGGATGTTTGATGGTGAGCGAGAACCATCTAATACTGTACAAATAAATCAATAAAAAAAATAAAAAAACCTGAAGGAACTGGGACAGAACTTGACACGTGGATGGGACCTGGGAGAGTGGCACAATGTCTTTACCAAATACACTCCATTTATATATTGGAAACGTGATGGACTGCTTTCCTTAAAGCATGCTTCCTTTTCACAGACTGAATCACACATGGGTGGATTGTCCTGCATATCGGATTATGAGTTCCCTTCGTTCAAAGCTGATACTCAGCAGTCATGCAGAGTCCTTGCCTGCTGCTAGAGCCTGAGGTTGCTTTCACAAGCCCTTTCCACTGCTGTTATGATGGCTCCACTGCTTTGGCCCGTTGGATCACAAAGCTGCACGCTGGCACTGGAGAGCTAAATGGCCTGTAAGGCACTACTTTAGCAGTTTCACAGGACTTTTTTTTGCCCCTAGAGCCCCTCAGATGATGCGGGAACGTTTGTGTGTTGGTCTCTTCACTGGCAGCCCCACACGGATCTAGAGAAGCAAGTATGCCTTTAAGAAAAGGAGGTGAGGAGAAAGGTCCCACGTTATTGGGTCTTACTTTTATCTACTTTGTGTTGTTAATGGCTAATAAAAATCAAACTGATGTCCTCACTCTTAACAAGACACCAGCTGTGGGATATTTAGACTGAAGCTTGTATTTTTGGATAGCCTTTACCCATTGCAGTCATATTTATTGGGCTCATAATCACATCTGTGTCATACATTTCCGGCAGTGAAGCGCATGTAATTATAGACTTCAGTGTAGTTAGTATAAATAGATTCCAGTATAGACTACACTGCCGTGTGTCCTGAGATGATCTTAGATGCTGTAGTTGTGTTTCAGCTTGACATGGAGCACAATTAAATGCTTGTCAAGGTTCAGTTGTGCAATGAGTCGTGTCTTGTGTGTCACAACTGCACTTCTTTAAAAGTCAAGGGGAAGTGGGTATTTCCTGACAGGTTCAAAGAGATTACAAACAAACAAAATGTGCTTCAGGTTGGCAGATATGACCAAAAGCCTTAATATTAAGCTGTATGAGGTTAACACCAAAAAATAATTGCGTCAAAATTGTGCAAGGATGCATTGATATGGGCATTTTGGCCAACGCCAATTTTTTTTAATGCACATATCTGCCCATGCTGGCACGTAACATCTACCTGGCTCAACATTTTCAAGAACTGTAGCATTCATTTCTATTGATTTGTTTGCAAAAAAATAATAAAACACAAACGTAGCCCAGCACTATCTAAACGTTCTGCTCTTCTGGAATCTAATAAGTAAAATATTGGTTTGAAATACTGGGCAACTAAACACTACTTCTTTAATAAGAAATGAATGAGCATATCTCCTCGACATTAAAGACAAAACAACTTTGCATCATGTTATGAGTGTTAAAAAACTTGACGGAGAAAAGAAGGTTGTCAAACTTCTGCCGGCATCATCAATGTGAAACCAGTTCATATTTATTATTTTTTCTTCTACACTTCTAAAGATAATAAAGGTTCCAAAAAGGGCCATTTGGAGAGAACTAATACAAAAAGAACATTTCAGTAATGATTCTTGAAAAAACTATCAAAACTACTGTATTTAAAGGTTCTTTAGGGAATCAGAAATGATTCCTCACTGCATTGTACATCTGATGCTCTTTCGCTCTTACTTTGTAAAGTTGCTGACCTATTGTTCCTATCCTGGCAGATACCACCCGAGCTTTAGGGCTGCTGGAGGACTATTGCTCTAAACTGAAGAAACCAGAGGAACAGCAGCTCAGAGCTGCCATTCAGCGAGTGGTGGGCATATTCAGAAGCAGCCTCTTTCAGGCTCTCATAGGTCAGTCCTCATATTTGTTTGCTAGAGAAGTGCATAAACACTCAGAGGTATTTTTGCTTTCAGGAGAAATGGGGTCAGATGTAATGGTCCTGAAGACATGCACTTTGTTCAGAGAAGAAAAACCTCTCCCATTGATTTTGGTGTGTAGTTTTCACGCAGTAGTTTATGTAACAGAAGATGTCTCTGGGTTGTCAGAGTGCATTGTCTAATGAATGTGTTGGTTCTCTTAATGTGTTATTTGCTCTTGCCACGTTTGCTTTGGGCACAGTTAGTTCATTCTGAAGCAGTGGGTGCATTCTGCAGGTTTGGGCCTTTCTTCTGTTATTTTTAGCCTTGCTGATGTGGCAGAAGATGGGGTGCCGAGTCTCTGGTCTTTCTCACACGCTTCTCCCAATCTTTCTCTCACAGCCCTCTGTCAGGTGTAAAATCACAAAGAGAATGTGGCCTTAGATGTTCAGTGATTACTTTATAGTCCCATGGTCAGTGTGTTTTTTTTTTTTTTGTCGTATGAATTCCTTCTCTTTTTTTTTGTCTGGTTTATCCTGTCTTCAAAGTGCTTTGCCGTTTTGTGCTCACTTATTGGTTCATGTTGCTTTCATTGTGAAATTAAAGACTAGCGTGCCAGTACCAGTTTCCTAGGTTAAAAACTGAAGTGGTGCCTTACTGTTGGCAATTGCATTTTAGTCCAGGATTAGACTTAATGCTTATATGGGAAACTGTATATATTTAAGATTTTAATGTAATATGTTTTGTGTATTTGATTGCTTATTGACAGTGTCTTACTTGGTTAGGTGAAGAGACTAAGTGGAATATCTAAGGCTGTGTCTTTGATACAAGCAATGGACTGTAGTATAATTGTTCAATGAGAAGTCTTGGACAAGAGGACATTATTTTCATTTCTCTGACAAGCTGCCTCACTCTGCTGTCAGACCCATTTAGATTTTCTAATTGTATGTGACTCACTTCCAGTCCTTATCATGATCTCTGGTCCTGTGCAGAATGAGCTTCAATTTGAACAATTAGAAATGAAACTCGGGTGCGACCGGAATGGCAGTGCCTGAAGATGCAAGACCCCTCTTATCTAACAGGGTCTTGTGGTTGTGGCAGGAGTGCCGCCTCTGTCTCTGGATCATGTTACTCTGTTGGCCTACATGGAAATGATTGTGTCTTATATACATCTGTGCCAGTTTTACCATGCAACCTTTAAAATATAGCTATAGATCTAGCCTGTATGCCTGTAAGTCTTTCGCAAAGGAAATAAAATAGCGATTAGGTTAGATGCTAAAGTAGAAGCTGCGGTACTCCTAATACGCTGTGATGTCGATGGGCTTTAAAGAATATTTAATAGAGGATTATGTTTCTGATGTTCTATCTCAGCAGATGTTGTATACTAGACATGCACTATAACATTGGTAGTCATGCTGACTAGCATGTAGGCATGCAAGTGAAAATCAGAACATATTATTTTTGGACTTTTTTCTACTGCTTGATCTTCTTAGTGTTAACGGATGGTGTGACAGTATAAATACAGTGACATGTTAGAGCATGTTACAATGCAGTGCGAGTGTAATGTGAACAGGGGTGACTAAACACATTCTATTGGGAGTATTTCATAAATGACACACCCATTACTGTCTGGTTCATCTGGTGAGTGAATTTCAGTGTAGATGCATGGAGTGCACTCTACTTTGGTCTTTTGCAATATTGTAAAGCAAAGGCCAGTATTGAGAGAATATTTAATATATAGAAATCCAGCCCTAATCGATACTGCACTTAAGCCTATATGAAATGGCCACTTTCTGTTCATATGACCATCAGCTGCATATCCACCCCAACTCGGTCGGTTGAGGGCGACCTTTAAGGCAGCAGCTTTAAAGCTGTGTTAAAGATTTTCTAGATCTGCCTGACTGTGAGCTCTCACTTATTGATTGTCAATAAAACTCCATTAAACAATAATGGGTCAGTAGTGCTTCCTGAAATAGCAGTAATCATCTTATGAGGCATTACAGGCAGACTAATCTGGTCAGGGTGTGTACTGATGAAGCCTCGTTGCAACTAAAGTGGGGCTTCTGCTAAGCCACTTAAGCCATTGACCATTCACACACACATACACACACACACACACACACACACACACACACACACACACACACACAAACAAACTGAGCTCATTCAATGACACATGCCTGCAGACTCAATGTCGTACATGTTGTACATACACACACACAGGCACATACAGATAGTGTTAACTGGCGCATGCACACACACACACACACACACACACACACACACAGACACTCATGAGTAGTGAGTCAGGTGGAAATGGCAGTTTTGTTTGCTGTTACTGCGTGAGTAAGTGGCTCATACTGGGTGGACCTGTGTGTGTCTGTTTGTAATGTGGGAGAGTGTGTGAATGAATGATTGTGTTACCTGCGTGTACAATCTCCATAATTATTAGCACCATCATTGGCAGATTTACAGCTTTATAATTTATTTACAGACTTTGTTTAGATTTGTTGATATTTCACAACAACTACTCGTTCTCAAAATCGGCCACATTAAAAAACAAGTCACATTTTTAAAATGAGTTTCAATACTGCAATTCTAAATCTGACTAGCCAGTAGGAATTAAGTAAGAGATGAAGCTACTGTTATAGCAATTCATTAAAATGTAGTTTTTATGGGCCACTTAGTCAGTAAGGGTGTAACATTAACAAATTAGAATGTTTATCACTGTCAGGATTTTAGTTGGCCGTGGCGTCAATCGGTGTTACCTTTCTTGTCCACTGCCACATGTCACTCAGCAAACAGGTCTGAGCTCCCAGATTTAGTGTGACTCTCGCTACAGGCCAGTAGAAGCTCACTTAAGTCTCACTGTACTTACACATTTCAATTGGTTCGCTTGTTGTCCCTTCATGCACACACAAGTACTATTTAGGAATCTGCTCCTTTAGCTTCAGTGGTCATGTGTTGAACTAAATCAGCTATAATTTATGTGTTTTTTCTCTTCATTTAAAATATATTAATAGCGTAAAATTATCATTCATTCTGGAAGCCACTGTGTACACGTGTTAATGCATCACTGAATTAATGTGAGTGAGTGTGTGTGTGCGCGTAATTTTTATTGATTTGTTTTAGCCTGAGGTCAGAGTTGGGAAATTGATTTTAGAAAGGAAAATTTTCTTGGCTTAGATCCTAATATAAGGCTTGTTACTGTATTGTGTTTCAGATCATCGTTTAAATCCTGGATTAAACCTACAGTTGTTCTAGTCTATTGTAAAGATCCTGAGAATTACATAAAGTCCTAATGATACATGCATATGATCTGCACAGTTTTTTGTTGTTACTTTAACAACCGTTTTCTTCAGGCTTGATGTTATACTATCTATAGGATGCAGTCTGGCCTGTTCTTTGCCGTGTATTGAGATTGCAGTGAGAAATGCTGAGATAAATTACTATGAATACCAAGTTCAGACTCAAAATGATGAGATACTAAGGACTACATAACAGGACAGATCTCATTAGTACAATCCAGCAACAGCCATAAGTAACTGTGCAGTGACTCAGTTTTTATAGTTCTGACTCTGCACATCATCGCACTGTTTATCTTCAGAGCAAGTTTTCTTTTTAAGAGATGTTTTGTTAAGCATCCATTATCGTTCCAGTTCATGCGGATTGTTTCGATACAGAGCTACTGCAGCCCGATCGGGGAAACCAGCCACAGTCTGCCAATTTTTTCCACAGAGATCTTTAATGGGCCCCATTTGTCACTGTCAGACGAACAAGGTTGGACGCTGCCCTCTTTAATAGTGCAGGCATTGCTCTGTGCTCGCATTTCACTGAGAGACCGTCCCACGAGGAGGGCTTTTTTCCCTTCTGCTAAACTGTAATTAAATCATTCCTCTCATGGGATGGCTGTCCCCGACAGCAGCAGGGAAAGTGAGAGAGAGATATCCGTTTAATCAGAAATCCAGTATTAAGTACAAGACAGAGTGAAAGTAGGTTTCTAGGATGTCAGAAAAGCCGCCTATGCTAGAATATCAGAAAATCAGTCAGAATAGCTGCTTGTTCTTGAATGTCAGAGAAGCTGGTCAAGTGTGAATACTGAAAATCTTTGTGCCAAATGACTGGGTAGCACAACCTTCAGTAGTGCCATGTGGCCGTGGTTAGGTGGGGTGTGTGTGTGTAAAAGCACTCCAGACGGTTTGTTTGTGGGTGTGAGTGAATGAATATGGTTCTCTGAGAGTGTGAGTAAAAATGTTATTTCTTTTTCAGCAGGCTAACGTTAAAGGAATCCAGATAGCTTACGTTACTGTGTCCACTATGATTATGTAAGTTTTAAAGTTACAGTACACACACTTTCAGAGGCGTATTTATTTGATTACATAACTTTTTTAAATAAGAAAATAATCAAAATAATAAAAAAACTTGGTGGATGGGGTCAGTGCAGCATAATGATTTTTATTCCTGATTGTTTATTGTTTATTAACATAATCCAGTGGTACAGAGGTCTAACGCTGATGAACAAAATCATGCAAAATTATGAATTCTGTTAAACCAAAGAGTTGGAGAGATACAGAATATTACAGCACTGTATTTGGGCAAAAAGCCTTTTTGGATAATAATAAAGTATGCCCTTATTTGTAGGCAAAATAAAATTTTCTCCGGAATTAAATTGTGATTATTCCACTGTATAAATAGTTCCAGTCACATTTCTGTATTCCGTGTATCAAATCAAAACATCACTGAATTGTTGCGCGGTCAGAGATTTACGCCCTGTTGTGTGGGGATTTTCTCAGGATGCAGGTGAAATGGGATTAGGTGGTGATGTCTGCATGTCACACAGATCTTTCCTGACCTGGAATAATCAGGCAGCCTTCCTGTGTGTTTGTTTAATCTCGCTAACGGCCGTTACAGCAGGTACCCTCTGTCCCGACCTCTCTCTCTTTTTCTACTTACGCCTTTTTTGAGCTCGCCGTGTTCAGTTTGATTCCTTTGCTGGCGGAGTGGACATATGCTTAACAGCCTGCTCTGTGTGACCTGATGGAAGTTGGAGGTTGGGTCCGCGCTAGGAGGGCAGTGTCAGTGAACGAAGGCTCTGATCACAGGTCAGTGGTGGTGTGTGTGGGAGCTTTTTGAATAAATGTAGATCAGCGGCTCCAAATTCTGGTGCTGGAGTATCTCTTAGCTCAGGAAGGGCCTCTAAAGTAGATGATTCATTTGATCGGGCCTTTTAGGGCAGGGAAAAGCACCAGCGTTGTAGAACATATACAGATCCTTTCCAAAAAATTTTAATATCATGGAAAAGTTGATTTATTTCCATAATTCCATTCAAAACGTTACACTTTCATAGATTATATTTTCAGGGCCCACAGCTTAAATGATTTCAAGTACTTAGTTGTTTATTTGTACATAATTTGGGCTTCCAGCTCATAAAACCCACGAAAACAGG
>JBBPCY010000035.1:7497858-7512777 GCA_037974405.1 Brachyalestes nurse
TTTTTTATTTTAATTTTTTTGTTTTATTGTCGTGATCTTTGCTTTTATGATTGTTTTACTTCCTTCTTCGTGTTGTTCCTTTTATGTCAAGCACCTTGAATTACCTTTGTGTACGAAATGTGCTATATAAATAAACTTGCCTTGCCTTGCCTATATTTTGCCGTGCCTTTTTGAGAATAATCTCTTTCGTGCTGTACTGCAAAAAGGTAATAATGATATAATGAGGTGGCAAGGTAGGTCGGGGTATCTGTGCAAGGGATCTATGGGCTCTTTGAATTTGAAGATTCGTATCCTCGTCCAGTTGAAGTCTCCACAAATTTGGTCATGGGCACGCTTTCTGAATCATCAGGCACACCGTATAAATGCAGATTATTCTAGGCCATCCAATTTGTGTGCTAACATGTTCTGTTGTTTTAACATGTACTGCAGCGCAGAGTTTGCATCAATACTTCCATTTTCTCTTTTGTTCTTACAAAACTTGGGTATTGTCTGCCAATTGCCATTTGATTTCCTGTTTGAATTTGGCCAAATCTTTCTTCATATCATTCTTAATCTCCTCTTTGAACATCCTCAAATCTGTTTGAGTTCCATTTTGAGATAATTTATCGGTTTACTTATATTCTCGAGCCCCATTCGCAGTGTTCCCATAGCCTGGTTACTGTCTCCACCTTCAGGTTTGTGCATGCTGCCTGTTTTTGTCCTTATGGTTTATGTCGTAGGCTTGTTTTTCTTGTATTCTTTTTGCTTTTAACTCTTGCACCCCCTTTCATACTACTTACTTACTCTTTAGATTTTAATACCCCTTTACATACTCTTTAGATTTTAATACTTAATTTAACTGAATCAAGAGGGTATGTATTAACCGATTTGAGGAGCTCAGCTTTTACACCGCCATCTTGTGCCATAGCCCACTGGAAGCTACAATCAAATGCTTTTTAATGAACCTCATGCACATCAGGCATTTTCACAGTTTACCGATCAAGCAGTCTGCTGTTGCAATTGTCTTCTCTCCCAATTTATCAGACCCCCAACCCCTTTCTCTGATAAAATTACTAATCAAAATTTTTGTTTGACTACTTTACATAAAACTGCTAGGTGAGGAGAAGATCAAATGATTTGTCTTTAATTAAAGTGCAAAAGGAGGCCTACATTTTTTTCTAATATAGACAAAACAATTTCAGGCTTAAGGTCTCTATCAGGAGGCCCAGCACTTTTTCTTCAGAGTCCCAGAAATCTATGTGGGTAATAGATGAAGCTCAGCATTCACTATGTCAAATGTAGTCTTGAGGGCTGCATTGGATGGCTAAGGGGGGCCAGGGAGGATGTGGTAAAAAAAGTCTATAAACTTTTGCATGGTTCAGTGTTTTGAAAGTAAGCTTCCAAACTAAAAGTTACTCGCAAATTTATTACTCGAAAAAAAGCAAACAAAACAAACCCAAAATCTACAAAGATTATGTCCATAGGGATGTTTTATTTGTCATGTGCAAGGCTGTGATCTGTGGTTTCCAGCATTTTAAAACAAGGTTTACCATCATTGATAGCTGCCAGATTGTGGTTCTTATACCAATGGAATTGGCCAAAAACCCCTTCAAAAATATATTTGAAGAGGCAGCCTTTCCATTTCCAAACAGCAAGTGTCATTTGTCTTCAGAGTTGTATCTACAAGCATGCTTGCATCAGATGTGCATAAGGGTACTTTGTCATACGTCTGTTTTCTTTTTATTTCTTCACTAAAAATGTATCCACTTCATAACGACATTAGAATACCAAAGGCTAAAGCATTTTTACAAGTATTTATAAACAAATGTAAAACAGAAGGTGCAGGGGGGTCACCGTAATACTGTATTAATATGAACAACAACATACAATGTTTTTTACCCAAACCTACTAACGAGTGATACAGAGGCAATTGTAAGGGGGGTCTGATAAAAGTATGATCAAAACAACAAAATAAACAATACAACAATCAACACTTTGAGAAGAAAAATGTGGCATTTCTACATTTCCTAAGAAATACAAAAAGAAGTAGTAAAAATGAAAATGAGAGTGTCTGCCAAAGATGAAGTAGGAAATATAGACACTGTTCAACAGAGGAACCTTGCTGGTATTAATTATAGTTGTACAGTCCATGTTTGTTCATGCTATCGGTCTTTTCAAACATTTTGTGGAAATGTTATCCTCAAGAGCCTCATGAAAATTGTTGTGCTGTACAGAATAACTGCTGCAAATGGGGTCAATGAAAAGCAATAAAAAAACTGTAAAGGACAGAAAACATTTAGCACATGGTAGGAGGGGGGTTGCAGCAGTGTGTTTCATAAGGTGACTGGAAGATTCCCCAGGTGTATGTTCCTCCAGTAAAGAAAAAAACATTTCATCATTTTAGTCTCAACAAAAGGGGAAGGATGTTGAAGAAGCTGAAAGACTCAGGGGAAGAGAGAACTTTTTTACACATTGCTGTGGTGTTTTGGGTGGCTGCCAACAAGTGGTACTCCAGATATAAAGTACGAGAACCACAGTCACGCAACACCACAGTGTGCACATACACTCACACTCAAGTGCTGTACATGAGCTTCAGGTGATCTGTGGTCACCACCCTTATCGCTGTGCCTCCATACAAACCCCAAAACAGCTTTCAGCAATACGTCCATTATTGGGGTAAAAGGGCCATCTACAGGAGGGGAGGGTTGTCAGGAGAAGCTGCACATCCATCTCAGTACATGATGGGGGGTTTAGAGTAGGGTCTGTTCTCTAAACAAACATAAAAATATGTATTAGTTCATCAAGATTAAGCATAAAGTAAGTCATGAAGGTTGCATCGTACAACTACCAGAATATACACATATTTGGTCATGTGGTCCATTTGATATATTTTGATCTCAAATCAACAATATTTTCAATCAAGTAGTGACACTTAGGTGTGTAAAAACCTCAGTAACACTACTGTGGGTTTAGTAACACTCATAAAAGGGCTATACACAGGGGTTGACATAGTTTTTTTTGCTGTAGTACTGTAATGAGTACCTACATTAATTAATTGGTACGCCCCCAAAATTAAAAAAATTTCACCTTACCATGGGCGCAAACGCCCCTATTCCCCCGGTCGCGCATGCACATAAATAGATATATTTTCTTTTAACTACTTTTGAACACTGCCAAATGGTGCTGAACGTGCAAACTGATTTTTTTAACCAAAATTAAATTAGCGGTCTAGTCACCCACAGGGATTATTTGACACCAAAAATTAATTAAATCAACATTCTAATATGTCTGCTTTCTCGCCACTAACGAGTCACTCGAGTTTCCGAGTTCAGGATTTTCCTCAAAGCATGACAGACAGAACTCGGATCTGGACTGGGATTTCAAAGTTTATCCTGGACCACAGGGGTAGATCTCTCCTCTCTGGACTGGAGAACGGGTCTCGTGGCGGGGCGTGAAGTCGAGGGGGCGGGGCATGCAGAGACTGAAGCGCTGATATCACCCCTGCTCTGACTGAATTTTGATTGGGGCAGAAGCGAGGCTCCGCTGACAGGCTGGAATCATATATTTTTTAAGGTTTTCCTTTCCTGAGTGGTGGTAGCTAGAGGTCCAGTATGAAGTTACTCAAATTAGGTATGCATTTGCGCAGTGAAGACTGAAAACGAGTGCGCATTTGTTGTACCACAGACGCCAATTCTTGCTTGCGTACCACTTATGTCAATCCCTGTATATAAGAGAAAACAGAAGCTGTTCAGAACAAAGGTGCAACAGTTAAGAACAGCTCATAAACATCAGAATGCTGATATGAGCGTTGTTTGTTTGTTGCTGTATTTTTTTTTTTAACTGAAGAGGACGTATTTACCCATGTAGCGTGAGATTGGACGCTTTGTTGATCAGTCATCCTGGTTTAGCCTGTTTCTGTAAGCAGGGCACAAAAGAGCTGCCCTCTGGCTGCTTACATTGTAAGCGGCCTCATGATTTCATGCAGATTAACATGCATCCCTCCATTCGCTCTGATTGTTTCTGGTCTGTCCCTGTCTCTTACGTAGTCAGTCACGAAACCTTTCAACCAGTATTTTGTGTCTTTAGAGAAGTTCCATATACAGCATCACACAATGCTGTAGACTGAATTACAGTCTGTAGTCTGTAATAGGTGATCTCTGTCCTTGTTTTACTTTGCAGGGGCTGTGGGTTCAGTAATCATGCTTGATTATAGTGATTGATGCAAAGTTGCAGTATTAGAGATTGTTGAAACCGGTGCAGGGTACTATGGGTTGCACTGAGGGAGTTGAATTAATTTAGAGCAGGTTGCTGTGGGTTCCGTAACAGATTGTTTAAATTGGTGTGGGGTGCTGTGGGTTGTGGTAATGGTGGATGGTTAAATTGGTTCGGGATGCTGTGATGGTGGATGGTTAAAGTGATTAGTGCAGGGCTGATATCGTGCTCAGCTCTGATATCGTAAAGGAAGAAGAACTTGGCCAAAAAATCAAGCTCTAATTCTCATAATATTATCAGTTTCTCCTTTTGCTTTGATTAGTCAAGCCACGGTTGGTGTCTGAAATGCCTCTTTTATTTTGCACTGGAGATTCAAGGCTAACGTAGCTAAAACATAGTTAGTACTTAGCTTGCAAATTGCAAGCCTATAGATCATGACACAGTCTAGTCTAGCATTCCAGATTCAAGGCACTAAAATAGAGAGGAAGAGCAAAGAATCTGTGAGATACCTGAGTGTAAAACTTGACCCAAGTCTGAGAAATAACTGAGAAATGATGTACGATATTGAGCAAATGTCAGTGTGGATAGTCGGGTCATGTCGTGGTTAGCAGTCCTAGTCGAGACCCAGTTTAGGGTTCACGACACGTTTATACAATCCATGGAGATGGCGATGAATAAATGGTTTTTATCATTCCAGCCATATTAAGTGCTTCAGCAGATGGAGCATTTGAACTGAAGATCAGCGCGATTTGATATGTGCATGTATGTGTGTCGACATGGGGACTAAGGTCATTGTCTGAATTGGAGGGAACAGGAGGCCTCTGGGAGGATTAAGAGCAGGCTGCTCACATGCTGCTAGCTCAGGCATCTGGCATACACACACACACACACACACACACACACACACACAGGATTGCACTGCTTCAGTGAGCACACTCCACTCAACATGTCCATGGAGACCAGAGGAGTTTTACTGCACTGTAAGTTAAGTAGAAATTATTTTCCCGTTTTTTTTTTTAAAACTTGGTCTATGATGGAGAAATGTTGTAACCGGAGTCAGAGGGTGGCATGTAATGGTACTAGAGCTTCTGTCATTCAGTACTTGTAGAAAAGAGTTGTACTTGTACTTTTTTCCCCCCACAGCCATTGTATCTCCCACGTCTCTCCAAGGGCAGAGGATTTGCATAAATTGAAGTCTGTGGTAGACACATTTGCTGCTTGTCTCTTCTAGTTTGTGTTTGCTCATTGCCAAAATATGTTTTGTTCATTTAGCACATTAGAGTTTCCTCAAAGTCTTGGGTGAATGGTAATAGCCGTGTGTTTACTCTTTGCTGTTGATATGTGAAGCACATCCGGCATGCTGAGGTTTTGGACCAACCGGCCGATTGCGGGCAGAAGCCGCTAGATGGATGTCATTAGGCTGTATTTAAATGCAAATGAAACTCTCTCTTTCTGTGTCTGCGATGGCTCAGGCTCCTGGCTGCAGACATGCTTATATTGTTGAAAGCAGAATAGCTGCTTTGTTCTACTTCATCTGCAATATGGTTCTGACCTCCGGGCAGCTTCACCCTCATCTGAATGAAACAAAACCCTCATGCATTTCTAATGCCTTGATTTTATGTAGCATGACTATTTTGTTTCTTGTAGTTTCTTGTGCTCTTGTATTTTTGTAGGCCTGTTCTAAAGGCTCAGTGAAACTCGTGGAGGTTAAAATTCATTCATGCATGTCTGCTAGCAGTTTGAAGTCTGAGTGTTATTGTAATATCCCAGATTTGTCATATTGTGCAGCATATTGTTTGTTTATTATTATTATTATTGCATTTTACTGCATTATAGTCTTTTTTCTTGTAGGCTAGTTTTGTTATTCTAACAAATACATTAATGAAGGCTAACCTTTAACAATATCAGTTCAAGTGGTCACTTATGTGCCAACAACACCCTTTAATGAACCCACATGTTGAGGTACCGTGTCTGCATTTGATGTCTGAGAATCTAGAATATTCTCCTCCTTACAGATTGTTCTGAAATGTTCATTCCCATTCACACTGACTGTGACTTTGATTAAATTTATGCTCATTTTTGCTAATTCTAGCAAAAACAGATATTTAAAGATCTAGCACAAATGGTGCATTTTACCTGTTACAATGTATCAAACTTCAGAAAATGTCATGTACTGTGAATTGTGCAAATGCCATAAAGTATTGTGATATTGTATTTTGAATAAAATATTCTCACAGGGTACCTGCTACGGTTGTTTAGTAAATTAAAAACATTTTGGGTCACAGCTCTATAATGTTTTCTGTTCTCAGTGTTCTAGAAAGCTGTTCTTAATCCACGCTGTCCTAGAATGTTCTACTCCATTCACACTGGTTCATCACTTCGTTTCCAAAGATTTTAAACTTGTTTGTTTCTGCGGTTTTAGGATGACATGCAACAATGCGCTTTATTGTACTGTCATGTCATGTTGTACATACCATAATAAATATATAAATTCTGGCTAGCTTGTTGTGGCTAGCTTGTTAACCCGTGGCAAGTACTTAGACTACCACTCAAAAGTTTTGCACATTACATGTTTTTAACACTTTTTCCTTTTATTTCATAAACTGATGGTTGTTGTTCTTGTTAAGCATTGAAAAAGTTGTTGACTGTTTCATGCCATTTACTGTCACTTAATAGTTCTTTAAACATCCAACACTTCTTTGGTGATCTACATTTAATTATATTAAGTGGCTTTTTGTACGGCAGTAGTGATGAATAAAAATGGCTAATAAATCAAATGGTGTTAGCAGAGAATAACAAGTGTATTTTAGCAAATATCTGTGAAACAAGTCTAAATGGATCAGGGAAAATTTACTGTGCCTTTCATTTTGTCCATGTGGTTTGATATCCTGGAATTACTTGCTTTCCAAACCACTGTTATTGTTGACACTTCTGTCATTATGTGCCCCGTCACATGGAAAGCCATGCTTGTGTAAAGGCAGGCCTTACAGGAGGTGTGACATATGGGGCTTGAATTTCAGGCAGGGTGGCTTTTACACACCATGCTTTGTGGCTTAATTTAACTGTCACTTTTTACATCTGTGTTCATGTTGTAGATCAGTGCTGTCCAGATGGTCCATGTGCGGCCCTGCTGTCTCACTCAAACATGGATCTAGTTCTCTAGTTTTCACATATTTCCTTTTTGGAGTGTGCTAGATGGCCCACAGTAGCATTGGCAATTTATGTCTTGTATCAGTGCTTTTGTTTCTGTTGATGCATATCAGAAAAAAAGTTCACCCTCATTTTCTACAAATTTGTTATAATTCAGTGTCTAAGACATCAAAGTTGATGTAGAAATACCATATGTAGCAATCAGGTGTATGAGATGTGTTTCTGAAAGATGTGTTTCTGAAAAAAAAAAAGTAATCTGCCATCTCTTATGCCCTGGGTGATAGCTGAACCTTCCTGAGTCATAACCTGACAAAGTTAAGGGTGTTAGTAGCTGGTGATTTATGCACACAGAATATTGCAAGAAATTATGATTTTTGGACACACAGGATCTCATCAGAGCCATCTATCAGACAAGCAGCAGGTAATTTAAAATACTCAGTGTCTTACTGTAGATGTAAGACACTGGACCATACTGGACTTGTTAATAAGTATTCACACCCATGGCTTAATATTTTATTGAAGCACCCTAGGCAGCAATCACAGCCTCAAGTCTTCTTGGTTACGCCTCTACAAGTTTGGCACATCTGTTTTTAGGGATTTTCTTCCATTCTTCCCCGCAGATACTCTCAAGGCCAGTCAGAGTGGATGGGCAGCACTGGTAGACGGCCATTTTTTAGATCTTTCCACAGATGTTCTGTTGGATTCAAGTCCAGACTCTGGCAGGGCCACTCAAGGACATTCACAGACTGCTCCTGAAGCCACTCCTTTGTTATCTTGGCTGTGTGCTTCAGGTCATTGTCGTGTTGGAAGATAAATTGTCACTGTAGTCTGAGTTCCAGAGCACTCTGGAGCAGGTTTTCTTTAAGAATCGCTCTATATTCGGTTGCTGTCATCTTACCCTCTATGTGGACTAGTCGCCCAGATCCGCAGAAAAACATCCCCACAGCACAAGCTGCCACCACCATGCTTCACTGTAGGGATGGTGTCTCCAGACATGACACTTGAGGTTTCATCAGACCAGAGGTCTACTTCTTACAGTCTATGATTTCTTAATGTACTTTTTGGCAAACTCCAAGCGGGCCATGTGCCTTTTAGTGAGGAGTGGTTTCCGTCTGGCCACTCTACCATAAAAGCCTTATTGGTGGAGTGTGTTAACTATGGTTGACCTTCTGGAAGGTTCTCTTATCTCCACAAGGGATCGGTGAAGCTCCATCTTAGTGACCATTGGGTTCTTGGTCACCTCTCTGACCAAGGCCCTTCTTCACCGATTACTCGCTTTAGTCAGGCGGACAGATCTAGGGAGGGTCCTGGTGGTTCCAAACTTCTTCTATTTCTGAATAAAGGAGACCACAGTAGTTTTCAGAACCTTCAGTGATGCCGAAATTGTTTTGTATCCTTCCTAGATTTGTGCCTTGACACAGTCCACTCTCAGAGGTCTACAGACAATTCCTTGGACTGGATGCACCTGAGCTCAATTTTGAGTGTCATGGCAAAGGGTGTGAATACTTATGTACCTATTGTGTTTAATTGCTTACATGTTTTATACATTTAAGAAAATGTCAGAAAATATGTTTTTACTTTACCATTATGGACCATTTTGTGTAGATTTTGTATGCTACACTGTAACGTAACAAAAATGTGGAAGAAGTGAGGGGGTGTGAATACATTCTGGTGGCACTGTATGCTAGTCATGTGATCAATTCAGCTGATTAAGGTCTATTGGAAATGACAAAAAAATCAGCACTGATATTGCATTGCTTGTGTTATATTGTAGTGAATACACACCTCAGTGGTGGGGGAAATAATTTGTTTCTGAGAATGTAAACTATTATGTACTTTTACGGCAGTATAAAAACCAGTAAATACATAGGTAGAATAAATCTTAAATGTAAGGAAAAAAAAGAGCAAATTAACAAGCAAATTACTGATAAATATACTGGATTGGTAAAAAAGTATAGTTTTGAAGGAACAATCATATTAGACAATTAACAGTTGGTAGATTATAATCATATCAGTTAGCATTTAACTTAACTGGAGTATTTTAAAATGTTTGTATAAGCATATATCGGGTGGTATTATTGGAAAGCTCTTTAAAATTGGTATCAATTTCGGTGACATAATTGTCATATCATTCAGGCCCTGCTGGAACATACATAAACTAGGAGAGAGTGCTGTGGTGCGGCTTATATTTTCTGACTCAATGTGGTTAGTTGGAAGTGCTTGGCTGAGGTTGCTGGAAATGTATTTCTAATCACACTTCTGACAGCCGTGCTCAAATTAATCTGCTGCTCTGCTGTGGCTAAATCTCCAATCTCCAGGCCTCTGTGCACTCTCTCTCTCTCTCTCTCTTTCTGTCTGCATCTCTCTTTCTTGTTCCAGAAACGTTTTTTACACAACAACAAACCAATCTAATAAATTGCCTACATTTAATTTGGTGGGCTGCCAGCGAGGGGATTATTTTGGCTGTTAATCTGAAAGTCTAGTAGAAGCAGTGTGGAGTGTGAAAACTGGAATGAGAAGCAGCAGTCTGTCTGCCACACTCTCTCACTCAAACTCTCACTCTCTCTCTCAGTCTCTCTCTTTCTCTTTCTCTGTCTCTCTCTCTCTCCCCTTTCCATTATATGGATCTGTTTACCATTTTTTATGGTTCTTCTTTATGGGCTTTTTGTTGATGAAATGTGTGAATTTCTTTTTTCTTGTTATAATCAAGCTCATTATATCAAGCTGGTTATGATCAAAGAGAGAAAAAAGGGCATCACATGTTTGTTTCCTGTGTTTTGTTGCCTATCATTTTAGAGTTTAGGTTTTACAAAGCCATGTGTAATACAGAAGAAATTGCTTTGCAGTTGTGCTGTGTAGATATTTGTGCAGAGGGGATGTAAGAATGGATGTGATTAAAGAATAAGTGAGTCACACTTTATTTTTATGAGACTTTTCTAATAAAACGAAAATTATGAAGAAAATAAAACCATGCTAGACCTCCAAAGGCAGAGGCGTGACCAATCATACAGTAGTACATGTGGTGTCCTCAACATAACATAAATTAGTAAAAGACTATAATTGAGTGTAAAATGGATTCATTTCTATATACATATACTTACTTATAATTTAGAAATACTTACAAATCCTTTAAAATGTTTCTAGGGTGAATGTAACTGGGTACTACCCATCTTTAGTAGAAGGACTTTTCTTCTTATTCCAAATCTTGGACAAAAATTGAAATGTCTTTCTCTTTTTTAGATATCCAGGAATTCTATGAAGTGACTCTGTTGAACACTCAGAAGAGCTGTGAGCAGAAGCTGGAGGAAGTAAACCACATGGCAGAGCAGTGGGAGCACTCAACCACTAACTCTTCAACTGTACATCCACAGCCAGCCTGTGCACAGCCAGAGGTGAGAGAGAGGAGATGCTTGGACATATACTCACACACACACACACGGACAGCCTGGTCTTTGCTCTCAGATTGCACATATGGTGCAATGAGTAAGAGGATTTTCACAATGTACCAACCAGTTCCTCTTGTGTGAGTGAGGAGTCAGTCCCTGTGGGACTGCAGTGCTGCTCCTTTCTGATCCCTGCAGCAGGCCCACATACACCCACTCTAATTCAGCTGAAGCTTGTCACTGCATCGTTCCAAACTAGTAGTAAAGGGAGAGTGCTTCGCTTCACCCTTTTGGCCATACAGATTCTTGGCTCTCTTGGTGTCATGATGGGGAAGTTATCCTTGGTCTTCCTTACACTAAGAGTACACTGAAAGTTGTTATTTCCACATAAATCACAGCAACAGCCTCTTTTGCACATACACTTTTACACAGTTAACACAGTCACAATCCAGAGAAGACAAATGAGAGGATGGACAGTTCCTGGGAACATACTGAGAACTTCATGTTTTGGACAAAAACCCAACAGTTCTCAGTTCTCAGTTTTCCGTCAGTCATTGAATAGAAAAGATAAGTAAATATGTATTAAATTTGCTTCAAATATAAATAAATATTTTATATCTGCATTATGACGTCAGAGTGATGCACTGATTTACACACTTATTTCACTTCTGTGAAGCTTGTAGCTTTTTATGGAGACCAAATGTTGCTGTACAGACATGTTTTTCAGGCGAGAGTTTGTCTTCTGACCTCAGAGGAGGGAAAACAGGTGCTTGGAGAAGATTATATCATCTGAGGCCTGTCTCTGCAATCACTACTGTACCATCACAGCGTCCTCCTTCATTATTCTCTCTTATAGCATGTTCAAAGTTGGAATGACCTTTAACCTCTGGTTTGTGCGCTTCCTAAGGGAATACTAAAGCCCTTTCAGCTGTGTGCGTGCGTGTGTGTGTGTGCGTGTGTGTGTGCGTGTGTGCCTGTCCTCTGCAGTGATGTATGTTCAGAAAGCAGTGTTACAACATTCTAATTAAGGAAAACAGAAACAGCACTGGCTTTGTGAGGAATACAAATGGCTTCATCTGTAAACCTGACACTACTACTAAATAACATTGCCTGCTCTCCCAGCACCCTTATAGTCCACCCTCTGAGACTACAGCCTGCATTACAGTCTGACTGGATCCTTAGTGTAAGAAACTGGACCGAGCCAGGATACTCCTGTTTATATGCGTGCCAGCATAGTCTCATCTGCAATGAGAAACACCCTCGAGACATGAATTATTTTTACACAAAACCATTTGAACCATTCCTATCATTTAAAAAATAGAATCAGCATCTTTTTTCATTCAATTTAAAACTCATGTTTTGTCTTTTTCTGTCTTTTCAAAAATTCCACGAGCTGACAAGCCGTTTTTTTGTTTGGGGGCACAGTGATTTCTCTTCTCTAGTCCATTCTGACCCTGATAACATGTTTTATTTCTTTATTGTAGCCTGTATTCTGTTCTCTTTGCATTTGACTTTGTCCCAAGTTAGTTAACTTAATTCCCCCCCCACCCCTCCCCCCCCAGAAGCGAGTACCCTTTGCATTTTATTCTTTGTGTCTGTTTTGGTTTTATAGAAATCGGTACTGCAAATATTGTGAAAAGTCATTGGACGTATTTAGCCATGTGAAAATTTATCTCACACAATCCAGCCAGTGTTGATATGGGCCACCTTTTAATTGTGAGAAGCTTCAACCATGATATTCTGACTATGCTATATTGTTGATGCCTTTGATGCTGGTCCTAATAACTTATATAGCAGTCCTATACCATTCAAATGCATGTAAATATAGCTATAGTTAGCCAAGATACACCCTGACTTTCAGTTTTTTGAACATGCTCTGTCATGATTAATAGTGGTTGTTTCACAGGGTGCTGAATGAGAGTTTCAAAACATTTAGGACTGCTTTTGAAAAACTGCAAGATCAGTCACTGGATTTTCCTGCTGGTCCTAAATATGTTTAGATGTGCTGAATCTTAACACATTTAGATCTTCACTGATGAACTTAGGTATTTGGAGCCTGTCATCACACTGTGTCACCAAGACATTACATCTTACAGTATTATACTAGAATTTTCATACACATTCTGTCCATATTCCTTGATTTAAAAAAAGGATCATCAGCATTGTTGGTGAAATGTAGCTACAGACTGGCATTGTTTGTTTACTGATTGGAATGATTTTTATCCACTAGGGGGGGCTAGCTCTGTTTATGCACACGGTTCACTCCAGCACACTCTCATTAACACATGAGCCATGAAACCACAATATTTTTCAGTCAGAGCCAGGCAAATCTGTTTTCATTTTACAGCTCTTTCATTTTACAGCGTCTTTCTTTTGTGTAGTACCAGTCACTCACTGTTCTCTACTTTGCTAGCAACATATTGGAGTTCAATTTGTCTGCCCATAGAATCCAGTGAGACTTTATAGCAGGATGCAGAAAACAGCTTGACTAGTTCACTTAAAAACAGTGCAGAATTAAACTCATTACTCATACAGAAGCAGAAGTCAAGTAATGTTTATTTTACTTGATTGTGGTTGCATTGCATCACTGTGATTCAGATATAGATCTGATATGGTTAGAAGCATCTTGGTTTTAATGCATCAAAATTGATAATACATTTATACTGCGTGGGATTGTTATGGATTTTATGCAGTGATGAAAGACAAATGAAAATGAAAAATAATAAATAGGTTTGTCTATGGCCCTATTGCACCCCCTCTTTTCTACGATCCATTAATGTAGTTGCTTCTGTGTTTGCAGTGAAAATAACGTTATTCTACCCTCTGTCATTCTGTCACTGGGCTATAATGGCTGTGTTTTGATGGAGGTCAGTCTCCCGGGCTGCATGTTTGCTCTTTGTTAAGCAGGCCATGCATGCTGGGTAAAAATAGCCTGGGAGCCAAAGCGGAAAACAAATGAGTTTAGTAGCTATGGCTCAGCAGGGGATCAGTACAGATAGATGGCCTGAATGGGGTCACCTGTTCAGGTACACTGCTCACTAGTCTGATGGCAAGTTTCCCTTTTCTCTTCTTTGCTCCTCCTCCCTCTGCCTTTTTGACCCTAAGATCAGAGGAGGGAGGTGGCGTTCATTTATATGTGCAATGGAATTGGATGAATGTATTGCTCTTATGTTTTGTAAGAAGTGTGTGTGTGTGTGTGTGTGTGTTAGAGCAAATGGGTGAGAAACATTCTGGCCTGATCAGAAAAATAAAATGCGGCTGTAGATCCATATGTTCAGTTCGCTCTATACATAATGCATAATGTTTACTAAGCTATCAGATGTTGAATTCTATTTGATTCTGTAATCGCATCATGGCAAGTCTTTTTTTTAATAATTTATAAAACCAAATATTTGTTTTCTCATGTTTGGATATCAGAACATCATTCCCAGCGGATCCATGATGTGTTTCATGGCTGTCATGTACATGTTTCTTTAGATATTTTAAGTAAATTATTTCAGTAATGCCAGCTGGATTGAACTGAATCAAATTTAAAAAATGAGCAGAAAAAAGAATGTTCTGTTTTGTTTATTTTTCCAAACAAGACCATATAAGTGATATAGAAAGGAATGTCAGATCAGCCTTTGTGAAGAGTTTGTCTGTCCTTTTGTCCATTTTTGTAGATAAAGTGGTATGTCATACACAATCAGAAACCACACAAGCAAGACTCTGAATGTATGTATGTAATGTAATGTCTATGAGATTTGCATGGTGCTAATTGGTGGGCTTCCATTACTTGTTAACTGTGTCTCATAGTTCCTGTTCAAAGATAAAGATATCTTCAGATCCATCAATGTTCTGATTTACCACATGTAATATTAAAATGGTGTTATTCCCTTACACCAGATATGGTCAGTCAGCCTAGATAAGCTTTTCGTGTGGAGTTTATTCTTTAGTTTTGCACTGAATCTGCAAGTGTACTGTAGCTAACAAGCAGTGGAAACCTATACTCCAGCTGTTAGCACTGGACGAACTGCATGTCTAAATTATTATATCAATTATTATATGCTTCTTAAAATATTGATACCAAGTGCCACATCTTGTCACTTGACAGGGTAAACGTACCAGTTAAGCTCACACAAATCTTTGGTGGAACAGTTTTGAAGTAAAAGGCATTATTTTCACAGGGAAATGAGAAGTTACAATGACACATTAA
>JBBPCY010000035.1:7518124-7543473 GCA_037974405.1 Brachyalestes nurse
ACACACACACACACACACACACACAAATACATCTTTACTATGCATAACCGGATCCAGAGGAGATCCACTCCCAGCCATTGATTGTTCTAAAACACTTCTCAAGAGGCTGGAAGAGCCCATATGCTTCTTTTTCTTACTTTATATTCAGTAAACTTGCCGTGTTAGTGTGGTTTTATGACCAAAAATCTGTTCATCAGTGCTCTATTTGGATATATCTCCATCACTAACTAGATAACCATCTACAAATACACACCATGAAGACTAAGGAGCTTAGGGTAGATTTCCAGAAGAAGTTTCCTCCACCTCTGGTCACCCAGGGTGAGAACACTGAGACACCTAGGACCTACAAATACCTTGGTGTTCACTTGAGTGACAGGTTGGGATGGGAGGTGAATGTGGACAGGCTGTATAAGGGGTTCCAGAGCCAACCCTTTTTTTTAAAGATGCTGGAGTCTTTCGGTGCCGAGTGCCATCTTTTATTCTGTTGTGTGCTGAGGCAGCAGTATCACAGCCAAGAACATCAGTAGTTGTAACACTATCGTTAGGGAAGTGCCGTCTCAGTCATGGAGGCGAAACTGGACACAGTAGAGATGATGGCAGAGGAGCAGATGCTGGGAAAGGTGAACTCTCCCACCCACTACATAAAACACTACAGGGACAGAACAGTACTCTTAGCAGCAGACTGTTTCTGCCCCACTGCTTCAGTGTTTTATTCTATTTTATTTTTATTTATATGTGTACTTTGTGTATACCTTGTATGTTAGCTCCTGGAACACTCTAAATTGGTGAAATGTGGCTTGAGATCTACACAGTGAAATGCTAATCTGCTCTCCCAGCTACTTACATATTTATTAAGTGTAAATGAGCTTGAGCTTGATGTCCAGTGTGTGGTAGCTTTTAGATGGCTGTAGTAATCTTTCCGTGTTACCTTCTAAACAGATAAGAATGTCTGATGTAAGATGGAAGCTCTCTTCTCCATAATGTGCCTTATTTAAAAAGAAGTTTTTAAGCGTCCATTGAAAGGCTGCAGTGATACATTTGCATTTCAGCTGCCAGGAACTCCTACTGAATGCAGCAATGCTTGGATTTTACTGTGCAAGCCCCTTTTTGTGCACTCAATTGCATATTTAATGCCTGTTTCTGTTGCATCTTCATGAAGAAATATATTTAAAATAATCATGAACTTGGTCTATTAATAATCTAAAAGTGCTCGCATATAGTGCTACTGTGATTTTTTTATAAAACATAATATGCAATTTTCTGTTGAAGAGCTGACAAGCTGACTGTTTTATGCTATATATAATCTTGACTTTTTCTTATGCCAGTCTCCCATGTTTTTTCTTCCATGATATTACTAGTTTCTGCCTTGAAATTTTATTAACTACAGACATGAAGACTCATCATACGTAGCTTTTTAAAACACAGTTGTATTACTCTTGTAACATCCTGTTTTTTATTTAATCAAGTAGATTATATTTTCAAATATCTCCACCAAGGTTTGAGGAAATTCTTAAATTTCTTGACTGCTTTTACAGCCAAGTGCTGCTGAACACGCTCCCTTAGGCACTGTGTGGGCAGATCCTGCAGCAGCATGACTTTCCATTGTCTATATGGGCTTAAGACTGCACTTGGCATTTGCTCAAGTCATTAAAGTTGATTTTATGCACACATTACATAATTGCTTAGAAATTGCGTATAACAAGTGTAGGTTGATATTCACCTAAATAAACAGCACCCTAGATTAGCAAAAATTGCGAGTACCGTCGTAATATCTGCCATTCTTCAACCTATTTTTACCACAGGAACAACACCCCTTATTTAATGTGAATAAGCAAAGCGTGGAAATGTGCTTGTGACAGCACAAACATGATGAATTCAACTATTAATGTAGCTTAGTTTCCACAGTGCATTTTTAAATAATGTCACAGTACGTCCAAAATTTGAGTTATCCATGACGTGGGCTCTTTAACTCACACACACACACACACACACACACACACACACACACACAGATGAAGATCTCGAGGGGCAGAGCACATGGGATGCTGGTGCTCTTGTTGTTGTGAGAGGCGGGCGGGCAGGGTTATGTGAGAGCGGATTCTCTGTGCAGTCTGTTGCTCTGGAGGAGGCGGGATGCTGTATGCTTTCAGCAGCAGCAACAGCAGCAGCAGCCTCCCTTCTCTCTCTCTTTCTCTCTCTCTCTCTCTATCCCTGTCCAGCTCTCTGCCTGAAATGTGGCCATCCCGTGTGGCTGTGTTTAGGCTGAGCTGCGGTTTGTGCTCTTGCTAGCATCATGTGTGCTTCCGCTGCTGCTGCTGTTGCACGTAGCTGTGTGGAGGAGCGCTCCAGTCTGTGGCAGCTTGCTGGGCTCCGTTTACACTAGCTGCTGTCTGTGCCTTAGCCTTTCTCTCCTCTTCTCTCCTCTCCTCTCCTCTCCTCTGTTCTCCTCTCCTCTCCTCCTCTTTTCCCCTCCATTCCGGCTCAATTAGTGGCGATGAATGGAATTCTTGGCTGAGCTCTTTAGCTCACAATGGATTGCCTGTGTATTGTCACAACTAAGGTAAGGAACGGTGTGTGAGAGATGCAGCAGGAATGGGAGTGAGTGAGTGAGCGAGTGGTGCAAACAGAGAGGGGGAAGAAGCTCTTTGTGGTCTAGCAGGGTGTGTATATATTTTACTGCTGCTGCAGGATATTGCCATGGAGAAGTGTTGCCAGGGAGTTTGTCTATTTGTGTTTATCTCTATTCGTTTTGTACCTGCTCTCTTATCCACAGGTGAAGATATGGAGTTGACTGTTTGCTTGGTTTTCTTTTTTCCTTCTTTTTGTACATCTGTATGCGTGTGCTTGTGTATTTGAATCTGTATCTACTGGTGCTATATTCTGTATACTGGAGCTGTATTCTGGTGTTGACTGGCACCAGCAGAGGCTTCACTGGAGGAACTTGTGAGAAACTTTAATGGCTGATAATGGCATTAGTTTAGTCTGCTAGTCTTAAAGCACTCTTAGGCAGTGCGTTGTGGAGTGCATTATTCAGCCTTTCTTCAAGGCTTTATTTCACTTGACTAGCTGTTTTAGTTCAATTTTGTGTGCTGTTCCAGCCGTTCCATATCCAGCACTGCAGGTGTGTATGCAGGTGTGTGATACAGAGGAGCTGTGCCTGTTACTTTTCTAACAGCGTGTGCTTCATTCAGGTGTACAGTGTGGTGTACATTCAAGACCACTGTTTCCTCCCACTCAGAACACACACACACACACAAGCCCATTCAGAGAGTGCTTAGTGCCTGCTGGTTAGTTACCTGAGTCCCTCCTTCTTTCTCTCTCTCTCTCTCTCTCACTCTCTCTCTCTCTCTCTCTCTCTCGTTCCTCTGATTCTGAGAGCTGAAATGCGAATGTTTATTTGCATGCTCTGTAATTAAGCACGTCCCACTGATGCTAATCCACCCGAGCACAGCTCTGCGGTGCGCATTCCAAATGCGCTGTCGATCCTTCCGAAAAGAATTACTAATGTCGCTTTTTTAAAATAGCGCTTGTGCTGCGGTACGAGCTCTTCTTCTCTCTGTAAAACCTCAGCCATGTTGTTATAGTCACCCACCAACATCAGTTCTGTGGTCTCATCTTTCAGGGTTTGGTTGTGAGGCACCGCTTCCACCCGTCAGCTCTGCTCTTGGCCGTTTGGTGTGGCTTCTTCTGTGGGTGTTTGGCGGTGGAGATATACCCAAGTGTGTGCACTGATGATTTCATTCCCAGTCTGCAGAACTTGCTGTGTGTCACTATGATGAACCGTCACATATATCTGCTCAGCTGGCCAGCCGCAGATCAGTTTCAGAAGATGCCCACCAAGAACTAGAGACAGCGAAGGTGGAAGTTCAGGTGTAGATGCCTGCAGGAAGCCTAAAGCAAATCATCATCTCTCTGAAACAAAACTAGAGAACCCAAAGCCGAAGTTGAACATAGGTTCAATTTAATTCAACTTTGTCATGTGTGTATGGGTGGAACGTATAATGAAACACATTCAGGCTACTTCTCTTATGCATAACAATTAAGACAGAGGTAGTCCAAGACATTTTCACAGTATTTCTTTTTTTCTAAACCTTAATAAGTGTGCAGCTTTTAATAAATAATATCAAAGGCTTTAAATACAGCCAACATGTATTCAGGTGTTTCACACACAGCTTGACACAACAGGACTAAGATCTATGGTAACGTATTATGATTGAAAAATAAAGTAAAAAGTAAATTGGGCCCGTCACAGTCATGTGTGAACACACCACAGCACACAGTGTGAACAGTGTGAAATTCTTTCTCTGCATTTAACCCATTCACCAAGGGAAGCAGTGGGCTGCCACCAGCGAGGGGCACCTGGGGAGCAATGTGTGGGGATGGTACCTTCCTCAGGGTACCTCAGTGGTGACACTAGCGGCCCTGGGATTCCAGCCTACGACTTTCAGATCACAGGAGCAAAGCCCTAACCACTAGGTCACAAGACTGCATTATTTGCAAAAAAAAATCTGAATACCTGAAACACCTACAACCACAATGATTAAAATAATTTAATCTTTAGCCATTGTTTATTGTGTGAATGTGTGTTGATTTTTTTGTTGTTGGCTGTGGTTTAGTGATGCAACTGGGTGATGGTATATTATTGAAAACAATCTTACAAACCCAGTGTAAAACTGTGCCTGCTGAAGATGCTCATTTCAGACAGATAGGTGGGTTGGTGGGTGGGTAGGTAGGTGCTTTATTGATCCTGAAGAAAATTCAAGTTGCTACAGTAGCATACACTCCCAGCAAGTCCAACATCCTTCATCAGTCTAGCATCTGAAATGGAAAAGAGCATTGAAACATCACTGGAACCACTTCAAGTAATTACACTGCTTAGCATAGTAAAGGCTCCTTTGTTCGTATATCACTGTTCACAGCCACTGTCTGGCCAGGGCTACATTTACAGCTGTATAATTTGTTTTGCTAGACAACTTGATCGCTTGTTAGGGCTATAATGACACACTTAGCCCATGACTTGATTTGGTTTAATTTGTGATACACGATTCACGATTTAGTCTCTTCATGGTATTTAAGTCATTTGAATGAAAAAAATAATGTTGTTACACAACTAGAGATGAGTGAGATTATCACTGGAGACAGACGAAATATGACATTTGAGGTGAAAGTGCATTAGTTGCGAACAGCGGTGTACAACCAAAGCGATTACATTAGATTAGATTTCTCCACAATACATTACCATTGTTTTACACTGTGTTTTTGCTTCTTGTAGTCATGATTCTACTTGAGTGTTGTGGATCAAGAAGTTGATGGGAAGATGTGTGTGTACGATTTCACACCTGCTGGTCAGAATACACTACGGGCTTTTTCTGCAAGAGTAGATTTTTCTGTCTTCCCATGTTGTACAGGTCGACAGTGATTTCCTGTCTTTTATAAGCATTTCTTTTTCTTTTTTATGTGCACATTTTCTGGTTTATTCATTGGGTTGAGGAGGCTTTGATATTGGTGAAACTCAGTCAGTCTAGAAAAGATGATTCATCAGTTATGCAGTTGCTTCTGACATGTAGAAATTTTACACACACACACACACACACACACATATACACACATACCACATACACACATACAGACAAAATCAACTGTGCAAACATATAAAAAGTTAAAGCTTTGGAGCTCTTTGTGAGGTTTGTTGGGAAAAAGGGAGGATCATGTTCTCAAGTTATGCAGTAAAACGACTCTGTTATGATTCTATGCCCTGAGAACTGTGCACAGCCTCCGTATGGGCAGCGCACTGGAGGAGAGGATGATATTTATCTAGAGGGAGAGGGGGAGGCAGAGGGGACCCAGAGGAGAACGAGGAATCTTCAGATGGAAAGAACAGAAGCATTCTGAGTGATGATACTGAACTCTCTCTCCCCCCTTCTCTCTCTCTCTCTCTCTCTCTTTCTCTCTCCTGTTTCTCTCTGTCTTCCTCTCTCTCTCACTTTCTGTATCTTTCACCAGTTTGCCTCTTTACTGCCTACAGTTGTTTGTCATTTAGAGAGAAACACCTACCATTAAGCAGTACAGAGCCTTTACTACTGAGTTAAGCTAGCGCCCTACTTTCCATCAGTGGAACAGGTTCTAGGGCCACAGGACCACCACTGATCTTTATTTGGGTGGTTGCAGCAAATACTTCAAGTCCTTAGAGCTGTGAGGTGGGACCTTCATGAGTCATATTGCTTTTTGTCCCACACATCCAATAGATGCGCAATCATATTGCATGTAATACCCATAAGGTGGAGCTCTGAGAAGTTTGGTGCGTGGAGACATTTTATTTTGGTCATGTGTGTAAGTTTGACCAGGTTTGTAAGAGAGAGTACGTTGACTAAACAGGCAGAGGAATGTGGCCGGAGACCTGTGAACCACTTTTGGTAGGTACTGACTGCTGCATACTGAGAACACCCCTCAACACCTCACCCGTTTTGGAGATGATACTCTGATACAGTTGTCCATCACAATTTGGCCTTTGTCAAGGTCACTCTGATCTTCATGCGTGCCAATTTTTCCTGCTTCCAACTCATCAGCTTCAAAAACTGATTGTTCGCTTGCTGCCTAATATTTTCCACCCCTTGGCGGGTGCCATTGTAATGTTGTAATCAATTTAACTCACTTCACCTGTCAGTGGTTTTAAAGGGGACCTATTATGCAAAACTCACTTTAGTTATAATAGGTCTATGGGCTACATAAAACATGTTCATGAGGTTCTTTGCACAAAATTACTCTCACATAAAGAGATATCACCAGGTTTATTCTTCACAAGTTGGGTCCCGACATGCCATTTGGAAAAAGTCCCCGTGTGACATAGCATGGGGAGCAATTTGCATAGAACCGCTCCTCATCTGTCTAGAGACGCCCCTCATCTGTCGAGACCCCGCACAACTAGATTAGTTGAAGATTTTGTCTGCTAGCGCTACGGCTACAGGCAAAGGCAGCTCACTCATGAAGTGTTGTGTTGTGTTGTTGCTGCAAACAACAGCACAAATCCCTCCACTGTCTCCCAGACAAAGAAAACAGAAGGACTGCGTGGTTCCATTTCATTTTCGAAGGCCATGTCCCAGCAACAATCGGTTTCGTTCCACCTTAAAAAGTTCCACCTTAAGTATTTTGTTTACAAGCTGCATAAGGGGTGGGTGGAGTGTGGGAGGGTGGGGCGTGACCAGCAACAGCTTATTTACATGAAAGGGACAGAGCCCTGAAACGGCGTGTTTTGAAAGGGACCCAAACTGTGAAGAATAAACTTGGTGATATCTCTTTATGTGAGAGTGATTTTGTTCAAAGAACTTCATGAACATGTTTTGTATAGCCCATAGACTATTATAACTTTTTTTTTAAAAGTGTGTTTTGCATAATAGGTCCCCTTTAATGTTGAGGCTATTTGTTGTGATAGATGTACCTAGCTAACAAGGTAGATACCAAACTTTGTCCATGTTTATGGGCAAAATTCTTCCAAAATTCCTAGATTCATAGTAGTGCTTAAAATAGTGTACTGTACTCTGTCTAATGTGTTTTACATGCAAAACTGGCTTAAACAAAGGCATGGGGTCTATACATCATCCTTAGGTGGGCATTGCATTCATTGAAGCAGTTTTACATGTCCATCTCTTTTTAACTATAATGTTGTTTGTTTCAGTATCTTGTTAAAGATAAGAAAGGTCTGGCATGTTACAACTTAATTTCAGTCATTATATATTAACAAATTCTGAAATTTCAGTAAGGATGTGTTGTCTTTTCATGTCCACAGCATGCCCAGCACCTGTCATTCAGTTCTTCCTGGGTTCTTTTTCATCCGTGCCAAAGCTGTATGTGTCTGTTGTTTCCTATTTTTGTACTGGTATCCAACAGATCGCAGACAAAAATATTACTATGATAATGAGCCCAGGATTCCAGACAGCAGCGGTCAGGACGTGAGGTTCAATGGAGAGGGAAAGAGAGAGGGATTCTCCCTCTGAGTGAGAGAGAGTGAGAGAAGTCAAGGAGAGTGTGAGCAAAGAACACAGAATTAATGTCCTGAGTAAAAGATTCAAGAGCATTTTTTATTGCATTAAGACAAAAATGTGTGTGAATCAGGGAATGAAAAGAGAAACAAGACAATCATGTAGAAGTTTAAGAAATTCAAAACTGTCAGGAACCTTCCTGCAAGAGGATACAAGGCTATTCTTTCAGCAGCCACAGTGAGGATGATGGTTAGAGAAGTAAAAAAAATATTTCCAAAGACCACAGTTTCAAGATTTACACAGTTCTCTGGCATCTTGGGGTCACTGTCTTCAGATCCACCATAAGAGAGAGTGCTGTGGTCTAACAAAATCGAGCTTTCAAGCTTTTTCACTCCAAATTTTCAAGGTTGGTTTCGTTCAGACTGTTCCCTGTACAGTTAGTTAACCTAGTGTTGAATATGGTAGATCTGTGATGCTGTGGGGCTGTTTCTCCTGTACAAGCCCTGGCAGCATTGTCAAAGTGGATAGCAGGAAGGACCAGGTGATTTTAAATCTATATTTGGCTGCCTCTGCCAAAAAACGAAAACTTGTTGTACTTAGGTCTTTCAGCGGGACAATGATCCAATGCACACATCAAGATCCAGCTTGTGCTATGGCCACCCCAGTCCCTTGACCTAAATGTAATTGAAAACCTGTGTGTTGAGCTCAAGAGGAGAACGCTCAAGAGGAGACCAAGCATGCTGCAAGATCTGGAGAGACTTTCCACTGAGGAATGCTGGCAAATCTATTCATCTATGTTTTCAAGTTCTATAAAACATTGCATAAGAAGACTGTGTTGGAAAAAGGGATACCATAAAATACTAAATTATGGGGTATGGGGTTTCAGTAGAATTTATTTTGTGACCGTGTATGACTTATTCTTAATGGAGCTCATACAGAGTTGACCTAGTTTCTTTATTTGCTAAGCACAATATTTGATAACCATTAAGGTCATTTTAATCAGCATTTTTCATCAGATAAGGGTGCCAGTAATTTTGGAGGGCATTACAGGTCCAAAATGCTGTTGATGGATCACAACATTCCAAGCGTTTATAATGGTTGCATGTTGCCAATTGCAATTCCTTTCCAGAAATACTGCATGCTGTATAGTGAAGTATAGATTATAGCCCCTGTAATCAAAACAGTACAGGGGCTATAATTCAGCAGCAGTAGGCATACACACTTACCTAGCTACAAGTTAGAGTGGTCTCTTTCAAACAGTAAACAGCGCTATGCTCTAATATAGGCTGCATGAAATATTTCATTTACAGATGTTAACACAAGGTTGAACAGAATCTGACTGTGAATGAGTTCATGAAGTATGTATGTACATTTATTTTTGGAGCTTTGGGAGCAGTTCAAGTTTAGCGTTCACATTGAGTCATGCCACGCCTTCCTTCTTTCCTTGCTTTTGCCTGATTACTAAACCATGAATTCGCTAAATACATGTGCAGAGCTGACTAGCATGTGAATCCACATAGCTACCAGCTCAGGTAAAATCATTCCCAGGAATGATGCGACGATAACAAGCATTTTAGTAGCAGTTTCTTCAGTGACTTTAGAATGAAAATCACACTTTACATCACAAAATAAATGTTCATTCGAACCTATTTTGAGCTGCATCCGCAAGTCTAATTAGCCAAGATTTATTTGCCATATATACTTTATTTGCTATATATATGACATTAAGTCAGAGAACAGAAAATAAAAAATCCTGTCATGCCTAAAGGTATATTAATAAATTCACCCTCCATAGTTACACTGATGGAGAATGACAGAGGTAGAAAACAGAGAAAAGGTTAATCAAATGAAGTGTTCAGAACATTTGAAATTGTTTTCATCACATATGCTTTCACCTTCCATATTAGTGGCATTTTTATTCTTAGTGAAAATTGGAATTTTTGTATATGTATGTTAAATACATCAATAAGCAGGAAAAGTATTTTGTGAACTTTGGCATGCTTTTAAGGAATGTGGGAGTGATGCAGCATACCGAATGTTGTGTAGTTAACCATAGATTTCTGCTATAGATTTATATTTTAATATTGCAACGAGGTGACCTGTTACATGCCACACATGCACATCGTTATTTCTAGATGTTGTGAGGCACAGTTACTCTTGAGTAAGATGTTTGTCAATGCCCAACAAAAAATATGGGGGCAGAGAATAGAAGTAAGTTACATAAAGAATGAGAGGAAAAAAGGAGAGTAAAGGGAGAGAAAATAATCTCTTTCATTACAGCCTTATCAGGGATTTAAACCTTTTGCCTAATAAACCTGTTATCAGTATATTTGTCTGTTGCAGGTACTGTGTGTGTGTGTCTTCCTTTTATTTAAAGCCTTGTTGCCCATGTTGCCCACCTAAATTGCAACAGTACTTTCTCTCTCTCTCTCTCTCTCTCTCTCTCTCTCTCTCTATTTCTCTTTCAGTGCTTTTCTGGGTAGAGTTGGAGTTATGTAATGGTTTGGTTGGGTTAGTGCTGAAAGAACATCCTCCACACAGTGTGTATGCGCTGAAAGCCCTTGTGGATGTGTAGCAGTGTGTCAGTCCTGCGCTGCCGTGGCTGTTTTTAGCTGGATTGTCAGAAGTGATGTAATGATGACACTCCTTCTTCTTAAACAAGGTTACTTTACCACTCACTCTGTTTCTCTTCTCTTCTCTTCTCCTCTCTTCTCTCTTCCCTTCCACTCTCTTCTCTTCTTTTCTCTCTTCTCTTCTCTTCCACTCTCTTCTTTTCTCTTCCACTCTCTTCCCTTCTCTTCCTTTCTGTTCTCTTTTTTCTTCCTCTCTCGTAGGAGCTGAAGGTCACTCACTGTGGGAGAAACTCATTGATTTGTGTCTGTCCCACATGTTTAAGCTGCCTGAGAACACCCTCATGCGCGCACACACACACACACACACACACACACACACACACACACACTCATACAGCAGCTCATTCAGTCACACGGGGGTGTCTTTGTGAATATTGCACAATGCCTACACATTCTGGCAAGTTTTCTTTTTTTTAGAGCTTGAGTGTACTTTCTCATGCTGTTGTTTGTCACTTACTATAGCTGTCAGAATCCTCCCCATATACATAGTACAGTACAATCTTTGTGATAAAGTCTTTACGTTTATACTGACAAAATAAGGTTTCAAGTGTTATAAGTAGGGCTGGGTTCAAAAAATCGATTCACCGATCAATATCAAATCTCGTTCAAAAAATATGATATCAGTTCAAAAATATGCGGATCGATCATCTCCTGTCGACTACACACTACTTCTCGCGACCGCGCAAGGAAGTTATAATTATAATTATAAAATAACCACTTATTGGCAACTTATTGGACTGCAGTCTTCAAGTCATTCCATAGATTTCCTATAGGGTTTAAATCTGGGCTCTGAATAAGCCATGCAAGGTCATTCACCTTTTTTGTTCTTCAGCCACTATGTGTTTCTCCTTGTCCTCCTTGTTCCCATTGACAACTTTCTGGCAGAGGGCAGCAGGTTTTTGTCAAAACATTGCCCCATTAAATTTCCTTCTATCCTGTCTAGTGCCCCGGTCCCTGCAGCAGGGAGACACCCCACAACAAGATGCTACCACCCCTGCTTTACTTTAGGTGAATATGGAGATATATTGGATTTCTGCCAGATGTACCGTTTGTTTTTTTGGCCAAATGAGTTTTGTCTCAATCTCCACAATAACACATTTTTCCACTTGTCCTCAGCATCTACAAAGTATGTTTTGGCAAAACTCAATCAAGACTTAATGTGGATTGATATGGATTGATTCTTGCAAACATGCAATACAAACAATATTTGTGGAGCACTGTTATTATTGTTGTCTCTTGCGCACCATGACCACACTTTGCCGTAAACTCCTGTAACTGCTTCAGAGTTTTCATAGGCCTCTGGGTAGCCTCTCTGGCCAGTTTACTCCTCACTCGTTTATTATAGACTTTACTGTGCTTCTGTAGAAATTGTTTTGTATCCATCTCCTGCCTGTCTCCAATTTTATCCCTGAGATCTTTTGCCAGCTATAGTTGATTGATTGCCATCGGGTGCACTACCAAGCACTGGAATGCTCCAGGAATAGTGAACTAATGAGCTAATTAAATCGCTTACAGTTAATCACAGGTGCATAATAGCCAGCTTGGTGTGTAGTAGACAAGGTGATTAGTTACACCTGATTGGGTTAACCACTGTTTTTAGAAATGATCAGTCATTTTTTTTTGTGTTTTTTTTTCAGTTTTGTTGCTTTCATTTATTTCAGTTTGATGTAATACGCCACATTGAGTAAACACAGCTAAATTGTGTGTGTGTGTGTGTGTTTGTGTTCATTTCAGACTGCAGTGTAACAAAATGTTAATGTTAATATTTTGGTGATTCTTCTCAAAACCCTATCATTGATAATATTGTTACTGAACTTGTGTGTGTTTGCAATAGTTGTGATTAAGATATATGTAGACATACTTAGATTCAAATATACTTAAGATTCAAATATACCAATATAGTGCAAATATTTAGTGCTTCACTAGCCAATATCTTATGATGGAAGATTTGACCCCCTGCATCACCACCACATTTCTTAGAAGCAAAGCAAATCTTGTGAAATATTGTTTCTATTTAATTTAGTCATTAAATACTTGCTAAACATTTATAAGATTCAAATTTCCACAAAAGAGAAATAAAAAATGCAACAGTGAGTTATTACAACAAACATCCACACTCAACATAACACACATTAACTGGAACACAGAATACCACAGTGGCAGCCCTATTATGCACCATGATGAAATACATTTAGTTTGTTTTGTTTTTGCAGAAAGCAATGAGGAAGTGCTCTGTGTTGGTAGTCTGTGTTCTTCGGTAGTGTGTATTGTGTTTATCTGGTGCCAGGGAATATATTGCAAATCTGAAGCCAGGAAATCTCCACTGTGTCTGCCTCCTGGAGCACCTGCTGCTAGAGAAACATTTACAGTGACAGAATGAGTGTGTGTGTGTGGGACACAGAGCAAAAAAACAGAGAAAGGGAGACAAACACAAAAACTCCCAACCTGGTCAGAAACTGTCTTTTTTTTGTTACTTTGTTAAGAGCTTTTTATGGGCGACTAAATGGAATCTTTGAAATGAAAGAGCTTGATGTTAAGTGTTATAGGGGTTATGTTACCTTATAGGAAAGGTAAGCACAGCAGTGTCGGTGTATAAGAAAGAGAAAGAGGTGGTTAGATATCATGGCTTTAATGTACTGGCTGTGCTCCTGGAGCGCCAAGCTTGTGCTGTGGTAGATGTAAGTGTTCAAAATGCATATCTCCATTCTGCTGTGTGTGTTCACGTGTGTGTGTGTGTGTGTGTGTGTGTATGTGTGTGCACGATACACCTGCAGTCATGTGGGCGCTCTGCATAGCCTGGAAGGAATGACTTTCAAGCACATGTACACACAGCCATGATTCGACTCAGTAGTGAAGAGAATTGATATGCTAGTATGAGTTAAATGTTACAGTGATAAAACAGTTCACCCATAAGAATTCTATAGCAGCCTTTAACATTGAGCACATTTGTCCACATTTGTTTGGTAGAATCAGAGGATGCAAAGAGACAAAAGCTTTTCTTTGTGAATAAGCAGTTCTAACGTGTGCTGACATTATGTGGCTGCTTTCTTCTCTCAAAAATTGTATTCAACTAGGGCTGAGCCGAAATGTGGAATCGTAAACTTAATTGGATCGTAAATGTGATCTGCAGCTTGCGATTGCAGCTTAAATGTGATTACATTCTGTCAATTAAGCTCTAGGCCTTTTTTTACCAAGAGGACCAGCATGCTGCTAATGTATGAGCTCGTTGTTAATAGAATTTAATATTGCTGAATTTAAGAATTAAGACACTGTTAAAAAATGTAGCTTTTGCAATTGGATAGTCGTGCTCTTTTAAGTGGTGCTTTTTAGATTAAATTGATTAATCATTAAGACTTACGTTCAGCCAAACTGTATCACTCCTGTAGTTTTCACTCTCTCTGTGTGAGTGTGTGTGGTCATCTCAGGTGAGATGAGGCTCCTTAGGGATAGGAAAGCTTGTCAGGTTGTGTCTGATCCTTTCAATACAACTCAGACACACAGTCTGCTCCACTTCTCAAAGTGCCACTGGAGCGGCTACTGCTTTTAGACAGGGGAATACAGACAGGGTCTGTGGTGCAGCATTCTTACTGGTCTAGTAATAGGCATTCTATTAAATATCTTACAATTGGCATTCTATTAATGTTTAACGGCGATTAAAGGACTGAACCTTGGCACACATAATATTCAGTACTGGTTGTTTGATTATTTTCCTTTTTATATATGGAATGAGCACTGGTAACAACTGTACAGCAAGAAACAATTCCTTTATAAGTTTTGAAGTTATGAAGAACCAGGGCATTTCTGAGGTCAGATCTACCGGGTATGAATATCTATGGATGATCATGAATTTGTGGGGACATTTAGTGTCTTGGAACGCAAATTGCGGTCATTAAGGGTTTTCGAATGGAAGTTAGCACATTTGACTAAAAACAAAGTGGCTGTCACATGGAACAAGTGAGATGTAGGGGTCCAGGATCACTCAATTAGCGACTCTTGTATCCAACTGAGTTATAATGGACTGAAAAATTCTGTATAGGCCTTAGAAAGAAGAGAGAATTCTTAAAAGGATTAGAAGTCTGTGATGGTATAACTGAGGGAGTCTCTACAGGCATGTAAAACTGGTGATGGTAGGGCTGAAAGAATCCTTACAGTCATTAGAAAAAAGTGACAGTATAACTGAGGACATCCTTACTGGAATGACAAATCTTTAAGGAAATCTGTAAGGAAATCCTTACAAGCTTTTAAAATTTGTTGTGGTATATCTGAGGGAATTCTTACAAGCATTAGAAATCAGCGGTGGTTTATGTGAGAAATTCATTAGTGGTATTTTAAAAGTCATGGTAGTACAGCTCAAAGAATCCTTCTAGGCATCAGGACCCTGCCGCTGTTTGTTCTTCGATTGTTTTTGTTGAGTATTACAGTGTTGAGGTGAGGGCTGTCACACTCAGATAACAGTGTGTAACGGAGACGTTCAAGCAGTAATCTGTGCCAGTGGTCTGTTATATCAGGAACTTAATAAACATTTACAAGAAACTCATTTATCATTAAAACATATTTTTGTTCCTGTTTTTTGTGCTGCTGCTGTTGAACAGTCTGTGTGGTCTTTTAAGCTATTACTGTTTGGATGTTGTGTTTTTATAATTGGATCTCATGGTATTCCTTTTTGTCTTTGGAAGTGTCCCTGGAGCTTAAGAGGCTGTTTCGAGTGCACGCTCTACAACGATGGTCATTAATGTAGCAGTTGTGAAGAGCTCAGTAAATAGCTCTCAGAAATAATAAAAAACATTTTTCTATAATAAATGACAAGTCTAGTTTGTTTTGCATGGAGAATGAACTTTAGTCTAGTCACGTAGTCTTACCTATTGTACATCTCTCTTCTCTCTCTCTATTTCTCTCTTCTCTCTCTCTATTTCTCTCTCTCTCTCTCTCTCTCTCTCTATCTATCCCTATCTGTCTCTCTCTCTATCTGACTGTCTGTCTCTTTCTCTCTCTCTCTCTCTCTCTCTGTGTCTCTCTCTCCATCACCACTGCAGAGAGCTATTGCTCTCTGGAAGCCAGACAAGACTTAAGTCAGAGGATTAAAGCCGTGACATCACAAGACCCAAAGCACTCCTTATTCAACATGCAACACACATACACACATACACACATACACACCCCCTCTCTTCTCTTCTCTTCTCTTCTCTTCTCTTCTCTTCTCATCTCTTCTCTTCTTCTCTCTTTGCCACAGAGATCCCCATTTGTCACGGGATCCCCATTTGCTCATGTTTTCCTTAGGCTATATTCTTTTTACCATGGTGTGTGCCATATCCTGCCTGTAGGGCTGCATCTGTGTGTGCCGGGCATGACCCCTTGTGTGCGGAACACACACACACACACACACACACACACACACACACACACACACACACACTCGACAACCCTCTAACCCTTCTGTGAAAAGGCTGCCACTTGCCCCAGAAAGACGTTGTGGCTATATGCCATGAGCACAGACACACACACACACACACACACATACACACAGCATGCTTCATAAAGTATAGGTACATATAATACTGTTGTAATGGAACATGATGGATAGAAAGTTTGGTGCACCATCATCCTGAATGGCTAGAGCGTATTGTTGTGAGGACTATTTGGATCATAGGGACTTTGTTTCCTGGTTCTTTTTAAAGCACCCTGATGCTGCTGTAACCCAGTGAATAGACACTAATTCTTTTACAGCACAGCGGCGTTACGGCCAGACAGAAAAGGGCGAGCAGCCAAGGGCAGCGTCAAGCACTGTGATTTTCAGTGTCATTTCATCTGTCAGCCTGGAGTGATGGGGTCTTGACTGAAATCATAAGGAGATGATTTGGCTTGTTGAGCTGGAAGGAAGCTCCAGGCCTTTATGAATGGGTTTACATTAACACTAAGGGTGCCTTCATACTTGTAGTTTGCTTCCCTTGGTCAGGACTAAACCCGCAAAGGAGACATTGTTGTCTTAAAGTGACTCACGTAGCAAATTGAGTAACACTGCTGCTGCATAGTGGGTAATACCGCAGTCCTCCCTACAGCAGACTTGTGTTGTTTCCCCAACTGGGCTGACACACTATGCTACACCAGTCTTGCCTTGGGCCTACAATGGCCTACAACTGTAATATGAATTATATTACAAGAGCATCAATTATAAGTCCCTCTCGAGAAGAGCATCTGCCAAATGCATAAATGCGAATTTTAGTTCTGATTCCCATAGCATTCACACTGACATATTTAATAATAAAACAAAAGATAAGCTAAAATCCCCCAGACAGTCAGAGTTTTGCAAAAATGTAGACCGTCTCTGTTCTAGATATAGTGGGTGAAATCACTGTAACACACAGCCTTGAGTGACTCCTTCTTATAAAAAAGTTAGGAAATGTGTCTTTTGTAGGCACCAAAGCAGGAATACAGAGAGGTAACTGTCTGTTTAGAGATCTTTAGACTGTATTTCATTCATAATTCAAAAACAAATAAAACCAAACCTACAGTAGGGGTGTCCTGTCACCCCCTGTTTCTTACAGTTTAATCATTCAGAATAAGAAAAGTTTATTGATCCCAAGGGAAGTTGTTTACATGAATAAATGAAATCAGTCAATTAACAGCTGATCCTGCTTAGTTGGAATAAAAACCTGCAGCCATACCAGGCCTGTGCAGTTAATAGTGGATACCTCTGACCTACAAGAGCATAAAATGACTAATTAATGCAGATATAAGGTGCACCCAATAAACTAGAAACTCAGTTGATATTGTGCACATTTTTAAACCTAAATCTAGAAATAAAGAAGTAAAAACATTATCGGACCTCAAAGGGATGATAAACATATGATATCACAGGGGGAGAGGTAGATGGACACACACCTATCGCTCTAATGTTAGTGATGAGCTCCTATTACTGAACTTTGCCTTTGGAGCCTTTGTGTGTGTATATTTGTGTGTGTATGTGTGTATGTTAGAGGGTGAATGACTCACCAGTTCAGCAGGAGTTGCCTCCAGGAGGAGATATATTTATACTTGTTAAAGTATCTTGGCTCTGCTGCAGTGTTGCCTGCACATCTCCTGTCCTGTTTGCAGCATTTTTGGTCTTACACTCACTCTCACTTTCTATTTCTGTCTGTCTCTGAGCCAAGGACAGCCGAGAGAGATTTTTAGTGTGGGCAAAGTATCACTGACATTTAACTAAGAGGACTGGTTACTGGTCTGTGTGGGAGACCTCCAAAAGCAACTCCGACTACATCCCCACGCACTCACATACCTATGACTAAAGGAAGCAAAGGCTATGCATACGCCTCCTCAGACACACACCCCTGACTGTGTGGTTTGAAGTATCTGAAGGATTTTTTTTTTAACCTCAGATCTGTTCTATTTTCAGCACCAACCTGATGGTGCTCAGGCTTATTTGTTCTTTCAGTTCCACTGTTGTCTTGCATCTGCTTTTCTCTCACCTCCACACTCCTCTTTTATACTCTGCCTCCACACTCCTCACTACATACTCTGCTTCCATGCTGCCCTTCACTTTACCAGTCCACACTGCTTCTGTGTATCCTCTGTTTTAACCTGAACTGTTTCCAGTACCTGAAAAGGGTGAAGGGTGCAATTTGGAAAGAGCTGAGAGCAGTGGTGTCATGCTAGGGGCTGCATTCCCAGGGGATGCAATTAGAGAGGTACTTATGGGGCACCATCCTCTACATATATTTAAAGACTTTGGGGACATTATTTTAAAACTTCTCTCATTGTGTTTTTGTACCTCATGTCCTTTTTTATTTTACGGTAAATATTGTGTATTTCTTTAGATCATTTCCAATATTTATTTGTGTCAAAATAATACTTCTGCACTAGCTTCTACACTGCTGCCACTTTTCTTGAAAAGCATCTTAATCTTTCTAACGATATCCATAAAGCAAATTCATTTAGAGAACATAGAGCCACTAATGAGAAGAAGGGGATAGGGAGCAAATACAGCCAAGTGTGGGATTTCCCCACACTTAATTTAGCTCTTACTAGCTGATTAGCTTGCAAAGCAAATTATACAAATAATTTTTCTGAAATACATTTGTGTACAACTAGTTGCAATAAATTTTTACACATTTGAGCATCTGTTGTTGCAAACTAATTTCATCCTGCAACATTTGGAAGAAACATAATTAGAATTTTACACTTGTCCTATGATATCAAATTGTAATGACTACATATTATAAAGGTTATAATAATAAAATAATGCCGCATAGCCCAGTAGCCCTGTTGCCCCTGTCGGCTTGTCGGCTGTTAAATGTGTTTTGGAATGATCCGCTACATTTGGATTAAGTAGTAAATGGAATAGGTTTTCCACAAAATTGCTACATTAAAACCCAAATAATTTTCGTCTGTTTTAGAGAGTTTAAACATGGGGCAGGTTAATGAGTAAAGTTTTTTAGTTCTTTTAGCACAGAGCTTAGATAGGCAGGGACAGAAAAACTAGTGGGATTTTAACTGTCTAGTGAGATTAAAGGAAAAACCGTATTACAAGGAGGCTTGCTGAAAAAAAAAAGAAAATTGTAAATTTGGCTAAATCAAGGTGCTGGAAACTTTTAAATTAGCATGCAAGCTATTAAAGTAACATACATTTTTCTTATGCACAGACTCATTTACTTTGTTGCTCCACGCCCACACTCCTCTCACAGCACCCACCGTACCCCCCACTCCCTTGCTACTCTGCTACTACTTGTTTTTTCTTTCCCGTTTCTCTCTATTCTTTCTCTGTTGCTCATCTATACTGTAAAGCAGGGACCACAGAAGAACTAGTTACCGTGGTAACAGGGAGACTGGCACCAAAAATATATTCTACAAAGCATCTCTGATTCCTCCCACTACATGTTGCCTCCTTCTAACACAGCACACATAGTGAAACACACACACACACACACTCTCTCTCTCACACACAGAGCACAGAGCACAGCATGACTCCAGTCTATTGCACCGAGACACTGGGGTCAGAAATACTAACCCACTCCTATTCAGTGTGACCTTCTGAAATCATTTTGCTCACATAATTAAAAAAAAAACATCACTCATACTGACTTGCAAGACTACTAACAGAAGATGAATTGTGCCTTTTTATGCAGTTGTGCAATAGCTTTGCATGCACCTTTATAAACCCATTTGAAAGAGGGGATTCAGGTCAAAGAAGCAGACAGTTACATGCAGTTTCAAATCTAGTTTATCCACTTTAAAAACCCATCTACAACTCATACACTCATATGGAACACTAGTGTCGGACAGACTGTCCTCAGCAGCCATCCTGAAATGTGTGTGTGTGTGTGTGTGTGTGTGTGTGTGTGAGTGTGGGTACGTGTAAGTGTGCGTTTGCTTATACATACAGAAATAGCAGACAGTGATGCAGGTTACGGTTGTACAGTGACAGAGAGACGAAGAGACATTTACTGAGTTGCGCCCCCTAGTGGCCTTGCAGCCCTGGTACAGGAAGGTGTTGGGTTCTCAGAGCTAGACTAGATTACCGTTCTTTATTCATATACTTTTATTAAGTGCAACCATTAAAAGCTGGACAGCCATAGTTATTGCAGTAGCTGTTTATGTTGGTCGTTTGTGGTAAAGATCCTGCATTACAATCCCTGCAGTGCTTTTTTGGGGAGAATTTCTGAATTAAGATTCTTAACTGGTGAACTAATGATAGCCTTATTTCTTATTTAGCCTTGTTGTATGCCTAATTTATGTATTCAGATTTGAATGCCTATGCATGAAATATGCATATCGACAGTGCACACCCCAGCTTTTGCCTAGCGGATGTGGACTATTTCCGAGGACTGAAGCCTTCATTAGAGATGAATAAACATGCGGTTGTCCGGTGGCGTTAGAAGGGGCGCTTGAAAGGCTCCACAGCAGCAGAAGCGCCTCGTTCCAGCAGTCGAACAGATATCTTACCCCCGTAGACACGGGAGCTGGAGGACAATTACATAACAGCTGTGTGGGGTTCTCTATGTGTGCTTGCAGAGGTGTCTAAATGCTGAAAACGCAGACTGCCTCTCCCCAGTGTAATACATCTTCCTCCCCATTGCAGTGTTGATCATGTGTTGAGTTTGATGCAGCTCCGCAGCTTGGAGTAACAAGTCCTCCTTTGAAGTCCTCCTACATCCGCCCGTTCCTGGAGCGAAATGGAGACAGAGAGAGAGTGAAAGAGAGAGAGAGAAAGGGGGAGTTTGAAAGGTTTCCCTTGCCATAGCTCGCAGCCCTGACCATTTTTTGGCTAAAGTACAAGCTCCGGCAATAAAGCGCGGCACAGCTTGCCGACCATGTGTGTGCAGGAGTCTGAAGCCACAAGAGATGGATAGCAGAACACACAGCTGCAGAAGAGCGAGAGAAGCTGACACACGTCGCGGGATGTGATCCGCTTCTGACCCCCCTCTCACCCCCTTTCCTCTCTTCTTCTTTTCCTTCCTCCTCTTCTCTCACTTCCTCTTCTTCTTCTTCTTCTTCTTCTTTCTCTCACTGTCTCTCAAGAAGCTCAAACAGGACAGTCTTTATGACACACAGTAACTGCAATGTTCTTTGCATGTTATTGTGCTCTGAGGACAAATGTAAAGGTAGGAGAGGAGTGAACCAGTGTGTGAGTGTGTGAGTGTGTGAGTGTGTGTGTGTTGCTTTAGCCATGTGTTTTACAATGTGCATGGAGTTGCAGATGGCTCCGGCATCTGTGAAATGTCACGCCGGTGCCTTTCCGAGTCGGTGAGACAGTGGCTTATTTTCCAATCGATTTAGCACTCCTTTCATCTTTGCAAAGAAATGCATGAGACAAGGTTATCCGAGCTGAAAGAGATGACATAGTCAGGCATCAAAGTACAAGTGTTAGTGTGAAGCTTGGGAAAAATCCTCCGCTTGATGTGTTTTGACAGGTTCGGTGCATGCGACGTAATGCATGCAATTATGTCTAATGCGTGAGAGAAGTCTCTTTTATTCTCACCAACAAGGAGTCTTTCTTCGAAGTTGCATGAGTTTTCCAACCTGCACTGGCAGATGGCGAGCTAGATCAGTGGTTAGCACCTAACCGCTAGTCTGTGTTAGAGTGTGGAGTCAGGGCTGCAGTCCAAATCATATTACTCTCTCTCTCTTTCTCTCGCTGTCTCTCTCTTCTGGCTTTGAAGTTTTTCTTTGGAGTTACAGCAGAGTTTAATATTGTTACTATATTTTATAATAATAATGCATAGCACTACATTTTCATGATTTTTTTGTCACATTAGCCTGAATGTATGCAAATGTAAACTATACTATAAGTTCATTCACTTTGGACATTGCAGTATTGTAATTGGCCAGTCAGATATCTTGTATTCAAACTTAAAACTTAATAAACTCCAGTAGTTACTTTTTGCTTGACTTTACAATGCATGCCTCAGATAAGAATGCCACTGACACTTGAGGGATGATGCCTGAAGCTTGAAGCAGTGAGATGTGAAACTCTAGCAGCTCATACCTGAGGGTTGATACTGAAGTGTGATGCCTGAGGATGGAAGAGCCATGTGAGTCTCATACCTGATGACTTCTGATATCTGATAACTGAAGCATGATATATTCTGTCTGACAACTGACAAATTTCTGACACCTGACATCCTACATACAGCGAACTACAGGCGCTATTTTGCCATATTTGTGGAAAGGATTGCATTCAGCCAGAAGAGCTTTGGGGAGGTCAGATACTGATGTAGGCTGATTAGGGCTGGCTCACAACAGCACTCCAATTTATTCCAAAGGTGTTCAGTGGTGCTTCATCACTCCAATGAGGGCAGATCCGCTGCTGTACAGTGTCGGAATTTTACACCACTCTAGCTGATGCATGGGCTTTGCACCGGGTGAAACCATTCCACTTCTAAAATCAAATGTCCTGCCACAAGTATTACACCCAGTGTTGACAAGGGAAAATACATCAAGTTGTTTTAGTGCTGACATAACATTGCAAACATCCTATAGAGACACTAGTGGAAATAGTAATGGGATTTTTCACACTGTGTGCTTTGGTGTGTTCATGTATGACAGAGTGGTCACTTTCATGATGAGGTTTTCACAAAAAACGATGATTAGCAAAGACTACATGTAAAAGAAATGTTTCTACATTGAACTCTATACAACATTACACATTTGATGTGTACATTGCATAGTGTTATGTTAACTATGTATATTAACTATGATGATGGTTTTTTTCACAACTTTTTGAACAACTGCTTTCCTCTAGACTGCTGAAACTACTTTTTTGAAGGAGAATAGTATATATTTGAAACAGTGTCTGTGGTTTCCGAGTGAAGTCTTTTTGTAAAAAATATGCTAACTAAATAAGGTCTATGGAGGAGTGCATCTTCCAAATAAGCAAATTACAACATGTTGTCTGATTTGTGTCTTAGCCTTTATGTAAGTGTGATTTTGGGAATTCCTTCCAAAGGGTATAAAAGACTGGATGAAGTTAATGCAAATGGTAAATTTAGTACACGCAGATACTAAGCCTGAATGACAAATCCGTGTATTTTGTCAGTGTTGTATGTTCCTTTTTGCTTGTGGATGACAACTGTATTTTGTCGTATTTCTAATTTTACTCACACAATTCAAGCACTTTTTGGCTTCGGGTATTCTTCAGCCAGCATCTCTTTGAGGTTGCTATGGCTATTGAGTCCAGTTAGCTGAAAACCTAATTCCCATATTTCTTTCTCCACCTTTTTTGTGCGCACTACCTGTGTACGTAGTTTAGTGCACTGTGCATGCGAGTAGTTCACATATTTAACATCTTACTAAATCTGGCCCACAGTATGTATACAGTCATAAGTCTTAATTGTTGTTGGTGTAGTTGGTATGTTATGGCTATTGTTTGAATTTACAAAACCTTACATAAACCTGTAAAAAATCATTTTGTACCAAAAAATGCAATATTTTAATACCTTTGCAAGTGCTTGGTGTAGCTGTGACAAAATAAATAAATAAATAAATTTTTGTCTTAATGCATCCATGATGCATGTTTCATGTGAGAAATATGAAAGGTTTACTGCATTTGTTTAGTTTACTTTTTGGCCAATTTGAGTTTGTAATTGAAAATAAAGTAAATAAAGTAAAAATAAAAACATTTTAGTAAGATACTACAGAACATTTTGGCTTCCAGGACACTCTGAATGACCATTGAAGCAGTGCTGCACAATTAGAGTCTGCCATTTGGTTTCAATTTTGGAAGAAAAAAAAAAGATGACGTATTCCTTTTAAACGGAACAAATGCTGTACTGAAGTGCTTTTGTATGGTCATGGATGGCTCTGTGTGAATGAGGTTTGGTCAGCTTGCTGCTGGTGTCAAAATCTGGCAGTATTTCACAGAGCTAGGCCTTTTTCTGGCTCCAGTTAGACACTGTTCTTCTGAAGCAGTTATTTGGCCAAACAGGCATTTTATCTTCTGTGAATGAACAGTACATACTTTCTTAGCAATACATTTTTCCCTGTTGCAGCCCTGCTCACTTAATGTATTCTATAGCCCATAAATTCAGGCATAATATGTGTCCTTGGTGGACTCTGTATTTGAGTACTTTTAGTGAGCACTGTGCACTTTAAATGATTGTATAGTTCAGCATTCCCCAATGTTCTTTGCGCCACGAGCCAGTTTCTTGTAAAACAGTATGTTCACGGACCGGTATAGATACGACTTAAAACAAAGTACGTTTATTTTTTACTAATTTTTTCTAGCTTGTGGGCTATTTTTTTTATGTACCTCATCACATAACAGAGACAAGCTTTTTTTCAAAATAAAAGATCTGTCAGACTCTGATAATCAATAAAATAATTTTCATTCTGTCTTTCAGTGCAGCCCGGTACCAACTGACCCACGGACCGATACCGCCGGCCCGGTGGTCGGGGACCTCTGGTATAGTTAACTGTATTATGAAAAGACCAAAGGTTTAGACCAGCAGTTCTCAAGGTCCGGACCGAACTGCAGGTCATTCCGGATCCAGTCCACACATCATATTAGGAAAGTATTGACGCAATGCAATTAAGTGTATGTTTCAATAAATTGTTAGTTTTGTCAAATATAACAATTTTAGATTTTTACAGCGATCCTGGCCTGAGATTAACCGAAGCAACGTTGTTAGTCGGCGCACGTATGATGCAACGTTGACTCTTCAATTCTCAGGCTTCACATCCACATCCACTAAGGCTAATGGGCATTCGTGTGCAGTCTTGCGAACACGAGTGAGCGAAATACCCACGTCATTATAAGAGTCACCGGAGAAGGAGGTGTTATGTACCATCGCCTTTTGGACAAAAATGTTCACAGCTGCAAATTTCCCCACCTCCACAAAGTAGCCGTCTTTGTCCTTACAATGTTTGGTTCCACATATTGTTGTGAGACTGTATTCTCACCAATTAATGTGATAAAAAGCTCGTATCACCGCCGCTTGACAAATGAACATTTAAGACAGTTACTCTGTCTGACAACCACACCTTTTGCGCCAAGATTTAAGCAGTTTATTAATAGCAGACAGTGTCATTGTTCACGCTACGTTGTATTTTAACTGTTTCAGGACGTATCATTTTTACCTCAGTCATTTTGATATTTCAGGGTCTTGTTCTGTTGCACTTTAAACAAAGGCTCTTTATTTATTGAGGCATGAAAGTCATTAAGTTAATCAAGGTTTTTAAATCTTTTCATAAAACTACAGTGCATATTACACTTTACTGTCAAAAGTGAGAGTGGATTAGGTTCACAAGC
>JBBPCY010000035.1:7543573-7557934 GCA_037974405.1 Brachyalestes nurse
ATATATCAGGAGAATGCTGAAAATAATGATCTACTGTTGTTGATGTAATATATTTGACTTATTGGTGGAAATTATGTTCACATCTGGATCAGGGAGTGCATTGCTTTTTTTCGCTGTATTTCAGGCCGTTGCAAAAAACAAAAATATGATCACGAAATGATATTTTTTTGTGTATCGTGCAGCCCTACCTCACACACATGTGAACAGCCGATGAGGTGGTCAGGGCCAGCGGGGAACTCCCTGTTTTTTGCTTATGGAAGAACTTCTCATTTTCACCTGCGGGTCACCTTTGTGCTGGCCCAGCAACCCCACACCCCACTGACCCGCTGGCACATGCCGACACATGGCCGTCCTGGCAGCCAGCACACATGTTTCGTTAAGCTGTACTATTATTAAATTGGGTCTGTGCTGTCTTAGCAAAACTGTATGTGTGTGTGTATTTTTATGTGTGTGTGTGTGTGAGTGCGCGCCACATCAGCTGACTTTTCGATTCAGTAATGTGCAAAATAAGCACAAGGTTACTTCAATCCTGCACTCAGGGAACTTTCATTAAGGATTAAAATCTTGCACTAAAATACTCACTTCATACTCGGTGCTAAACAACTATGTTTCCTCTAGAAGTGCCACATCAAAAACTTTTTTTATTGCTTTATTTAAGTATTCATTATTGTTAACAGGTTATGTATTTCACCAAAAGGAATAAGGACAGATCCGCCGAAACATCCTGCAGGGATGTAATTCGACTCCGACTGGCATCCAAGAAAACAGAATTTGGAAAACAATAAAATGGACATCAAACGCATACTGAAGCTTCAACATGGCATATTTTCTGTTGTGTCTTCTGTTACCCTGTGAGTTGAAATAGTGTTATCATTTTGATAAATATTGTTTTAGAAGGTCTTTGTGTTTTGGGCCTGTCTAGCCAACACAACTGCTGTCAGAAAGACTCTTAATAACATGCTTTTGAGACACTGCTGAAAAGAAATCATTTTAAAAAGGAGAGAAAATTCAGCACAAAACCAGCTGGCACAACTTGCGACCCTCCCTGGAAAGCCATTTCAATATTATTTATATCTTTAAATATATTTAAATAGACATGACATTTAAATATGTATTTAAAGACATTAAATATTCCTTTGCACATAAAATGCCCACAGAATGCATCATATTTGCAACCAAAACTGCATATTAGGCCTAGAGGTCTGACACTACAAATTCTTGGTGGAGAATAAACTATGCTTGAGTTGTAAACACATTAGATTTAGGGCATCCCTTAACCTCTAAAAGAAGAGGTGAGCAACACCCTAGCCAGTAAAACAGTTCCTGACACAGAACAGAGTCCTGAGATGGAAGAAGGAACAGGAATAGGATGAAAGAAAGATGACAAGAGAGAGAGAAAGAGAGAGAGAGAGAGAGAGAATGATTTAAAATGCTGGGAAGTGAGAGAGAGAGATGAGCAGTGGGTGCATCCAGGCTGTGTGTGTGTGTGTGTGTGTGTGTGTGTGAGGCGGACCCTTTGCTCAGTCAGGAGTGAAGCATCTCTTGCCGGCTGGATGTGTGTGCTTTTTGCTTTTTCTCGACGTCAGTGGTCCCGGAGCTAAAGGCACTCTTTCTTGAACACGCCGCTAGTGGAATGTCTCCCATTGTGAAAAACCAAGACTGCTTCTCGCCTATGCTCTGCCACTGCAAAGTTGCCTGCCACGACAACACCCTGTCTTTGATGTTCGGATGCAAGGTACGCTCTTCTCTCTGGGCAGCTCCGGAGCTCCGATTGCTCCATCAACTTTTACCAGGCTTTGGTACCACAGCCAGTCCCGCTCTTGGCAGAAGTATTGTGAGATGTGCTGCTGTTGTTTGCAGGGCGAGTGTAAGTCCTGGCGTTGGTTCATTCGACGACTTGTTGATGCTGGACAGAGTAGTATTTCTTGGAGCCTTGCAAGAGATTAGCCTTTCTCGAATACAGAGTAGTGTAAGTAGTGCCATGTGTTACTGTGTCAAAAGAAAACCTCTACTATATAACTCCTGTACCGCTATTGTGGGTGTGTACTGTAGATATGGGTGTGTTTTCCTTTCCTTACGCACAGTTTGTCTGAGTATGTGCGTAACATGTTTACTTTAGCCGCCAGAGACAGCAGGGCTGCACGCTAATCAGGTGATTCATCAGTGAAAAAACTGATTCATGGCAAGAATATTGTAAGCAACTTGTCATACAGGATTAGCACATACATAGCTTATAAACATGCGAGATACATGCGTATTACTTATTATTGTAACTTTATTTTGCAAGTGATGGATAGATTTAATGTGGGGTCTCTAGCACATTTGTCTTTCTGCATGTTTCTCATGAACTTGAAGCAATAGTTGCAAAAGATCAAATATACACAAGCCAGCCCCCTCCCACTACCCAGTTATACAGTTACACTGCAGTTTTAGACTAATATATCTAACCAATAATGGGTGCTTATAGCTGCCATGGACATGTACATGTTTGGACAGATATTATTATCCAGGGCAACATTATGCATGTGGTATTCTCATATGCATTTGTATGATTGTCATTATTTTATACAATGTCAAAACTACATAAGCAACTCTATTAGAGAGTGGGTTGCTTAGCAGCTTAAAGGTTTGAGACAAGAGTGTGATGACTTAAGCACTGCACAATCTACGTGCCTAGTGGTAAGGTGTACAGTTCCATTATTATTAGCCACATTGGCCTAAAACCTTCAGCACAGATGTAAAGAAGCAAACTATGAACAGCAAACATGGGCTGTTTGGGCTGGTCAGCTATATTAGGGATAGGTGGAAAACCATCACTGTGGGTGATCTTATGCTGAACTAAAGATATAACTAAAATATGCCACAGCCTCATTGTCACCATAACTCCCTCTGTCTCTGTGTAGATTGGCTATTTTAAATTGGGCTCTAATTAGAGGCAGAGTGGATAGTGAGACTGCCAGGCTGGAACCAACGTTGTTCCCTTCTTCACGGTATGCTGGAGCTAGGAGATCCGCTCCCTTAACAAGCCACCCTTAGTCTCTCTGCCATGCATTAGAACTGTGTGTGTGTGTGTGTGTGTGTGTGTGTGTGGATGGATGGGGATGAATTGTCAGTACACTAACAAGTACATCTTAGATGCATTAACTAGCCCAGAATGAGATACAGGTTGATGCAGACATGCTTTGGAAATGCTTTGTCTTTACCTTTTCTTGAGCTGCAGAAGAGTATAGTTTAGCTTCGGGTTCTAATGTGACCTCCACACTGCACATTCCTGTGCCCTTAACATCAGTACATACACTGACAGGAGGTGTCAGGGTTCAGCACATGTTCAGCTAACATTCAGAAAGAGAGAACATGGTCATTAGGGTTTTGCCAGACAATTTAAAAGGAGGAAGAGTGTATAAAATGGTGTTTGCTTCCTGTATTTTATACAAAGAGAAAAGCTGTTTGGTCTTTCACTTCTTATTGCAACATTTGTTCTGCCACTTACATTAGTAGACACATTCCACCGCACCATTTAAGGTGGAACAGGAATTTGGAGTAAGAGGTGGATGAATACAAAGCTGCCTTCTGTTTTGTTTGATATACTGTGCTGGTTACCACAGATACACTTATACAGTTTGAGCAGATCTGCAGACCTCCACTATGTCAGCTGTGTGGAACAGTTTCACTATTTCTATGACATTAGATAAGCTATTTGTACACGCTGTTCATTAATATCAAAAGGTGGAGAGAAACCTCTTCGTCTTTAGATTTGATTCCACATAAAAATAACATGCTGCTTCATATGCAAAAAGCCAACAGGAAAGTAACTGCGAATATGCTGATTCCATATGTAGCTATTGTTTTTGAAATTACAGAAAAGACAAAAAGCAATGTGCAGTATTACCTAAAAAAAATAGAGTGTATTGTCTCAGATAATAATTATTCTAATAATAATATAATAATTTCCATACTGTTATTGTGTGCAAGCTGGGGGGGGGTGCTGTTTTTGGCCAAGTGTGTCCTGAATTTCAGTTTTGAATTAGGCAAAATTTCGTTTTGTTGCATCACTAGATCATAAAAAGCTCGTAAAAAGAAATATGCCAAAAGGGTTCTTTGGAATAATATTATATAAAGACTTCTGAAGGACCTGGACTTTTGTAAATAGGAGATGTGAGTGATCAGATATTTTAGTATAACATGAAGATATGTGATATATAGGTTATATAAGGATTTTTCCTCAAACCCTTTGTTGGAGCCAAGATCGTTTAGTCGCCTTTGTTTATAAGAATCCATTGGGCGGCTCGTCTGTAGAACCTGCTGAAGTCAGCATCCTCTTGATAGCAGTTTGCTTCTGCTTTTCTTTTCCTCTGTGGCCTGTTTTCCTTTCTCTTCTCTTCATTGGCTCCCACACATCCATAGTTCCTGGTCCTCGGATGTATAGTAGAGTGCACAGTGGGAAATTTGCATTGCTGTTCAAAGTCATTGTAGCATGAAGAGCGTGTTAAGAAAGCTCTAGAGAGATCATGCTCAAACATTCACAAAGAAATCCCCAAAGGATATTTTGTGGCCAGTATAGAGATTAGCTGAGTATAGAGTATATAGATAGAGATTATCTCAAGGACACTGTATTTAGGACTGTTAAAGTGACTGGTGTGTCTTTGTGCACTAGAAGATGACTTGTTGGCACAAAGCCGCAGGTCTTTGGAATTAACTGAAACTTAATAAGCTCTCTCAGCTCATTTCTCAGGTATTAATTCTTAGAATGGAGTTTTTGGGTTAACTCCCACACCTGCTATGTTTCTGACTGAAACATACCGACTACAGGGCCACTATTGATTGGATATTTTTGCTTGGAAGAGTGACATTTTCAGAACCTCATGTGAATGACTCTTGGCTTATGCATTTAATTGTGTTGTAATTTCTTGTAGTTATGACTCCAGCTGCACAGCCTTCGGTAATTATACCTTTAGTTCAGCTTGCTGTAGTACGTTCATTTTAGACTGTGTGAGTGTGTGTGTTTTAATTTCTGTATTGCCCGCTGACCCTTTGAGCTTCCAGATTTCCCTGCCAACTGCTGAGGCAGCCGGAGGGGCGGAGCTTCAGTGGGACATTTTTTTTCCCATGCTTGTTTATTTTTGCAGATTGCACAGATGCATATTTGTACTTTTGAGTGGTCCTCAAAGTATTTCTTCAACAGTTAAAGTAAGCATATGCATGAATGTATATGTTTATGCGCTGAATCGAAGATGCCTGTTTACCCTGTAGCAGGAAGGCAGTAGAGGGTGGGCCCTGGTCTGCCTTTCCTTAACCCCCTATCCATCTGTGAGCTGAGTGGAGTCACGCGTGATGATGAGGATGAGGATGAGGATGACGAGTAGAGCGTATACTAAGCTGCAGAAAAGGGGTCAGTGCACACAATCGCACGGAGATTCCACACAATCCTACACGGAGCCTAGAGCCATGCCACCTCACATTGCCATCTCCTCTCAACTCAGAGAGAGAGAGAGAGAGAGAGAGAGAGAGAGAGAGAGAGAGAGAGAGAGTCGAAGGTAAAGGAGGGGTAAAGAGCAGAAGAACACGGGGTGGCAACAGGACACACATGCGCAAACCAAATGCTAAGTAAATTTCTTCAGTCATATTCTAAGACTTCCCAGTCTTTGGCTTGACTTCCTTAAGTGCATTTGCCACTGAAGGCCAGTTCACACCCAATTACTCTGCCGGTGGAGATTCTCTGCTACAAACAGCTTTTAATCCTGAGCTAGCCACAGAGTGGCTTCTGGGTCAACATTAGTGCCTAAAATGCAACTATAAGCAAACTTCAAAAGGTGTGATACTATGTTAGACCCCAAGGGCCACTTTTAAGAAGCCATATCTTTTTACTTTTGGTCTTCTCCTCAATAGAACGTCATAATATTAGAACAGAACTATGCAACACACACACATCTCTATACTCTATACTCAGCTAATCTGTATACTGGCCACAAAATATCCTTTGGGGATTTCTTTGTTAATTGTGTCCTTCACCTTCAACCCAAGCCTAACACAACTCATTCAGCTAATTAAGGGCTTCTGAATATAATAAATCGATGGTTCAGGTGAGATCCATCAGAGTTGTAGCTAAGCTCTGCAGGGGCAGGGTTGGTGTCCACTGCTCTAATCGATCTGAATGTTTTACTGGCTTCACTAGTATCATTTTATTGCATGATGTATTTATTTATTAGTTTGTTTGTTTGTCTGTATATATGTATCTATGCAGCCAGAATATAGAACTACCGTTCCTTGTTTAAAACTGTCCACTGCAAAACTGATAGTAGCTTATTTTTAGAATAGCATTTCTCCCCAGGTATTATAAATATCTGAAACGTTGCAATATGACTTTCTCCCTAATATAATTCAGCTCTGGACCTTATTACTGAGTGTGTGGTAGAGATGAAGAATCACTAGTAAAATATCACATATCTTTTTGTACATAGATTGTGACTCTTTATGAGTCCAGAAGAGCTGTAGCTATTTCAGGCATTGTTAGAGAACATGCAGTGTGCAGTCACAGTGAACAGATTATTGTGCTTGAGTGTTGACCTGGGCTTTATTAACTGTTCCAGTAAGCCCTACTCTACTAATAAAGTAGAATGTTTAAGCAAATCCTGAATTGGGGCATCCTTATTTTTTGCAGATTGTATTTGTGCAAAAATTATGTTTAATGTATGTAATGTATTCATTCTTTCAGTGTACAGTGAGCATTAGTAACTGAGTGGTATGTGTGTATGGCTGAGAATTGTACTCGTATGTGTGTTATCAGCTATCTCATGGAGAGTGGAGAGTTGCCCTTAGGCTCTGTGGCTGTATCGAGGGCTTGCTCATAGAATGGCCATCAAGGAACAGTGAGTCACTCCCTGCTGTTTTAGAGGCCGGCTGTTATGGACAAAACTCCACACAGCATGCGGCACACAGTAAAAAAACCCTCTACTGTGTACTACTGTTTACCACTTGCACACACTTTTACACACAAGTTTGTCAGGACATGTGCAATACAGTATATGATATACTCTCTCTCTCTCTCTCTCTATGTATATATATGTTATAGTTGACAAATGTATTACATATAATACGGCACTAATATTTGTGTTCAGTGGACGTGGGTTCAAACACATCTTCTATAAAAACGTAAACGTACGTTTGCAAGCATTTCTCTTTAATGAGTTGAAACCTGGTGTATAAATAGTCTCATTTCCCCCTGAGATACTTGCGTTTGTAAAACAAAAGGCCATTTTGAACAGCTGTTTTGTGGGCTTCCCTCTCCGCACCGAAGCGCCAAATACTTATGATTACATAAATATAATGAAGTAGTTAAATAATGAATTACATACTCACATAATAAATTACATTGTTTACATGTTTGATTCACATTCAAGTTTCATGACTAACTTTTTTAAGAAATAAAAAAAAACCTTTCACCAAATTCAAAGCATGGTGAAATATATCATCTACTACTTAAAAAAAGATTTGTTGTCAATTAAAAGTTCGGGATTCACACTTTTTACCACATTTCTGTTTTGAGTGAGAATTAAAATTAATTTGTGCTCATGAGTTATGCCATTTCTGTTAGTATGTTAACACGAGCTAATGCTAATGCTCTGTTTGCGCTCAGTGTATTTTTTTCATTAGTGGTCTAGTGGTGTTTCTGATTTTGTTCTTGTGTTGCACCATGGTCCTGTAGGAACATTGTTTGTGTGTAAGGCTGAAATAACTATAAAACTACTAGACTTGACTTGACTTTGTCCCTATAATTCAGTTGTATTCTATTAAATATGGACTTGTGAACCTTGTATAAGGTGCAATGTACAGTATTGTGACTGAACACCAAAATACTGTATATTACAGATACTAGATTAGTACATGTTGGTTTGTGTACATGTGTTTGTTGGATGTGGAAGCAGTTTTGAGTCCATGTGTCATGAAAATATAACAGTGAGTCACATTAGAGTAGAAATCCTCCCACCGTTCTCTCTATCTGCTTTTGGAATCTCGCAATTTTTCTAAATCAGTCTCTCTCTCGTGCATCTCTCTTGCATACACAAATGCAAAGACATAAATGCTGAAAATGTTACAAAGACTAACTATGCTAATTAGTTGGTAATGAATTACATTAGTTGTGAGCAATATCAATGTTTGATAGAACTACTACTGTAATGTTTGGTAGAACTACTACTTTAATGTTTGGTAGAACTACTACTTTAATGTTTGATAGAACCACTACTGTAATGTTTGATAGAACCACTACTGTAATGTTTGATAGAACCACTACTGTAATGTTTGATAGAACTACTACTGTATTGTTTGATAGAACTACTACTGTATTGTTTGATAGAACTACTACTGTATTGTTTGATAGAACTACTACTGTAATGTTTGATAGAACTACTATTTGGGGAGGCTGGTGGCCTTGTGGTTAGGACGATGCCCTTGCAATCAGTAGGTTGTGAGTTTGAATCCCAACACTGCTAGTGTCATCACTGAGGTTCCCTTGAGCAAGGTACCGTCCTCACACTCTGCTCCCTAGCGCCCCTCGTTGGTGGCAGCCCACTGCTTCACTTAGTGAATGGGTTAAATACAGACAAAGAATTTCACTTTGTTCACACTGTGTGCTGTGCTGTGCTCACGGGTGACTATAAGGGGCCACTTTGCTTTAGTTTAAGCCTAAGTGTCTGGAAGTGAGTAGGGAATTTGATTTACTTTTGCCACTCCACTATTTCTGCTGAGATTTGGACTACACTGTAGGATGTAAGACTAAAAGACTATGTTTTTAATGAGACAGAAACGAAATGAAGACACTAGTGATTAAGCTTAAAACACCCTCTGTTACTTTCTCGTTTAGGGCTTCAATCAAGTATGCTTCTAGAGCTACAACATAACTTTTCCTGCTTTCCTACTTACTTCCACGCTCCTTAGTAATTTGAACTTCTTAATCTTAAGGCTTATGCACCACACCAGTGGAAAGCGCCTTAGATTTAAGAGGTTAGAACTTATCTTGTTAGAGAGTAGGAAGCTTTAAGGGCCAGTAATGTAAAAAGACACTTTATCTGTTTGTGCTAAAGCACTGTAGCCCAAGTTATAAGGAGTGATGGACTGTGTTTTGACTTTTAATCCGAACAGAAATTATTTACTTAAAGACATTGCAACAAAAGCTGACTAATTGTAAAAGCACAGAGAGGTGTCAAAATATGTGAGTCACACATATTACATTAGGATACATTTGCCAAAAATAAAATCTTTAACAGTGAAGTATGTTGTTTATGTGAAACTACACAGTTAAGACAGATGCTTCAAATACTTAAAATGCTTATAGCTCATCATAAAAACCAGGATCAGTATAGTTAGTGATTATAAGCAATTAGTTGACACTGAAATATTAGTGTTTCCTTTCTTTTTCCTTGTACTTGTTGTAATTGTCTTTATCCTTTTTCCCCTTCTCCTGAGAGAACTTATATATGTGTCCAAAATGAATATGGTCTCACTAATAACGCATCTATTAAGTGAACTCTAAGAGAGAGCCATAGTGTGACGACTGGCCTTAGCTCAATACAGGTGCGTTATTCAGAGTAGAAGAGAACACAATAGGGACTTTAAATAGGGGAGTTCCCTCTGCACAGCTTACCTCTTATTGAAAACCCCATAGAGACTCCACTCCTCCACCAGTAATTACTTTCTGTTCAACCCCATTCAGCTCTGCCCTCATACACATATAATAACTGCAGTCTAATTTTCTGTTCATGTACACCACACTGCAGGTACTGCACCCATTACTGATCTTTGAATTAGATATCAGAGTCTTTAATTATATTTGTCCATGATCTGCCTTTGCTGCTTGCCAGCAATAATGGGAGGGTTAGTGCAAAACAGGCCTTTGTAAGTGTGGCTGTAACTGTTAAAATTAGGCTCAGTTTACTTTTTAACTTTCCAACAAATCTTCTTTATTATGCAAAATATAAAAAAAGATATGGAGCTGCTGCATATGCTTGTCATTCTTGTGGAATCAGATATTTTGATAGTACTAAGTTAAAGCAACATGCTTAGAAATACTCTTTTTTCAAATGCTTGTTTTTTTTTTTGTTTTATTTGACTTCAGTTCAAAGTTTTACACCACTACTAATGAGACTGCAGCGACCGCTGCAGATGTCTCTTTGCAGCCACTGTTGTCCTTGAGGACGGGTTGTTCAGCGTTTTCTGTCATTAGAGTTGGCAGTGCAAGAGCAACTTTCTGTTTACGGGTAAACCTTTACTGGAATGGCCCGTGATCTAGACCTGAGGTTTTGGTTCCAGTGTGTTTGGAACAAGTCATTTGAGAAGATGATGATGCGATTTAAATGTAATTATGCTTTGAGATAAAAGCAAGGAGTCTTCTCACAGGAACTGGCAGCAGGATGTTTCTGTGGTTCTGAGCACTGTCAGCCATACTTTATTTTTGTTCTATTCAGATACACTTTGTGTGTGTGTCTTTCTCTCTCATTCTATCTCTCTCTCTCTCTCTCTCTCTCTCTTTCAGCTGTCAGGCCAAAACACATAAAACCTGGTCATTTGATTACATATCTATTTGTGTAATGTTTTTCTTTTTGTCACTGTGGATAATGCTAAACCACTCAGAGATGGCTGTGTGCAGTGAGTGTTTCTGAAATGTGATTGTTCTCCATGCACAGCATTGAAGGAGAATGTTTTGGAGCTAAATACGAAGGCTTTTTGTTTATGCATCACTGACATACCTATTTGTCCCTCTTATGACACACAGACTGGAGGCTGAACTCTGAGAGCATGCAGTGACATCTCTTTTTGGGTCTGATGAGAACAGGCATCTCCCTCCTGTCTGTCTACAGTCTGTACTGTCCTGAATATCTTCTTAGCCCCAGCAGTCTAGTCATTGTTGTCATTTTGCCATACTATGTAAATGTAATCTTGAGGTTGATATTTATTTACTTACATTAACAGTTACATTCTGTATTGGCAGGTTTTTTTTGTACTTCTTCATTACAAATGCAAAGGTGAATACCTCTGGTCACGTTAAACAGAAAACTGTAAATTATACAGAAACAAGACATTTTTCCTCTATATATTTTTTTCTATTTTTCTAATTTCTTCATTCATTCATATTTTTGCATCTATTCTCCTAATAATAAACCAGGCAGGCTGCTGGCAGTGCCATGGCCACTGATGTGCAGCTGCTTCCAAGAGGAGCTTCCCCTGGCCAACAGCACACAGAATTAGTGAATAATGCTTTAAAGCTCTGTACAAAAAGATGGACCATCTGATGTTTTGTTGTAAGAGGATTTTTTTATCTTTAAAATGCTCATCATGAAGTGTTCTGAAATACAGGAGAAAATCAAAGCTTTAATCTTCCCTTTTGCTTGATGAAGCTGTTCATGCCAAGAACAAATCTAAGCAACATTCTCCTTTGCCGTGGTGCCTAAATGCTTTTGGCAACATGTGATTTCTTATTCAACTAAACCATTCTGATGCTTCTGTGACATGTAAAAACATCAGTAGGTTGGTTACATCATGATGAAGTCCTTAAACTCCAGAGAACCACAAGGGACTTTCTCCCCTGAGAATTTTTAACTCGCAAAAACACATTTTTAACTTCATACAAAAAGATTAAGGGTGTTTTTACATATAGTCCTCTTTAAAGGAACTGAACTCAGTCCTCTAGATGTGGTCCAAAAAGTGGACCAACAGGAAGGGAACTCAGTTCTTTTTCTGTTCACAGTGTGAGTTCTTTTGAAATGGGGCCTCAGTTCTTTTTCTGTTCACATTTAGTTCCCCATCCAACCTGCCGGCGCTGTCTCTTCACGTTCCCCATGCTTGGGATTTTTTTTTCTCCATAAGAGTAGATGGTTAAAAGCTCTACCAAACTTCTACATTTTCCACAAAGATCTATGCTACTATTTTTCTTCAACTGCTGAGCAACTTGGTAGAGAAACTTGATCTTGACAAGAATCTCTAGGTCCCCTTTATTTATTTATTGGGTTTTTATTTTTTATTAATATCGTTTTTCGTTTTTTTTTTATTTGTTTCTTTGTTGTCTGTTACCCCACATAGATATATGTGGTTTCCCGGGATTGTACCTCGTGATCTATTTACGTCAAGCCTAGAGGGCGAAAACTGTTGAAACAAGCCGGAGCTCTTTGAGTTAACCGAACTGTGCCACTGACTTAAAGTGAATCAGATAGTTTCAGACGGGTCTGAGTTCGTTTGCTGTGTTCACATATACGCAGAAACGGGCCAAGTGTGAAAACACCCTAAAAGTACATTGTCAATTACAATAGTATAATGAAAGGTTTGTCGCATTTGAACAACAGGAAAGTAGTAACATAGCAAATACAGTGGGTATAGAAAAGAGTCACCCCCTTCAAAATATTCACATTTGCTTGCTTTGCAGCCTGAAATAGAGACACACATAAAACAGACTCACAGAGCTGGTTAATGGATCACAAGTGCTCCACAAATGTTGCTTGTATTAGAGGGTTGCAAGAAAAAAGCCACACCTCAAGAAAGACCACATTAAGTCTCAATTGAGTTTTTCCATAATGCACCTTCTAGGTCCAAGTGGAAAAAGGGGTAACGGTCACACTAGATCATAATTGAACATCAAATGGTTTATCTAGTGGAAAGTCAGTACATCTCACCATCCAAAGAACACCAAACCTACAGTAAAGAATGAGGTGGGAGCATCCTGTTGTCGGAGTGTTTCTCTGCAGCAGGGACTGGAGCAATTGTCAGGATAGAATGAAAAATGGATGGTGCAAAATACCATCAAATTCTTGAGGAAAACCTGCTGCCCCATGCCAGAAAGTTGTCAGTGGGAGGAAGGCTCACCTTCTAGCATGCCTGGTCTGAGCCCAGACTTAAACCCTATTGAAAAATCTGTGGAATGACCACCAGCGGTCACCATCCAATTTGACTGAGTTTGAACAGTTCTGTGAAGGAGAGCGGGCAAATACTACAGTGTAGATCTGCAAAGTTGGTTGAGAAGTATCCCAACAGACCCAAAGTGCTGATTAAAGTGTGGTTCCCCAAAGTGCCGACACAGGGAGACATCTTTATTTTTCTCAGAGATTGTTTTTTTAAGCTGTTGCTGTCATATATTTCACTTTCACTTGCAAAGCAACAAGATTGGAGTATTTTCACATCAACTGTATTACTTAGAAATATTAACTTTTGATGTTGAACTAAAGTTAATTTATCTTAAAAAGTCAGTTGGTTTTAATCTGAATTCAAATGTTTTCAGTATAGTCATAAAACTACACTGTTAATAGTATTATGAAATACATTCATAATAGTTATGAAAATTCATGGTAGTTACTGAACATCAGGTATAAATCCTAAAGTCTGATTGGCTGAGCCCTAATATAAAGTACTTCATGAACATGTAGGACCACATATATCAGTTGACTTCTGTATTAATGTAGCACCTTTTTATTGCAGTGTTTCATATCACATTTTATTTGTTGCCAGTTCATAGAAGCTAAAAACCACTTGAGGCTGTGTGTTCTAATGATTTTCAAACAAATGCTGTAATCTTATTATCGTATTGTGCTTTACAAAAGCACAGAGATTATAGTTCTGGTGACTTTAGCATGGCCAATAATAACGATATTATTATTATTGTTATTATTATTATTATTATTATTATTATTATTATTATTATTATTATTATTATTATTGTTATTATTATTATTGTTACCTTTGTCGTTGGTCTTGTCATTATAATTATCGTTGTTTTTATTATTATTCAGCACGTATTTCAGAGTGCAGGATTTCTGGGCTCAACCAGATAATTTAAGCCCAAAGTTCAATAGGAAAAGAGCCGTTGGACATTTCTGCTGAACAGCGCTCAACACTGGCCTTAAGTTATCTGGCTAACTCGATAAGACAGCAGTGAAATACCTTTATGATTATTACTATTACTATTAGTAGCACTATATTATTATTGGTGCATACTATTATTATTATTATTATTCGTAGTACTAGTCGTATTAACAGCAACAACGGTAACGTAAAATGTAAAGACAAGATTTTCACAATTAACAATTATTAAAATGTAAATCAAAGTTTACATAACTTAAAACTAAATATTACAAATAATTTATACAAACGTAAAAGAATGACACTGTAGTAATGATTGTTACAAACGTTTATGATGATTTACTACTATATTAACAACTATTACTAAATAATAATAATAATAATAATAATAATAATAATAATAATAATAATAATAATAATAATAATAATAACGAATTAATGGACAGATCGGGGTTCTGTTCCATGAAACAGGATTAAGGGAAAGTCTGTCTTATTTCAAGGGAAAGTAAGGCAAAGTAAACC
>JBBPCY010000035.1:7575497-7587720 GCA_037974405.1 Brachyalestes nurse
GGATGATGCTCGGTAGAGCTCCTGAGTGTGTTGGGAGGAGGATGCTGAGGAGAGACTGAGTGTGTTGGGAGGAGTCTTGAGTGGTTTGATTGAAATGGTTAATTGTAGAATAATTGACCAGCCTGGTTTTCTTTACAGTGGTGGTGAATGGAACCAGGCGTCAAAACACCTGCAGCACAAAGATCAGTTTTATTGACTGTAAACAACTAGCGGACCTGTATGTGCCCTCTGAGTTTTATATGTGATCTTGATTATGATTAAATGGTTTTAAGTTTGTGAACTGATTTGTTCTACAGTGGTCTGAATGTGCCTCTTTTATATAAAACACATTGTAGCTAAGAGGCACATGCGTTCAGAATTTTATATGTAATGTTGATTATGATTAAAAAGTTCTACGAATGGGGGCTGCTTTGCCTTATAATGCTCTGCAGGCATCTCTTTGCAATAAATTGCTTTTTAAAATATGTTTTAGACATGAAGACTGCAGTAAAACTGGGTCTTAGGCATCAGCCAACACATTCATAACTTTTCCAGGTAGTTGGAAGTCTGGTTCCTGTTGCCACAATAGCAAACAATTCTGGCTCTTTACTTTTCTGTAGAAGGGACCTTTTCACATTAAACTATTCAGAATGATGCTGTTTACATTTGACCCATTTAAGAATAAATAGAAATGGTATCTCTCTCTAAAACCAAATTGCCGACCCGCTGTTGTCCACAGAAAGTAATGAGGACACTCCGAAGGGTGACTTGTACGTTGCACTCTGTTACAGAGCCCATAAAGTTTGCTGCTGATTGCGTTGTTGTGACTCTGATAAGAATGACAAGCACGTGTCTGGTTGGGTTGCGTCCCTGTGCTCATGTGGTTCTTTGTCGGAGTCGTTTTAATGGCCCCTGGCTTGACTTTAACTCGCATTCATGTGATTTATAACGTGATCCATCCATCCTCTGAATCGCTTATTATCCTTAAGCATTTATCCACTATTCTGTCCAACCAACTGCACTCCAAAATCAGATTTGCTTTAAAAGCCGCTAAAACTCCAATACTACCATCTTTTAAATACATGCACTTCCATCATACTTTTAATCTCCTTTCATTGATTTTCTATACAGAACTACTGGTCATGAGGAAATCAAGGCTGGCAGGTTCAAAACTAACCGGGACGAATTTTAAGCAATTGTCTCGGATCAGTAAAGATTTCTGGTTCTGATTTCTTTGATTCTTTTTTTGACTGTTATTTTTAAGTGAAATATTTTTATGCGATTCCTGTGAAGCACATTTGAATGACCTTTGTGTATGAAAACGGGCTACATACATAAACATGACTAAACATGGCGAAGAGGAGTGGAGTGGGGGGCTGCAGGAGCGTATCTCAGTGCGAAAGGTGAGGAGACTCCCCTCTCAGGGCAGATTTACACACATTCACACACATTTAGGGGAAGTCTAATGTCTCCAGTCACCTGATATGCAGGTCTTTGGACTGTGGGAGGAACCTGGAGAACCAGGCGGAAGCTCACACAGATGCAGACTCGCACAGAAAGGACTGGAAGGATTGGGGAATTTAACCCACAACCTTCTCGCTGCTCCATGATGCTTCATCCTTCCCAGCCAAACCTGGACTGGATTGAACCAAATCTGAAACTCTATCTACTATAGTGAGCTGCCAGCATGGCCTAGAGACGGACAAACTGCTTTAGTACAGAATTACTGAAGAGATTATTGGATCTGTTTATTGACACCGCAAGGTAAAACTTACAAACCAGCTTAAGCTGTTTAACAACCATGGATTAATGCCACAAGCTACTTTGTCATTATTAAAGAAAAGTGTTATTTCTGTTTCCAGACCAAGTCTGATCTACCAATCTTTTCAGTCAGAATCAGAAGATTTTACTGATCCTGGAGGAAATTGCTCATATTTCATATTTCGACTGCACAGACACACAGTGACAAGAACCATATAAAATATAAAGTCGAAGCGATACTCTGAAAGTGCTCTGTACTAAATACATAATACTATAGACACTAAATGCTGTTGTCAGTAAGAGAGGTGGATTTAAGTGCTGTGGTTAAAAATTACTGCTGCTGTAGTTTACTAATTAACACTTTGTGTTTATTGTTTCAATTTAAGCACATTATTCTCAGTGTGAAGGCACTCAAAGAATCAAGCATTAACAGGAGGTCATGGGGAAACAGTAAAAAAAAAAGCACATTTTGTATGCTATAAATATGGAAATGTTCATTCTTCTGTTCCAGTTTCTCATTCTCACACTTCAAACTGTTGTAGCCCTGTCTTTGCCCTCATATACACTCGCACTTGCTTGTAAGTTCATCTTTTAAGGTTAAGGCTCTTGGCTTGCACTTTTATCACTTTTTCCATTCACAGTTTGCACATTTTTGCAAGTTGAACATGATAAGGGAACCTGTTAAATGGCTGGATGTAAATGTACAGTAAATGCAAATATACCACTGAGAAGAAACTTGCAGGGGAATTTGTTATTGTCAGATTAAACTGACACTCACACTACCAGTCAAAAGTCTGGACTGAATATGCATCAACTAGAATATGCATTTCCAGCAGAAATGGAGAAGTGTGGTTGCTGTAAAACTAGGATACACACAGGCGTTGGTTTGAAATCTTAATCTGTGTGGTGTTTCTGCTGCGTGTGACTGGCGTTTTAAATGTTGGTGTTTTGAACTTCTGACAGGGCTGCTCCAACAGCGCGTGGATGCTCTGGAGCAGGAGCGGGCCGAGTTCCTGAAGCTCAAACAGCAGCTGGAGACGGAGTTCAATCAGAAGAGGGCCAAGTTCAAGGAGCTCTACCTGTCTAAAGAAGGTGATTGCTTGTCAACCTCTTAACTCCAGCACTGCAAAAACTGCAGTAATAAGAAGGGATGGGAATCACCAGTGACCTCCCGATACGATATTATCACGATACCCAGGTGCCAAATCGATATGTATTTTGATTCTGTAAGAATTGCAATTGTAGAAATGTCGCAAATAGACATTAGTGGGGGTTTTGCTACCAGCCCAGTTCAGTTCAACTCTGCTCCCTTTTTTTGCTTTTCCATGACTAAAGTCTGGTTCCCGGTACCATTCTTGGTACCACCTTGGCCGAGGTCCCAAGCGTGCTGAACCGATACTAAATGATGGCGTGTACATATTGGAGGTCACTGATTGGTGGTCGCTGTTGATTGTTACGTCAGTGTTGTTGACTGAACCCAGACTGAAGCCGCCCGGCATTTTTAAAGAACCTCAGGATACTTTCTCTGCCTCAGTGTTAGCCAGAGGTGGGGACGCGAGTCTGAGACTCGGACTTGAGTTGCACTTAAGTCACACAAACAAAGACTTGTGAACATCTCTGGTGTTAGCATCGAGAAAGCTGTGATTGGTCGAAGCTGGGGAGCTAGATGGGTTGTTTACCTCAGCAGCACTCTTCTCCTGCTAGAATGATATGTTTGGTCGCTATAGCAACCAGTTACATGAAGGCAATACTTTAACTGTAGTGGAAAACTGTAGGTCCAAAACCAAACTGAACAGAGTAGAACCGAACTGAACCGAACCGAACCGAGCTGGAACCAGTCAGTAGAAAACCCCCATTTGTTAGAGAGCTCATTTTCATACTGTAGCTCTTTGCAAAGTGAAATACTGCGATGATACTGAACAAAGGATATATTGTGCAGCCCTAGTTCTGTAAATGTAAATGTATTCTGGCAGTTGTTGGGTAAGGTCATGGTTAGTTGTGTGAAGGCTGCTCATTTGCAGCCTGTTTGTGTGTGTGTGTGGTTCGTTGTCGTCGACAGAATTTTGCTCCTCAGACAGCACTCGGCTGAAACCGTGTCCTCCAGATGGTCCCAGAAGGCCACAGTGAGCAAGTCTTTTAGCCCACTATTCATCTCTCTGTCATATTAGTCTTCAGGAAGCGCCCACTGTGTTAACACGTTTCAATAATGAGTAGTGACTGTCTGAATTCCTTCCCATGAGGTGGCACTGATGAAACACACGTTGAGTGGCAGTTGTACGTGACTCACTGAAGTGTGCTCAGATCACCGAGTGATCATGCTCTGAACCCACCAGCCCAATTAAACTGGCTACATCTCAACACTGCAATGTGGGCTAGCGCCCTTCTCAGTCATTATACCCACACAAACATGTTGAGGAGATTTCACAATGCTCACAGAGCCTCTTAGTGCATGAAAATCAATACAGCACTGGACTCCACTTCAATATCGCACTCCATTTGTTCTATATAAACTGCTGCAGGACTCAGCAAAGCAAACTTAATGAAGAATCTCTTGGTGCGGCAATCGTTAAGATAAGATAATACTTGATTAATCCCCAAGTGGGGAATTAATTTTTATCATAGTTAAACATTAGCAATCTTCAGCATAATGTGTAGTTTCATGTAATCTGTCGTAGTCTAAAGCAAGAGTCTAAGGGGAAACCTTTTGCACTGTAACAATCCTTATTAAGGAGTTGCTGTTGCCCTTTAATGCCTGAAATAAAAAGGAGGAGGTTGCTGCTGGAGTGCAAAGCAATACTGGAAGGCAGTTATTGTAATTAACCACTTACTCCATTTTACCAAGACTAATACTACATATCAACTTTATGATTATGCGCGCTGTTTAACGGCTGTGAAAAGCTTGTCTTATTCTTGGCACTAAAATAAATAGTATTGTTGTTGCTCAGGTACTCCTGTCTAATAAAATGTGACTTGTTCCTACCGGCTTAATAAAAGTCTCTCCGGCAGCAGTATGTCAAGCGGTATGCATTGAATAAATAATGAACAGATGGGTGACATTAAGGAAAATGAGAATAAATAAATAAATAAGGAAACTAAGATGCTTCCAGGCAGGTATACTGTATGCCATACAGCATGTTCAGTATACATATATATATATATATATATATATATATGTGTGTGTGTGTGTGTGTGTGTGTGTGTGTGTGTGTAAAATAATTTAAAACAATAAAGGCATAATGTATTTTTTTGTTACATTTAGTTATTCCGTTATTCAGTGATATAGACGCACTTGTTCTGTACTTAGATAAGTGTATCATGCGTTTTTCCTTTCTGTTAAGCACCACAAAGAGTGAACATACTTTCTAAAAAGATAGAAAACGGCAATTTAGCGTGTTGGTGTTGAAAGGAGTCGAGCTTAATGGCGTCTATTAAAACAAAGCATATATGACATACTTAAGTGGTGGATATTCAAAAGGCATACAGTATGCAAATGCGAGTGGCCCTCAGGCTACAGCCGGAGAGATGGAGGTTGGCATCAGGGAGCGTTTAGAGCAGCTCCTTAATTAACTTCGGTTGAAATAGTCGGCTGTCGTTTCCTTCCTGATAACAGGTGCACGAAATGAAAACTAATACACAGTATCTGCAACAATTAAACTCGAGATGCTTATATGCTCCCTATTTGTCGAATTTTCACCGCGGCTGTCTGTGCATGTTTTGTATATAGCAGCATGGGGCAGTATTAATTATTCATGGACCTTTAATCCTGATGCGAGTGTGAATAAATTAGTGTCTTTAAGAGCCATTCTTATCTCAGCGAACCAGTCACATATTGTAGGCCTTGTGTAAATTTGAGTAACATCAGAGGCTTGGCGATTTTAACGAGCGCAGCATACAGACGCTTTAGAACACGGGGGCTTTGGTCTCATCATTATAATCGGCAGCTGGGACAGACCCAGAGCCCACTCTGAGTCAGCTTAGTTTAAACTATGTCTCTGTGTGGTGGTCATGACCACGAGGAGGTCATGTATCCGTCTTTGTAGCTAAGGGTTCAGCAATGAGTGCCACAGAACCAATAGCAGATTCTCCAACCAGCTTGAGATGGGGTTTTTGTTGTCTCATTTTCAATTTGTTTTCAATTATCTTTCCAGTAGATATACTTGATATACCAAAATATATTCCGTTTCTCAAACACGGTACACTAATCAGACTCGGTATCTGGGATTCTTTTTTTTTTTTCTTAATGGAAAGAGCGCTGATTCATGCTCTTCGGTTTGTTAGATAAACCTCTTCATTTCAGCAAAGAGCAGATTTATTTAGTACACTACTGTTAGCAATATGGGGAAGAAAAAAAAAACAAAAGAAATTTGTATGACGTTAATCATTTCACCCCCAACGATAGACGCTATTTTACTGGCAATTTGCAAGATTAATTCTTGTATAAACAAGTATTTTTATTTATCTTTTATTAAAGAGAGATGTAGAATTCCACTCAGTATTCAAGAAATTATTCTTTGTCCGTGTCTTCATAAACCTTTCATTTAGAAAAATAGCTGAGCTCTGTCCTTAAGTCCTTAAGCTTTATATGACTTATGAGCTGAGACACAAAAGCAATGTAACTTAAAGGTCCATCATATGTAAGACTATTATTATTATTTCTTACTTTTTCCTGAAACTGTAAAACATGTATATGTTTATGTCTGAATGACTGGCAGCCCCTTATACAGATAACTGCACTCAACAGATTGTGCTAAAAGCTGATCCCAGATCAGCACTCTTAATCTAAGCAGATGTATACATGTAACCCTGTGTTCTGAGTGGGAGGTTATATTTATATGACCTGAGTGTATATCTGTGGAGCTGTTATGAGACAGAGAGCTTTAATAAATCCCCTGCCAGCCGGATCGTGTTCTTGCCTCTCCACCTGTCATATGTTACTCCTCCGTTTAACACAAGTTTATCTGCGGCTGTACAAGAGGCTCTGAGATCACACACTGTTCTCATTCTTCATGTTCCCCTTCGCTGCTGTGACCTAAACTTCTGTACCACATCTAGCCTGAAGTACATTGGGTACTGTAATGTTACAATAAACAACATGGTCCTCAAGGTTAATAGTAAAGAGTACACGAGAAAAAAGGAACAAACATTTCACAGGAGAACAAACTGTCTCAATGTTCAATGTAGGTTACATTGATAAAGATTTAAAATAATTAAAAAAAAAAAACGCATTTCTGTTTCTACCATCTAAAATATTGACATCTTATCGGATAGACAGGACTTTAAAAATGTGCCATTTGAACACATTTTTTATGTTGTTTTGGAAAATAATACCCATTTAGGCATAAATGTAATTGTGGCTATAAATAAATGTATTTGCATTTAAGATAAGATAAGAAAGAACTTCATTTATTCCCGAGGGAAATTCTTTTGTCGTAAGCATGCTCAGTGCAGCAAGAGGAACAAAAGGAAATAAAGATATACAATAACAGTTGAAAAAGAAACAGAACAGTAGAATAGTGCAAATGTAATATCAAGATAACTCTAACAAAGTAGCAATAAAACTATATCAGATAGATTAAAATAACATAACTTTATCAGTGCAAGTGATTAAGAAAAGTGACATAGTGTTTGTGCAATGAATAAAAAGAGAGTAGCTGCGTGTGATGCGGTGATGAAACAAAAATCCAATAACATACAGATGAGTAATATTGCACAATGAGTGAGTTACATGAATATATAACCTGAGAAAATAACGCACAGAATGAGGAAGTGTTGTACAGTCTTATTGCCACCGGTAGGAAGGATTTCCTGTGGCGTTCAGTTCTATTATAGTAATGTTAAATTACACTAAACATACACCTTTAAATCCTGTTTCAGAATCTAATGTGTCAGAGTTTGGATTGGTGCTATAGACCCATTACATTCCATTCTTAGTGCAGGTACAAAGGGCTAAAGAGAACACTATGCTGTGTCTGTACTACTGAATGCGTGCATGGGTTTCTGGCGTGTTGGCAATGGTATTGATTTAGGGGAAAGTAGGCTGTGGAAAATGCGATCTCTCTCACTCAGAGGTGTGATAATTAATCTCAGTCTTTCACTCCACTTGTGAAATGCTGTTGACACACAGAAATAATTTGACACACACACAAAGTATGAAATTGGTGACTTGGGAACATTCCCTCTTTGTTTCTCTCTCTTTTCTTTTTTTTTACAATATGGTAGCTGAACCCCCAGTACTTTTAAAAATGGAGGTTCCTTAATGGTTCTTGGGTAGGATGTTCATCAGTAGACCAACAAGACCCTCAATCAGCAGGTAATATTTTGGAGGGGTATTATTAACACAGCAGTGACACTGTCGCTGTGGCCTCTTAGCGTGTGTGCTGCACACATGCTGCTTCCGATCATTTTGTACTGAAAATGATCCACTACACAAATATTATTTTCTCACTGGTGGTCCTGTGTGGCTCCTGGCCATTAATTAACATGATAAATGGGGCTAACACATAATTCAGAAAACTACAGTAATTGTAAAGTAAAAATGCCTATTTGGTAAGTAGAGCTGATTAAATCTACAATAAGTGGACACACTAGGTAGGTTTATGTAATAAAATGGCTTTTTGGCATATATGGATAATTGAATAATCTGCAACATCTTGCAAAAACTATTGAATCACCACACATCCTCATTTGGTGATTCAATAGTTTTTGCGAGATTTCACAGTTATCCATTTACACTAACAAGCCTCTTGATTACTTAAACCTTCTTAGCATACGCACTTACTGTTTTAATAGCTTTACATATGACGCAAATCAATCAAACAAACAAACATATGAAGGTAAACATTTTTTGTTTAATTGCTAGGCATTCTGGATTCATTAAACATAATTCAAATAAATAAAATATTCTTTATGTGGCATATTTATGGGATATTTCCCAGAAGAAAAAAATATGTGGAGAAAAAAAGTATGGAATCAGATATTTACATTTCTGAAACACATGCTACCACAGTCTAAAAGGTGTTAAAAGGGAGTGCTTGCAGACTTTAGCGAGCTGATGGACTTGGCTCCCAACAAAAGAATGAATGCAAATATACTTAAGATTATAATACTCCAGATAATGGTGTTTCCCTGTCAGCTCGGTCTAAAATTTAGTCCAGAAATCTAGTGCAATAAAATGGGAATGTTACAACATAAGTAGGCCACGGTAGATGTCAATGGGTCACAATTAGGGCTGTAACAATATACGATATTAAACCAAAATCGCGACACTCAGATCCACAAACCCAGACTCGCGGTGTGAGACGGCAGAATCGCGACACACCCCTTCCAACTCCCAGAGTTATCCTTCCCGTCTTTTGCCGCTTTTTGGCAATAACCAATAGTAGAGGTTGTTACGATTCAAACGATTCCTCCCCCCTTGGTCTTATAAATGAACCGAGACTGCTCTCAGGTCAGCTGAGCGCTCGAAGCACCTCATGTGCGTTCGAGGCTCTGGGTTGATTTTTTTAGGCTTAAACAAAGGAAAAAACAGACAGAAGACCAAATTCAGGATATTTAAGGACATTTGATGGGGATAATTGTCCAGCAAATAAGAATTTCAAGGGGAAATAGGAGCGACTGTCCGAAGGGACACACTGGGAAGGCGCGTGCGTCTGAGCTGTATTTCTTCAAATGTAAGTAAAATGAAATGATGAGACTTCACTTTACAAGTGTCTATAAGCTGGCTGGTTGTGCTAAAACTGCTGGGGAGTTTGTTTGTAAGAGTTTTGAGCAAGTTATTTGTGATTTTGGCCAGCTGGGCGGAGCGTGTTTTTAGTTTTGGACAATAGTGAACCTGAAGCTGAAGCTGAAGTTCTGCGGCAGCCTGTGGAGATTCCTTGGGGTCTTCTGTACAGATTGAATGAAAAGGAGCAGTGTCGAAGCGTTTTTTGATACATAGTTCTGTGGTAAACATGAGGATGACTCGAAACAAAATGGTGTCTCGAATGGTACTGCTTGCACTAAGCACTAACCCCTCTTCCACCCTCCCCAAAGAATCGCGATACAAACCAAATTGTGGGTCAAAAATCGGGATACAAATCGAAACGTGGGTTTGTTGTATCGTTACAGCCCTAGTCACGATAGGAACCTTGAAAGTAGAAAGGAACCTTGAAAGCAGATGTAGAAAATCTGTGCAGAATTGTAAGAATTCACCTTATGAAATCCATAAAAGCCAAATAGTTGCATAAAGGACCAGACAAGATGGCCATTTATCTACAGCTAACACACAGGTATACATTTAAATTTTGGACAAAATAAGTTTGTTGAAGATTGTCATTTTTCAGGATGATAATGCAGCTTGCTACAAAGTAAAAAGGGATTTTTTTGTTTAGGAAAGGTATGACAAATTAATGTCATGCCCAGTGTGATGGTGGAAATAAAAAAAGTGATCCATGACAAGGTCCCATCCTGCAAAGCTTGTCTGCCAACCACTCTTCAAGAAAGTTGGTACCAGTTTGATGGAAAATATTGTTTTTTATTTGTGAAGTACATGCCTCACAGAATTTAGGCAGTCACAAAAAGCAAAAAAAAGGATTCTGTCTTTCCCCCCACATTGAATGATTCCATATTGTTTTCTCTACTTGTTCTGAAAATGAATTAAAATATATTAGTAATTGTATTTTGAATTATGTAACTTATTTTGTCCGAGGTACATTCAAGAATAACAAGAAAGTTCAGATATTAATGGCATAGTCACAGCGAAACCACCCCTGACATGAAATGGGTGACATGAGCATTGGCTTGAGTTAAAAACATAATTTTGGTATCCCCAGCTTCAGTCCTGCAAGATTTGCAATGGGTGGGTCAATATGCAAATAGCACTCCAAACAAATCTGTACAGTCAGTCCTGCCTTCAGTATTTTATGCCAGTGCCATGGTTGTATGTAGCTTTTAGACGGATAAAAAACAACTGCTTAACTACTGTAACTGCTTACTTTGGATAAGGAGCAATAAATTCATACATGTTATTCTGGGCAAGTGACTAATAGATTAAAAAAAAGAAATACATAAGATTAATACATAATTTGAACATGGCTTCATCAAATATCTCTCCCTGTAGATGGAGATGAAAAAGCAATAGTGGAACCGGAGCAGTTTCTGTCCTGCAGGATAGTTAAATATATAGGCTAAGTATGTATATTTTAAGAAAACTGTGTGTAATCATCAGTAAAAGCAGAGACAGGAATTATTCATTAACAGACTGTCCATTCCTAATAAAGCAGTTTGTACCTGTGATATACTTTACATCACAAGATCCTGCCACACTTCAGGAGACTTTAGGAGATTTGAGCAAATACAGCATTTAGCATATCAAATTTTTCAAATTTAGCTGAAACATTTATTGAGATATATCAGTTGCTGTGCTTCCAAATAATGCATTGGTGATGCAGCATGCCAAAGTTTGTGAAGTTTGAACTTTTTGTCAGAAGACACTGGCTGGTGATGTGCTAGATATTGGCACTGATGTTATTCACTTGGTGGTGATACTCCACCCCATATTTTCTGTGCTCATAAGTAGTTTGTGCACTAATAGTCCCCCTTGTGGAGAACCTTACACTTACTTAGCTCAACTTTGTGATATGTAGCGGATTCATTTCTTAAAACGAACAATCAATTTTAATCAAGTGATCCTGACAGGCCTGGTAGCAACTATATATCATAATTTGTAAATCTGAGTAATAACAGATTAACTTAATCCATTTTGAGAGCACAGAATTTATGTCTTACATTTAACATTTTACAGTGACTCTAAATAAACACTTAGCTATCTGATATGAATTATATGTTTTTCTTTGAAAGAATAATATTTTCTCACAGTAAACTACAGTTCTTATAATTCATCATGTCATTTTACGGTAGTATTCCCTCTGTAACGCTTGTCCAACATCAATAGATCAGTTGCTTTAGAACCTTTACGTTACATGGAAGTTCTTTAAGCTTCACGACAGTTCTTCAGACTGACAAACCTCTTTCATTACATCATACGGATTCTTCATCCACCTACTGAGAGGTTATTTGGGGAATCAGAAGTGGCTCTTCAGTGGCAGCATTCTGTTTTTAAAAGTGTGTGGCATTCTAAAGGAAATACAAAAAGAGCTTGAAAAGACTTGAGTAAGGCTGTGTGAACTGTTTCTCTTTAAGGGCTTCAGTGGCATTTCTTTGTGTTTGTAATGTTTATGGTTTGGGTGGGGTGGGATGGGGTAAATCATGTTTTGATGCTTCAGACAGACGCTAGCCTCGACCTCCCACTGGCAATATGTAAATAAATGTACAAACAAGAAACAGCAGAATGACTCTGAGGAGAGAGAGAGAGAAGGGAGAGAACTCTCTGGAGATGCTTAGAGCATCTTGCCCTCCAGTCCCAGTCCTGCAGTCTCTCTCTCTCTCTCTCTCTCTCTCTCTCTCTCTCTCTCTCTCTCTCTCTCTCTCTCTCTCTCTCTCTCTC
>JBBPCY010000035.1:7588339-7603575 GCA_037974405.1 Brachyalestes nurse
TCTCTCTCTCTCTCTCTCTCTCTCTCTCTCTCTCTCTCTCTCTCTCTCTCTCTCTCTCTCTCTCTCTCTTCCTCTCTCTCTCACTCACATTCTATCTCTCTCTCTCTGTGTCTCACACACGGTCTCTGTCTCACCTGCTGTGGGCAGTGCATGTGTGTGTCTGTGTGTGTGTATATACTGAGGGGAGAGTGGCGCGAGGTGCTTCTCTCTCTCTCTCTCTCTCTCGCGCCGGTTGCTGCTGATGCTAGTGACTGCACTAGGCTGTTTACTCGTAATTCATACGGTGGGATCGTGCTCAGATCTGCTATGCTTGCCTCCATCTGGTACGCCAAGAAGCTGGGGCGCAGGCTTGTGCAGAACGCCAGGAAAGCTAAAATGCAGAAGGTAAGGTGCTAATACAATACGTTTTTATACACTGAACAGATATTGAACTGTCCTTATTCGTAGTGTTGCCTTAAATGCGTGAAAAGCTGTTACTGATCAGACTTTGAAACACGTTCATTCAAAGCTGTGAGTTTTTGCTTGCATTGGAGTCTTATGGATCGGAAAGGGATTCCCAGGTTCTGGGAATCCTGTGTGCTGCCTGAATGGGTACTCAAGCGTCTTACAAAGCGAGAGTATGTGTAATGACAGCTGATCCTCATTGACCTCATTGCTTGCAGAGAGGTTTTTAAGAATCTTTTTTTCTTTAACTACTGCAGATCCTCTTATACTCCTTCTCATTCCCTCGCTATCACCCTGTCTCTCTCTATCACTCTCTCTCTTTCTGTCTCTCTCTCTCTCTCTCTCTCTCTCTCTTTCTCTCTCTCTGAAAGTTTGCCAGCCTTCTCCCCCTGCCCTTCTAAGTCTTATGATACAGTCTCTTGCATCCTGCGACTTTCAGTCCTTTATAAATGCGAGGCAGGCACCGATGTAATTTCAGTAGCCAGAATTTTAGATCATTCCAGGCAAAATGTCATGACTGGAGATCACCTTGGTGATTCCATCTCTTCTTGTCTCAAAAAGCCCTTCTCTTTCTGCCTTCTGCTTAATGGCATTAACATGCTGATCTGCATCATGAGCCTCTTCTGTTATGAGACAGAACAGTTACCACGGCCACGTCTGGTGCAGATTTATGTGAACAGTGTCTTTTTTTTTCCCTGCCATTGGCTACTACATTAGGGCTGGGAAACATCTGAGACAGACCACAGTGACAGGAAGTGATGCAGTGGGTCCCAATCTGGCATCACAGGAGTCAAAACCAGTTGACTAGTATTGCCGATAGACGTCATTCTGTTCTTGACGTCTTGCAGACTTTAGCAGATTTTCCGAAAAAGTAAAACGAATGAATCACATCATTCTCACCCTGTAGGAAACAAAAATAATCCTCGTATGTTTTGTCTCTGTGCACCACTGGATCATTTGAATTACGAGTAGGAAACTGAAATCACGTCACCTAAAATTAAGTCTACTCTTAAACACTCTTATTTAACAACACTGTTTTGGTGAGGATGCCAGTCTCATGATGTCAATTCAGTGCTTACCAGTGTTTACTTGCATTTACATTTATGGCATTTATCAGACGCTTTTATCCAAAGCAACTTCCCTTCCCTTACTATGGGGGGTCAGTCTCCCTGGAGCAACTTGGGGTTAGGGGTCTTGCTCAAGAACCCAGTGGGGGTATGCTGAAGGTAGGATTCGAACCCATGACCTCTTGTAGACAAGTGTCCTACCCACTTGGCGACTGACTGGCCTAAATATATCAGCAGCTTTGGAAGTTTTTTGCAATGGTTTTCAAAGGAACTTGCAGTTTTCTTGCATAAGGAAAACCAAGTTAAACTCAGAGTTCCCACAGACTACTGAATTACAGCATGACTTCAGAGGGTCATATCATTAAGCCACACAAGTGGTTCCACAGTGCTGTGCACAGTTAGCTAATCAATCAAGAGAACCCATGCTGGGCATTCCATGCCAGAATGCACACAGGTGGGAATCCATTGTGAGCAGAGACGCTTTGTAAACTCATTCAAACAAACAAACTGAGACATTAAAGCAAAAGCCATTGTAAGGTTAGATTTGCAGCTCTGAATGTTAGCTGACGATATTGATTAGTATCTTCTCCATCTCTGTTAACCTCAGCATGAGTAATTGAGACCCCACCCCAGACCTTTCCTGTTGGCTGATGCATGATGTCAGAGTACTTTTCCTAGAACTTTTTAGTAAACAGCTCAATTATAATGGTTGTTCTCTGTCTGTCATGGCATCATTCTTGTTGATCAGAGGTATGTTTTTACTCTCAGTACTCTCAGAAGACTGTGTTCCCAGTACATAAACACTCCACAATGGAAAAAGTATTCATGACAGGTTCAAACTTCAGGAAAACTACATGCCATACTCCATACACAGCTGTTTATATATAAACTGTCAGACTGAGCATCATGGTTGCCCCATTCTGGCAGTCCTGTTCTTTGAGAATTTTATGACTGCACAGTTTTTCTTGCATCCAGCACATCTGATTCTGTGACAGGGAACAGGAGACTCAACAATGGCCTGGTGGTGTCTAACACTGGAATTGTTGTTCCCTCTATCAGTAAAAAATGACTGGATCTCTATTCTCTTTCCATTTGGAATGTATTACCTTTTTGTAATCGGGTTTATTTAGTTTTGTCTGTTTTACTTGTGGGTTGAATGGAGCTTGCTGAATGCCTAAGGCTGTCTTAGGTCTAATGTTGTGCCTCTTGGGTTTTCAGTGCATTTTGTCCATATAGCACATTTTCTAGTAGCTGTGACAACAAAGCAGCGGTTTTGCTCTTCAGCTGAAATTGAATGTGAAAATGGAAATGTCAGTGGCGCTTGGACTAAATGGATCCTTGAGTGCACACGCTGCGTGTGTGTGTGTGTGTGTGTGTGTGTGTGGTGCTGCCTGGCGTAGTTATGTGTTTTGCTGATGTACAGTGCCACAAGACAGACCAGGATGTGTGTGTGTAGATGTGTATTTGTGTGTGTGCGTGTTTCAGGGCTACTGTTGTGTGATTGAGCATGTGTCACTGTTTCGCTCCAGTTGACAGAGCTTGGGAGGTTTATCACTTTCTCCAGCAGCAGCAACAGGCTACACACACACACACACACACACACACACACCCATACACATGCCAACACAAACACAGCTATAAGGAAATTCCTTTCTCATGTGAGTGCCTGTGTGTACCTCGTTATTCTTTATTGAAACACCTTGGCAGCTGCTGCCTAGCAACCTACAACTTGGTGTTTGGGTGAAGTAATCCGGGACTCACTCACTCTCTCTCTCTCTCTCTCTCTCTCTCTCTCTTACTCGCTCTCTACCTCTCACTCTCTCTGTATCTGTCTCACTCTCTGTCTTCACACTTTCACTTCATCTCACTTTGTCTTCTCTCTCTCTATCTGTCTTACTGTACTCTCTCTCTCTCTCTCTCTTTCTCTCTCACACACACACCCACCAGAACGTCACCAGCAAGTAGGGGAGCGATTGATTGGATGCTCAAGGACACATCCTGTAGCCCGTATACAAACAGAGGTTCTGGCTGCAGACATTGACCACTTCAAGACACATGCCCCACTCTATCTCTGACAGAGACAGCCCTTTATTGCCTGTGTGGCAGTGATTCATCCATAGTGGCACAAGTGCAGGGGTGCCCAGCTTTGGTCCTGAAGGGCCACAGTGCTGCTGTTTCATGTTTTCCCTGCCCAAAAGTCACTAGCATGGTTTTAGTCTTATGTTTTGTGCTGAGTGGATGCAGAAGCCTCTGGAGCTTTTTATTTAGTGTGTGGGCTGCTCCACGGCTGCAGTGACCTGCACTGTGTGTGTGATTACTGGGTAGGAGACAGTTTGCCTCTGAGAGCAGCCCTGTCAGGGAAAGGAGACAGATTGGCCATAATGGCTGCTCTTTGATTAGGCAACCTGTTCACTAGCCTCTGGTGTGGGGGCACTGTGTGTGTGTGTGTGTGCAGCAGTGGTTCTCAAACCTAGTCCTGAAGGTTTAGGTTTGGGAACCACGGCCATAGACTAAACACTATGGTGTGAGGGACCTTAAAGTTCTTCACATATGTGGGTTCCACACCATTTTCCCTAAGACCTGTTCATTTTAGCCAAGAACCATTTAGGAACCTTTATTTTTAAGATTTCAGCAAAGACTAGTCTGCTGTCTTTTCTTCATAAACCACACACAGACATACTTTAGTCAAACGCAGGCTTGCATTAACAGAAACGCTCCCTCAGTCATTTTCCCCATAGGCCAAGTGCTGCCTCAGGGAATGTAGTTAATTTGTTAGAAATTTTTAATTACTTTGTTTTTGTCATGGATCAAATCCATGTTATTAGTCCCATAAGCAGAACAGCATTGATGCACACTTCCTAACAAGACTGTTTAACCCTCCAAAAAAGTAACACCACTAGAAACCTTGAACCCTCTAATTTTCAAATATCTATGTTTTAAAATAAAATAGATTGATGGCGCTTTGTAATTAGGATAAAAAGGAAACATGGGATTTTCTGTCTCACTGCTCACCGCAGCCATGCCCCTCAGCAATTCAGATGTAAAACAGCAATCTGAATACATGAATAGCAGTGGACCCTCTACAAAATGTTTACCCCCTTATGATATTTTTTTTTCCCCATATTGAGTTTTGTTTATTGTAGAGGTTCTGTCTGTTTTGGCATTGCTTCAGTGACTGTAGAGTAAAGGTCAAATTCACCTGACCTCTGCTGGGTTAATGTATAAAAAAGCTTAAAGAAAACAATTACCACCTCTATCTGACAATTTGTCTGTCTGCTTGTCTCTCTCTTGCTCGCTCTCTCTCTTGCCTCCTTGACCTGTACTTCCCTGCAGCTGTTCCTCCTACGTGCCTGGTGTTCCAAAACTTCCCCCAAGCCCTCTTGCTAAGCAGCACTGGTACAGCTTAAACAGGAGACGATGTCAATAGTATATTTGTGATCATGAAGAAATCTGGCACCCGCACTCGAACACATAAATATTATGGTGGTTACCTGCACATTTACTGGGCGTAGGTGCAGATCTGAACAGTTTCATCATTGCTTTATCATTTAGGATGCACTGATTGTGCGTATTTTGGTCAATGTTGATTCCTGTTTCTGTACAGCTAAATTAGTGGATTGCTGATTTTTTGGGACTGATTTTATTTGACATTTTCCCCCAGAGCTCACACTGTTTGCACTAAATGAATACATGAAACACACTAGCACATTTCCAGTACCTTCTATTGGACATGAATAACATTATGTGCTCTTTAATGGGCCAAACTGACATTTTTAATTCAGAAAGGTAAAAACGGTTGCATATTTAGACAGCATTAATCAAATAAAGTGCTTCATAAAAAGTTAGAAATGAGTGGCTTTTTACCACAATGAGTTTTGCAGAATTATGCCATGACATTTTGATACAAGTGTAGCAGCGCAGCAAATGAATAATGTCTAATACATTTTTGTACATTTTTTCCATTTTTTCCATGGTTGTGCATTTTTGAAGTCAGAACAGAAAAGTCTGAAATGTGAGTCAAAAGTAAATGCAATTAGTTATGTAACCTTCTTCTGGACATACTTTAAATTGATTATGCAATGTACATCAAATAGCAAAAATGACTATAATAACTCTAAACTCTAGAAAGGTTCATACAAAAGGACCGTAAAGAGGATAAAATGAACATTTTAGCTATTCAGTTTTGACAGATCGTTCAGTGCGGTTTTGTCATGCCATTAAAATTGACAAAGACTGATTTTAAAGTTTCTCTTGAGGCACTTTTGTCAGTAACTCCTCATCACTTTTGTCACCTTGTATCTCTTCAGCAAAAAGGAAGACTACTAAGGGCAATATGTGCCAAATGTATATACTATAAACATGATATTCTGAGTAGGGAGAAGTAATAAATCGGTACTTGTATTGTCTGATAAAGAGGCATTTTAAATATTATGAGAGTCAAATATGAAGGAAGTATAACGGAAGCTCTCAATGTTAAATTTAGACCACTGTAGCTTTAGTGACACAGCTACCGAAGGTGTCATAAAATCTAATGTTAATGTCCTTTGCTTTCGGGGACTAGCATGCAGTAATCATTTAGCAGTCTACCTCCATGTCAGACACCATCTCTGAGGCTTTGCATGTCAATATGTTTTGGTCATTAACCCTGAGCCCTTTATGAATATTAAATTATATTTCTGCTTGTGTCTTCAGGATGACTGATTTGCATATGCGTTCTGAATATCAAGGCACATACAGTCTTGGAATTACGGAAATGCTGTATACACGCGGTTATCAAACCCTTCACCCAGTCTGCACACATTATAAGCTGCTTTAAAAGTCATTAATGCAGTTCTGTTTTTAATTCATGCCTTAAAAAAGCTTATTTCTACATTTTCCTAGTATTTTATTTCATTTATTCCATCATGCAATTACATTGATTTGGTTTATATAGCCAAAATAGCTGGAAGTCATGTTTCCTTCACCATTTTACAACTTCTATTAATCTGAAACTGCTTTTGTTATTATGCTTTTATGACTGACATATGCAAATCATGTCTATTATGATTGGCTGCCCTGTAGTATAATATATTCAGGAAGCAGGCTAGCCTGTAACGGGATTGCTAAAATGAATATATGTAAATTTGTTTGCTTTTGTGACACCACAAAACTGTTTCTACAGTTTTTTTTTTACAAATATTTGGACTATATGGACATTTTGAGCCTGTAATAGTGTTTGCTTACTACATCAAACTTTTTTTTTATTATTTAAAAGACTTTTTACACAGTGTGAGTCCTCTAACAGCGTGGAGCTGTAGTGTAAAATCTCAGGTGCCAAGTGTGAACTATACGTCTTAACTTGGCAGCTCTCTTGTGAGGACAAACGCTATTAAAGCGAGCCGTGCTGAAAACCTCTCCCCACTTCTCTCTGCCTATTCTCTTCCATCAGGTTTCATCGCATCGCGCTGACTTCTTAAATTGGTTTTGTGGAAAAGGATCCTATCTCCCTGATTTATTTAACACAGCCGTGCCGGGCCGCATTGTTCTCTGCATTCATATTAGAATACGGCCCGCTCCTTTGTGCCTGTAAAATGAGAGTTCCACATTAACTAAATGATGAAGGCCCTTTCTAAATGAACTGCTGCATTTAGGGATTCAGCAGTAGACAGCACTCCAAAGTTGTGTCCTGAACCCTGAAAGCTTGGCCAACTGTTTTTTGGCCAGCATGTTTTAATATTATTACAGTGGCGGGGGAAAAAAAAGTAAAAAAAAAGATGCATGGACATCTTTCAGTATTACCTCACGACTGATTTTCTAAATGAATTATTAGGAGAGTGAAGAGGAACGTCTCTCAGTATTCCTCCATTATTGATTCCCTTAATTAAATGTGAGACGGATGAAAGCAATGGCATGCTTTATCATTATGTAGACTTGTGCTGACATTTGATTTATGTGCATAATATTAAAGGAAGGCAGTTATTACACCACAGTGTAGTGCTGGGGAGGAAGTATGGCGGCTATAAAAAGGAGCTTGGCACCTTCCCTTGATTTTTCACACGCCAGCTTATCCCGCAGTGTTATCTGGAATTAAAATAATTTATTTGCACAAACTCGGTGCAACTGCATAGATTAACATCTGTGATATGGCTTCTCTAATCCTGTTTATCAGCTGTTCCCTTTGTAAAATCTTGTGTTTTCCTCTCAATTTAGTTGCATCTGTAGTAATAGATGTTGACAGTCTGGAAAGCCTGAAGCCAGGACATGTTTTATTTTCCAAAATCTCTTGCAGCCCTTCCACCTTTTTCCACTTCTGCTGGCTGGGCAGTATATTATCCCACCCTCAGGAGAACTCTTAAGTGTCAGATGCAGCCGTGTGATTAAGGAGACTCCTGACTGGCTGCTATGGCGCTTAGCACAGAGAAATGTTCTAGCATTTCAACTAGAACACAGCCAACTGGGCTCGGGGACCCCTGGCTGCGAAGGCATATGCCACTGCTGCGACTCAGATATGAATTTGCTCACCTCAGGCCAGGCCACTCAGGGCCATTTGTAAAGGTAATCTTCTGTGGAATTCCTCTGTTCTTCCACAAGTATTGGCAGCAGTGGTGACTGAGGGATGGGCAATTTTGAAAAGAAAAAAAAATCCCGTTTATCACAACACTGGTATTTACTGATCATGATACTTCATTTTTCCAGGGTTTGCAATGGACCCAGTGTTCACCATCTACATTAAAGTTACATTACATTACCATATTGCACTACGACTAATACATTACTATGTTAATAGTGCAATGATAATTCGATGTCAATATATACCAAGAAGGGAAAAAAAGTTATAATTATGATTTAGAAATATTTAAAAATCAACATTTAATATAATGGTGGTGAAAACAAATATTTTAACAAATTCAGTATCTGTATTTCGTATACTCTTCGCTTCATTAGAACTATTTAAGAAGTACTATTTAATTTGTATTGAGCGTACGGCTCTTTTTTTGTTCACTGCACGGAAACAAGAAACTGAATTCCCAAATGGAAAACAACGGAATTCACAATTCTAGTTCTACTTCAGCACGGTTCTGGTACCAAAGGTTTTTATTTTTATTTTAAATAATTCACTGAACACCAGTCGTGCTTTCACTGAGGCTCGGCATCTTCAGAATTCACTCATAAAATCTTCTCAGACATGAAGCCTTAGACAGATACGCCACTTAAGAGCTCCTGTAGAGTGTAAGTGGGTATAATGCTTTCATGAATGAAACATGCCATAGGTCTGCTGATATGATTTTTAAAAAATGGACCATAGCTTATCATAATAATGATAAAATGTTGTCTTTTCACCCTTTCCTAGCTTTTTTCCATAAGCTCATCTTAAAACTCTTTTTTGTACTCTCTGACTGTTGGTCTGTCACTCTCCTCCCTCTCTCTCTCTCTCTGTCTCTCTCTCTCTCTCTCTCTCTCTCTCTCTCTTTCTCTTTTTCTATCTCTCTCTCTCTCTCTCTCTCTCTTTCTGTCTGTCTCTCTCTCTCGCTCTCTCTTTTTCTCTCAACCTCTCTCACTCACACTATTAGGATGACCTTATCAAAGCAAGAAGTTGTTTAACCGTTGTGCTCCGCTCACATGAATCTCATGTGTCTCGGCATAATCAATACTCCAGCGTCTGTGTCCTAAGGGCATTTGGTTTTTACAGCCAGAGCACCACAGCCTGTCAAGACCGGGACACAACACATAGAACTCAGATTATAGATCTACAGATTACAGTGTAGTACAGTTGTTAACCACCAGCCAACCTAGAACTTCTAAAGAAGTTTATTAGCTGCAGCATGTATGGCTTATTGTGTTCATAACTCTGCAGAAGATTCCGGATTCAAAACGTTTATTGTAATATGTACATATGTACAAATACCCGAATATATGGCAGGTGTTAATTATAAACTAGATTAACAGCTTGGCTACAGAGTTAAACACATTTATAAAGCAGTGTTGATTTTGAATGTATTTTGAATGCATGTGAAAGAATGGTGTTTGACGTTTTTTTGACGTTTGGAAAGATCCATGTTAATACTGTGACAGACTCTGGTAAGACTTTGATTGCATTCGTCCTGCTACTTAACAATAACGTACCAGTGCCCTAAACGTCAAATCATGAGTTGCCATGACAAGTTGTCTTCATTAAGATAACAATGACATTTTACCATTAGTAGTAATTACACCATGGCAGATGCTACAGTATCCGATATCTTGAAGCATTATGTCGCATGCTTATTTAATGTAGTGACATGAAATATTATAGCATCTGCCATAAGATTCCCAAGGAATTATACCAAAACAGTAATATCAATAAGCATAACCTGTCATTATTAAAAAATCGGTGTCATTTTCATTTCTAACTTCCATATTGATTAGCTACAAAAAGTGGTCTGCCGATATTTTAACACAAAAACTTCTTGTTTGATGAGTTATTTGTAAAGCTTGCCCAACCTCACAACAGTTGCTATGAAAAACTGCATATGTGGGCACAAAAAGGTCAGTTCTAGAACTGGTTCTAGAGCAATAGGTGTAAACACTCCCTGCACTCACCTAGTCGTGAGTTCACACCTGGTCTCATATCCCACCCTGGTTTCTGTGTAGGAGTTAATGTCATATTAGTCATTGACATACACCTAAAAGGCATATCATATATTCCATGTTGCATTAGCAATGAAACCAAAGTGGTTTAAAATGTTAACCAGAGTGACTAAGGTAGATGTCAGACCTTTCTGCAAACATTATGGTGCTGGGGGCCACATGGGGTCTGAGGAATGAGCAATGCAGTGTGTGCACAGGAGGAGTTCTGTATTATTCAATACAAAGTATGTGTGCAGACCTTGTAGTCCAGCCAGTGTGACAGTGCGTGGGTGCCTCAGAACCTCTGAACCTGTTTTTCTGCCAGTAGCAAGAAGAGTGAAGGGTAGTACTTTGCCAACTTGTGTCTCAGAACACTACATCCAAAGGCGCCACACATTTTAATAGAAAAGTGCTAAAGGTCATTTCATAAAGTGAGCACTATGGAAATATACATCACTGCATTCTGATGCAGGTATGTGGGTGTTCCATTTCATCATTTTTGGAATATTATAATACATTATAATTGGAAATGACATAAAGGCCTCGTTCACACGGACGTTTGAATCTTGGATAAATGAACGCGCTCTGAACTCCACAGGTGTTTTTGTAGTGTGCTTGATTGGCGTTACACTGGCGTTTGTCTGACGCTGTTTAACTCCAGCCTGCAGCCCAATGTGTAGTTTCGTGTATTCACCTGTGGGGGCAGTAATTATTTCCTCCAGATTGTTTAGGTGTTGGGATTTGTAATTTTACATTTTTCTTCAGAACTTGATTTGTCGCGGTTCCCAGAACAATTGAATCATGGGACATATTCAGTCCTCCAGAACGCCATGTAAACGCAGTACTGGCGTTTTCTTTGCATTCATTAGGATTTCGGCATTAATTGATGCCAAGAAAACATTGCATGCCACCTGAATGCTCAGCCAACCGAGCGCCGGGGCTGAACGCCCGTGTGGACGCTGTGATTTACTCCAATGAGCAGAAAAACGGTCGGCGCTCAGTTCGCGCTCACCTTGCACCACAAACGCATGAAAAACACTTGATTCAGACGCCCGTGTGAACGAGGCCAAAGTCCTGTGTTTTGTCGATTTCCAGCTGAAAGGACACTACAGAGAGCCTAGTTATACATTTTGTAATACACAGTTACTGTTCCCAGAAACTCAACAGCACATGTCATTCACATGAGTTGTTTAAACGTCTATATAAGACTGTATATTGAAAATAAAATATTCAGTAAAGTAAATTTGGGCAAAATGTATTTTATTACTACTATAAAATTACAAAAAATGTTCTGGTGTAGCTCTTTCTCATACCAAAATAAATCATCATATAATTTAGCTGTTGCCTGGTTAATACTGAGCTTTTCATAGATACCCATACACTAAAAATGTATCGTATTGAATTTCTTGAATTAAACGTGTATTTACAGAAAAATGAATCATTATATTTTTTTAGCAAGAGGAAGCTGAAAGGCAAAATTGTGATAATATATATAAATAAACTGCAAATGTGCTTAATGAAATCAAATCATTCAATGCGTCACTGTTTTAATGAACATCTTGAGAGCGGCAGCCTGTAACCACATCTATTACTACACCATTACGAGCGAGTGAACAAATAACCCACCCTGTCTCTTTTACATCCCATTCTTTTACTTTCTTTCATCTCCTTCTGTCTTTGTCTTAGTTTAAGGATGTGGTTAGTGGGAAAACTTTGACCCATTTCTACACGTCTGATTACCTACAATCATTCATAACCATCTTTTGTCCAGTAATGAAGTTTGCACTTAGCCAAGATAAAGATTTGCTTTGAAGTCTTGCTGAGGCACAAAATCAATTTGCTTATTTTTGGTTCTATTTTTGTTCCGATCTCTCAACCTGTGTCAGTATAAATTCATTATTTGGAAACTTGTTTGGTTGACTGCTTCATTTGCCCCATAAATTGGCTAGACAAATTGTGGGTAGGGTTTCGTAATTCGGCGGAGATGCTCTGTCTGCCTTTGACAGGTGATGCTGAGCGGCGCTGTGTGGAATAAAAGGTGGGCTGCGGGAGGAGCGGGGGCTGGTTCCCCCTGAGCCCTCGCCTCACTCACGACCCTGTCTGCTCCCAGACAAGCTGCCAAAACCACGTTCACTCACGCACCCGTCCCACCTCTGCCCTGCGTCTAACAGCCTGCTGACAGCTAGTGACACAGGCCAGGAGGACACACTGCCACAGATGCAGTTCAGCAGTATGTGGTCAGAGTCTAGCTAGCAATACAGTACTGAACGGCTTTAGAACTCAGCTTCAGAAATGTCTGTTTTAGCCCTGTTTTACAGTTCAGATCACTAAATATTTATATGTTCCGGAAACATGTTTATAAGAATCGTGATTAATGGACAGTAGTATACATTTATAATAATAAATACAATTTAAGTACTGTGCAAAAGTCTTAGGCACCTGTACAAATTGTTTGAAGTCATTTATATCATCAGTGAGCTTCTTTCTGCCAGCAAAAACACAGCTGAATATTAGAATAAAGCAGTAAAAAGTGTCAAGTATAAAGATTTCTTCTTTCTAAGGAGTACTCAATATTTTGAGAGCTGGTTAGAAGAACACAGGTTTGGTTCCAGGTTTCTGCTCAGTGCCTCCAGTGATTCGGTGAATTAATAAAATACCATGATCACACACCTAATTTAATCTATTGAGGTAAAAAGAGCAAACCAGGTATTTGATTGAGCTGCAAGTGAAACTGGGCTAGAAATAGTTAAGTGAACACTTTGCCATACATAAACCACCTTCTACTGTGTTAATGTTGTATGTATTTGTTGTCATGTAAGTGTTTTAACACTAACTTAACACCACTGCCTGGTAGTAAACAGCTTTTAAGTATAATTTTCTCACGTGCCTAAGACTTTTGCACAGTACTGTATATCTGGCCAAGTTCCAAATCTAACCAAACTTAATTTGACTGCATTTGTTGCTTGATGTTCATTCTTAATTTAACTTCATTCGTTGCTTGATGTTAATTCTAAAGCTAAAAGTCTAATTTGACACAATTTTCACCCGCGGCACGTTTTCCATTTTTTTCTGCCTGGAGTCAGTCAGCCAAGCCACTGTTTGATCAAAGTTTGCTTCTTTGTCTCTGAGTTCCAAGGAGCTTTTGCATATGCTAGAAGTCCAAAGCTGAGAGAGGACTGAGGAACAGGGTGGTGATGAGGTTCTAAAATATTGTCACAGAAATGCAAACTAAACAAAAATTGCAGAATATTAGATTTGAAGGAATATGACTCAGTCAGGGTTCTCCTCTCAAACTTCAGTTACTTTATATTACTTTATGTTTGATGTTTTAACTTAGCAAAAGTCATAATACAGAGATTCAGAATACCTGAATTTTTGAGTCTGTGCTTTCACCCATTTTTGTAGATGTATTTCCTAGACATACAGTCCACATAACTCAAATATATTTGAAAGTAATAATGATGATTTAGGCATGCTACTTCCAAAATGCTAATTTGCTTTACGTAAGATTCCATTGCTTGTTAGCCACGTTAGTGTTGTCCCTTAAGTCCAAAACTAAAGAAACAACCTCCAGGCACCAAATATGTTTTGGCTGAGCAAATACTTGTGAGACAAGCAGGCGATTGTGGAAATTTGTTTGGGTGAATTTGTTGCCAACATATTACTTCAGTAATCTTAACTTAAAATAATCTTTGTTAAATTAGCAACTAAATTATTATTAAAACTATGCATTTGAATGTGTATTTTTTTTCTTCCTACTCTATGGTCTGCAGCCATGCATATTAAAAATCATCAGCGTCATATATCTATTGATCCAATTCAGCCTCCCTCTTGTTTTCAGGACGCAGAGAAGAGCAGCTGGGAGATGGAGAGCCATTTGGTCTTAAGTGGGTTCAGAGAGAGAGAGATTAGAAACATGGGGGCTGAGTGGAAATGTCCTGCACCTGCTCTGCTGCACCTGTTTTTTTCCCTTGCCCCTCTCTTTCTCTCTCTTTCTCTCTCTCTCTCTCTCTCTCTCTCTCTCTCTCTCTCTCTCTCTCTCTCTCTCACACAGTGATATCCCGTACTCTGTTCCCTCTTTGTCTGACAAATGGCCACATTTCTTACTATCGGCTGCGCTTCTCCATGTAGGAGAATCAGCTTTGTGTACTTTGATGCTTCATCAAAGCTTCCTAATGTCTTGTGTGATGTTCAGAGTTCTTTTGATCGTAGTAGCCTTATGCCAAATGCCGCCTTGATTGCTGCACACAGATCTGAATGCTCTATTTTGATTAACCCTTAGAAGATGCAATTATCACTGGTGGAAACAAAAGCCTGGTGTAATTCAATATGAATTATTTGTCACTCGTGGCTCATCAAAACAAGAAATTCTGTTTATAGAGCATATTTTAAAGTCTCAATTGACATCACATTTTTATTTGTACTATGTTATTAGGATTCGGATTTTAAGGTTAAGTTAATGTATTGCGTCCTGCTTTGTGTCTAAAGAACGCTCAGATGGAACATTAATATTATTTTAAATCACCTTTTTAAACTTGCATTTTCTGTTTGACCCCAGTTTTAATGTAGGTACCCTATTAAGTAATAATTGTTGTGTTTTATTGTCTTAATTACTTTACATATTATATTACATATATGCATTATTATTATTATTATTATTCATGAACATAGTATGTAATTGCATCATTTTTTTTAACTATTTAATATAACAAAAGTAATAGCTAGTATACTTTTATATGTCTCGGTATTGGTATCTGACAGGCATCAACACTTCTAATACTGTACATGAGCAACGTAGCAGTTAACAAGCAGGCCACAGTGGGACATTCTTCAGTTTTTTGCATTTTACATTTTGCATTTTACATTCTCTCTCTCTCTCTCTCTCTCTTTCTCTCTTTGTCTCTCTTTCTCTCTGTCTCTCTCTCTCCCTGTCTCTGTCTCTCTCTCTCTCTTTCTCTCTCTCTCTCTCTCTCTCTCTATCTCTCTCTTTCTCTCTCTTTCTCTCTGTCTCTGTCTCTCTCTCTCTCTCTTTGTCTCTCTTTCTCTCTGTCTCTCTCTCTCCCTGTCTCTGTCTCTCTCTCTGTCTCTCTCTCTCTCTCTCTCTCTCTCTCTCTCTCTCTCTCTCTCTCTCTCTCTCTC
>JBBPCY010000035.1:7609721-7652295 GCA_037974405.1 Brachyalestes nurse
CCCAAATTATGTACAAATGAACAACTAAGTACTTGAAATCGTTTAAGTTGTGGGCCCTGAATCTATAATCTATGAAAATGTAACGTTTTGAATGGAATTATGGAAATAAATCAACTTTTCCATGATATTCTAATTTTTTGGAAAGGGTCTCTATGTGCATTTGCATCCACCTATAATATCACGTCAGCTCCAGATCAGTGGCGAATGAGAGCTGGTAGCATTTGCTGATTGCTCACACAGCGTTCTCAGCACATACCACCTTTTGGCTCTAAGTGCAGCCGGAGCTCTGCCAAGCCTCCACTGAGAAAATGTATGAACTGAATTTACTTCATTCAAACGTGCATAATTTGCACATGAATTAACCACATCAGTGCAGTTATTGCTAAAAGTAAGTAAATGAAAGACAAAATTATGTTGATTGTATTTTGCTATAATGTAGTTGATTCATGTGGAAATTATGTACCTTTGTATATGTAAATTAAGTACATTTAATTCAGTAGGTTTTTTTTTCCAGTGTATGCCTCTAATGTAAGCAGGTGTACAGAACTACTTAGTCACTTAGCTATTAGCCTCATTTTTTTGATCAAGCTTCAGGCTCTTTGCAGTTTGTTCAATAGAAAAACAGGCTTTTATATAAAAAAAGGCCACCTGGATGACTGGATTTTGAAACCCCTGTCACAAACCATGGTCAGTTGGGTCAGTCATTCATTAAAGTAACCTGACAGCAGTGTGGCTGTGCTTTATGAACGGAATGAGGAATAGACTGATCTGTTTGAATCTACAGAAGTAAGAATTAGTTGTCAGCCCTAACATGAAAAGTTGGACATTTTCTATGATTTTTGTTGTGTACAACAAACCAGGTCAACTAGTATTTAGGATTTGTAAGGCCTGTGGAGGTCCTGACCATACATGAACTGGGTAAAGGGGGTTAAGAAGTGATGCAAAGAAACAGATGAACTACAGTCTGTCGTTTTAACCCAAGTGCACCTTTATGGTGAGTATACAGCTGATAAAATGGGCAATGATTGTAGATACAAGGTGTACCTTATAGAGTCTTATCAGTGTATGATTCTAAATAAAATTCATATTAAAGTCCTAATATGAAAGAGCCATTGATCTACACCAAACAATACAAATGCATTCCCAAAGTTTCATAAAAAGAGATTTTATTCATTCAAAAACTGATTTTTTTTTTATTTGGTGTTATTCAAATATGAATACCTTTATATAACAGAAAGTAGCAGAAACTCATCTGATGAAAAAATAATGCTGTATTGATTTCATGGATGAAAAGACATACTGGATGGCAGTGTTTAGTCTTCTGTAATGCTAAGGAAGCTTTACCTGTTATATGAAATCCAAATAAGAATCTGCGTGTGTGTGTGTGTGTGTGTAGCATGATTTTGTTTGCAGTTAAGCTGGAATGGATAAACTGTACTTGTGAAACAGTAGTGCCGCATTTAAAAGAGCCTATAAAAACTGTGATGAATAGTGAATGCAGGGGTCCTCAAGTTACAACAGTCCGAGTTTACGCCACTCACTCCCACTCCCACTCAGTTTACAACGTTAGCCTCAGACTTACGACTATGTGGGTGAACTAGTTTGGTAGCGCGCGCCAGAAGAATACACAGTAACGCGGCGTATAAGTGAGGAAGTTAGGATCAGTAAGTGACTTAGGCTAGGGTGTGTTTCGACTGTACATTTCATTTATTCAATATTTGAACCATTTGAACAGGAGAAAATCGAACTATTGGTCAAGACAACTTAGTAAAATATAATGCAAAAAAATGGAATAATAGACTGACTTCCATCAGCTACTTTGCTGCTTTTCATAATGCTATTACATTCACTTATTTACATGCTCTGCCTAATCTAAATCTGTTTTTATGCCATTATTCAATGTTCTAGAAATACTGACAATAGCCATGATGTTTTCAGAAAAAACATATTGATCAAGATGATAATTGAAGCTTACTTGTCTCTCCTCACTCTGTGTGTGTTTGTCCTCCAACAAACACATCCCCCACTACTAGCCTTCTTATTGCATGCAGTCGGAATAGGGGACTGAAGTGTCTCATCAGCAAAATTAAGGGATTTAAGCATTTGGTTAACAGCAGAAGAGCTGATTGCCTCGGTCTTAAGCTCAGATAAACCACTGTGGTCGTATGTTTGGGGCAGAAACTGAACTGACTGCTGGCCTGATTGTTTTTGTCTTTCTCTTTCTCTAAGCCCCAGCCTTTCAAGTCAGTGAAATTCATTCTGTAGAATATAAATTGACATCCTTATAGGAAGAAATGATTGTGACACAGAGGCACTGTGGGGCTGTGGCCAGTAGGGGGAGTTATGCTGTCTGGTCAGGTTTGTGGAGGTGATTGTAATATAGCTGGATGGTTTATCTTGAGCGGTTTAGCATCAATTACTGTGTGTAAAGCCCCTTGTTTTGATTAAATGTGACTGAGGGATCCATAAATAGACCTGTTAATGATTCTGAGAGTTGCAGTGGGCTGTGGGCTGTGGGCGCTGTGTGTTCCTATACTCAGCCATGAGCTGGGTTATATTTATCCTCCGCTAGATTCCAAAAAGTGTCACTGGATTATTGGAGACTTGCGTTCAAAGTACATTTTGGGCACTGTATCTTAAATCTAATCGTCACTCTGTAACTGTCACTCTGACTTTTTTCATAGCTTTTCACTTTCCCCCCTGTCTTTCTGCGACATTTAGAGAGACAAGTGCATTGGTTGCATAGGTTTCCAAGCTTCCAATAGGTTTCCAATACTAATGAAAAACTGTTTTACATTGAAAGTATAAATTAACAGTCAGAATGCGTCCTCTATGTATTAACTGTTATTGAATATTGATATAAATTATAAATTAACAGAATTAATAGAAAATTACAGAATTCATAGAAAATTACACTTAATTATCAAAGAATAAATTTCAGATTAAATTGTATTGATGATAAAAAAAAATAGCTTTTGCTAGTTTATAATTATTCCATTAAAAGTTCAACTTTTTTATGTTGCAGGTGTTTTGGGAGCCATTAAACCAGCAAATTTTAAGTTTAATTATTACTCAAATCTTTAGTCATTTCTTTTTGTCATCTTTAGTCAAATCTTTAGTCATCTCATCTGTTGCAGATTTGAAAAAAAAAACACTCTAAAATGTATTTTTCTGCTGATTTAAGTGCAGAATTTAGATTTACTTGCTAACTGCAACCTGTCCAAAAATGAAATGACATATATGCCATTATCTTTGCACAGACATTTTATGTTTTACTGATATTATTAAACTCAGCAAATAAACTATTATTGTGCACTGAAACATGGAGATATCCTCTCTGTAAATCACGTGGATTTCCCTTAGAAAATGACCAGAGGCACCCAAACCTTTGCATATATTTCACTTAAAGGCTCATAAATAACCTTATTAATAACCTTATAATAAACATTAATGTGGATAATGTTTCCAAACTTTTGGTGAGGTATTAAATCTTTTAAAAGGTTACAAGTAACAAAGTTGATTTAATCATATTGAAAAAAAGTCTCTGTCCCCAGAAATAAGTGTGTGCTTTTATGGGAAACAGTGCTTGGTTCCCAGCTGTGCAAGGATAGATTGCTTCTGCCTGGAGCAGGGGATGCTGTCAAGTCCCACTGCCAACTGAATCATCTACTGACAAAGAGCTCAGCTCTTTCTCTCCTGCTCCACGCTCTCTCTCTCTCTCCCTCTCTCTCTCTCCGGCACTCACACATACACAGACACACTCTCGCTCAGTGAAGAGAGAGCAGGCGCTCGCTGCAGCTGTGTGTCCACGGCTACCCCGGCTGTACACAAAAGACAGAAGCGGGATAAGAGAGAGAGAGAGGGAGAGAACAAGCAAGAGACACAGAGAATGACTGCACACCTGAACAAACAGCAGAGCTGCTGTTTGGAGATGCACGGCGGCCGTGGGCCGGACTCTCACTGCCCGTGCGCCTGGCAGCAGGACATCCAGCATGGATACAGTTGCCATTCATCTTCCTCACCGGCGATGGCCATGTCCACTCTGCCGCGGCAGCGGGCCAAACTGACCTCCTCACGCTCCGAGAGCTCGTGGAGGAGCCCCAGCCGAGGGGCCGCACTCCGGGCCAAGGGGGGCAGCTGCGAGCTGTGGGGCGAGTGCAGCTGTGCCCAGCACGGATGGAGAGAACCATACCAGGTAAACTCAGAAAGAGAGAAAGCGAGAGAGAGAGAGAGAGAGAGAGAGAAAGAGAGGGAGAATCTGCTTTATTTCCGTAGGTTTGTTACAAAAACAAGGAATTTTAGACTTGCTGAATACTTACATAATGGCATGACAGAATTTCATTTGATAAGTAACAAATAGTATTTCGCAGAATTCATCATTTTTATTGTGTTTGCATCACAAACTGTCCTTTTTAAATGAAGAAAGAAAACTAAATTATTTTAAAACCAACTTTGCCAGAGGAGAAAACAGTTTTCACTTAAGTAGTTTTTTAGTTTTAACGTTACTTTTGCATACCTTGGAGGTATCACATGTTGATTTCAAATGTTAAAAAAGTAAAATAAAACAAAAGAAATGAAAATGGACATACAAGGTACAGAGACAAAATCCAGAAGAACATTTCACACTTCAGTTGACTTTAAATGTTACTATCAAGGAAACAAGGCAGTAATAAGGCCTTCACCATCTGAATTTTGCTTTAAATTTGCTCGCATGTTAAAAAAAACAACTTGTGGCGTGCCTTTAACAATAAAGACATTCTTTTTTATAGTGACAGAAAACACAGTATCACACAGAAAGCCTCAGAGGAGACATTTATCGCTCATGATATATCAGATATACAAGATAAGGTTAACATGTAACCTACTACGTAAACACGACAAGCAATTTAGACTGCTAAAAAGGTCAAGAGAAATATGAAACGTGATAAATATGCTTAGAATTTTAACCGATTAGAAGTACATGAAAAGAAATGGTGGGTTTTGAATATGTTAAATCAGAATGACTTCCGTTCTTTGATAATGGCCAATAACAAATATAGACAAACGATTATTGTTTGCTGAAATATGGAAAAAATTTCAGTTACACTGTTATCTGTTTCAGTCATGTGACCTTTTGCTTGCTTTGTAATAATCAGTTTTCTGCGCAGCTGGCTAATTACACCATTTTTGATATTTGGGATCTGTGTGATATGTGTAATTTAATGGCGCAAATGACCAGAAGGTATTTAGGCAACTGAATTTCCTGTATGAATTTAGGTTGCCAGTTTGGAACATTAGGTGATTAGTAGTGTAATATATATTGCAACTGTAGCTAATAGAAGCTAGTTAAAGTTCACCGTGAAAAATGATTTTACAACAAAAGTCATATCTGGGCTATTCTAATAAGTCTAATTCGAAGTCTTCAAACCTGTATTTTCAAAACTAGCTTGAACAGGATTTTTGCTAACATTTCTTGTAAAATGTTGCAACAGTTGCTATGAAAGAATGTACTTGTGGGTGGAGCATGGATAAATTCAGTTAGGCCAAATATGTTGGAGAAGTATTATAGAATAGAGGTGTAATGATTCACAAAGTGATGTATTTGAGTTTGTACAATATGGTGGTGTCCCAGTATGGAACATTTTGCGCAAAATATGTCTCACATTAATATGATAATGTCCAATATTTCAAACAAAAGCTATGCATTGTTGTGTCCCGACCTAATGTTCTAGCAACAAGAGAATATACCAATACACTGTATGATATGTTAATATAAAATATGATACAGTATCAAAGATAGTTTGTATGTTCAGTCTAAAAACATCATGTTGTAACAGGCAGTTTAAATACTTTTCAGTAAAACCTTTCATGGTATGCTGTATTATTACATCCCAAGGTCAAGGAAGACAATACTGAGGAGGAGATTAGAGTAGAATGGGAGGGAGGAGAGGAAAAGAAAGGAGTTGGGAGGAGAAGATGGGGCTTGGCCTCGGTTCAAACTGAATGTGTCTGCACTGGGATGACTTTGCTGTACATTAAGGCAGTGCCAATCCTCAGAGTGCTACAATCAACATAATGGCATTATTTAGAGGGAAGTTGGAGGGGAAGTGAAATCGATAAAGTGGAGCTATCCGTTGTCTGTCTCTGTACTCTACACCAGCTCAGTGCTTGAAGTGCGCATTGAGCTGTGTTCTATACTGTGCTCTTGATGTAGTGATGCTGATGGAGACTGTGGTGTGTTGTGTAATAGATGGCAGTGTGATGAGCGCTATAGGCAGGCTGCAGTATGCATGACTACATCAGCTGAGGGCAGGAAGCTGTGTGTGTGTGTGTGTGTGTGTGTGCGCGTGTGTGCGTGTGTGCGTGTGAGTGTGAGTGTGAGTGCGTGTCCTGTGCACTGAGCACAGTGTCCTCTTTCCAATGAGCAGTGCATTCAGCTATATCATATCTGACTTAGTCTTAGATGTCTAGTTATTTAACATGCATTATTTTGCAGTTGTTCACAGAATGGGGCCTTTTTTTCTTCTGCAAACCAAGACAACAATAAATCTGAAAGTTTTTAAATTGTTGCTTCCAACATAATTGCTCTGTGTGTTTAGGTGAGCTAATTGGCAGCAATAACTGTGGCTTCTAAAGCAATGGCCCTCAAACAGTCCTCAGGGCCTCACAGATAGTCCATATGTTGTGTGTTGGGTTGGAGCACAAATGGAACCACCTACACATTTAAAAATAATGGTGCCAGTATGAGCTCATACTGTGATGCCACAGAAGAGATGAGTGAGTGTGAAGAACCTTTTTAAATCTGAAGAACCTGTAAATCTGTAAAGTTTCTTGGAAAAACTCTAAATGGGTAAAGAACGTTTTTATTATGTGAAGGTCTTTTTAAATTTTTAAAGGTTTTCCACACTCAAACATCTCATTTTAAAAATGGTCCTTTAGGGAACTGAACTGTTTTTTTCTTTGGCATCACTCAAAGAACCCTTTCTGGCACCTATTTTTTAAGAATGAAGGGGGCCCTGAGGGCTGTAAAGGATATCAACTGCATGAACTATAAAGTATCTCATTTGTGTGTGTGTGTGTGTAAGAGAGAGAGAGAGAGAGAGATATAGAAAGAGAGATGTGTGTTGGAGGAGCAAGCAGAGGTGGATAGCTCAGGCTCAGACAGTAAAAATGTAAAAATGTTCCCTAAGGTGCTGAATAACTCAACCAGGGGCAAGGATTTACTCAGACACAGTTGCAGTTTATGTTGAGCAAGTGAACAAGTGGTCAGTGCTGTAACAGCAGGAGTGGAAACTATAACACTATTTTAGCAATATTGTTGTAAACCTGTTGTAATCACAGTACCCTTTTCTAAGCGTGGCTCATCAACTGCACATTTCAATATTGACCTCTCTGGACACTTAATGAAACCAACTCTGAGGGCCTATCTGTCTATAATCTTGTTCATAAAGCCCTTCTCTTGTTATTTATCCCCATAAAGATTGTCGTTCCTTTCTCTCCGGGTCGACCTGAGGATGGGTTCTCCTTTTGAGTCTTGGTTCCTCCCGAGGTTTCTTCCTCCAGCGGAGGGAGTTTTTTCTCACCTCTGTCGCCTTTGGTTTACTCACTAGAGACTCGGACCTGGACTCTGTAAAGCTGCTTTGTGACAACCTGGTTGTAAAAAGCATTATAAAAATAAAATTTAATTGAATTAAAAAAATGCCAGAAGAGCTTAAATAGTACTGTGCAACTGAAATATATGAAAATATACTGAATAAAACTTCTGAAAAGCTAAATGTACTGTTAAAAAGCTGATGTACATGTTAAGTTTGGTGAAAATGTCTTTGTTTTGTGATACAGTAGTTTTGCCATAATTCCCTGCTTTGTATGTTACCTTGCAGTTAGGAAAAGTGTTCTTTTTTTATTGCATCATCACTCACTGAGTGAGCTGTGGCTTGTGGTTAGAGAATTGGCCCTGATACCAGAAGGTCATGGGTTTGAATCCCAGGACTGCCAGTGGCACCTCTGAGGTTCCCTTGAGCAAAGTGCCCCCCCCACACTGCTCCCTGCCCGGGCGCTGTGTTCCTGGCTGTCCGCTGCTTCACTTGGTGAATGGGTTAAATGCAGAGGAAGAATTTCGTGCTGTTCACACTGTGTGCTGTAGTGTGTTCACGTATGACAGAATGGTCACTTTTACACACTTCATTTGTGGAGATGTGTGATGGGTCTGACACTTGCACATTTTACTTGTAAATCCTTGTGATTGTGATCTGTTAATCACTGCCACATTCACATGTAGCCTAGATAAATACTTGTCTGGTAAACTGACCTTAACTGTCATAAATGCTATGAGTGGGAATAATTATAACATAGGCCTATTCATGTTTCGCCCACAAATGCTTTCATTTAGCAGAAACTATTGTTGAACAAGCTTTACAGAACACAGGCGAATATCTAGAGAGAGGCACATGTCACCAAGCACCTGGCCCATAAACTGTTAAGGCTCCTGCACCTGTTTTGTACATAACACTCAGGCAGAAAGCGTTCAATTTATGCACAAAACTGGCACAAAAAGCTAAGTACGTCAGGCTCTAGGACTTGACACATGCATGCAAGTCAGACTTAAGAACGATGATCTTTTAACATTTTATGCTGAAAAGATCAGAAGATCCAATATATTCAATTCCCACTTGTCCTCCTTTCTGAATATGGCTCTCATAAAGAGGGTTAACCGATGATGAAAAATGTGCATATCTTTACGGCTGCGCTACTAAATTCATTCTGACACTCTTTACGAATGCTCATCCCAGTGCAGCCAAATGTATCCGCATTAACATATCCATTGAATATTAGAGTGGCTGTCACAAATTCGCCTGTCAGCAGGGAAGTTTGCTTCCTGCCTTGTACTGGTTGCCATGCCCACTGTTAGAAATAGCTGTGCGCTTTGGAACACTGCAGTAAATCTGGCCTTTGGGACAGAGCCTCAGGTGCGGACTCTGATCCTTGAAGAAGCACGGGGATGTTTTCAGATAAAGAAGTGTGTAACTAGTTTGAATGGAAACACTGGACACTGGGCTGCCGGTCCATCATCTTCAAGCCAACAGTGCCATCTGTTTGGCTGTAATAGGACAGGAAAACCAAGAGGTGTCCCTTTCAATATTTTCACATAACGCGCCTATTCTGACTGATTACTGCATTGTGTAATTTGCTTAAACTAAAAAAAAATTGTTTTGTCTGGCTGAGCCATCAGATTTCTGAAAATATGTGGTGGTGTGAGTCACGGTGTCTTACCTTTTCTGTTGTGGCTTGGTGTATAACCCTTAGCTTGCTCATAAGCAGGCTTCCAGAAATAAGTCTCATCAGTATTCACAACAGATGGTAGATTGCTACATGAGGTTCAGTTTAAATGTGTCAAACTGAATGTTTTGAATGTTAAAACCTTTTTCAAATGTAGTTCAAATATTTCTTTTTATATTCTGAGTTCTACATTCGCACAGCTGCTGAAGTCCACATTTCTGTTGACTCATTCTTTAAGGTTTGGTCTAACAAATTTCACGGTAATGATACATCCCTTTGATGGCATTGGAGATTCACTGCGGAAATATCAATACTGACTATGTTAATGGGATTTTGAAGATAAAGCCATGTTAGCAAGATTTACTGAGCACTGACTGGATCCTGGACCTTAAAATTCCCCCAAAATAGTGGTACGTTCATCAACTCTAGCTATCACATCCTGTGGTGACCCCACACCCCCCACCCCGACGTGTCGCTGAATGAGGTTGTTTAGAAGTCAATATATGAATAAATAAGCTAATGCTCCTGCACACTGAAATAACACAAAATGAAAGTAGATCTGCTATTAAACTACGCTACTGCAACGCCATCTCAGAATGTAGGCAGCTACATCCAAAGCAACTACCACACTTATTTAAGCAGGCTGGTTAGTGTAAGGTGTTTTGGTTTGGTTTAGCTTGTTACAACAAATTTATAATTTATGATCCTTGGTGGAAAAAATGTGCACATGGCAAAATACACCAATTATTTTTTTATTTTCCTGAGTGTGCGATAGCAGCACTTTTTGAAAACGACTTTTAGTTTCCCATGTTTAGTCTAGTGTGTTAAAGAAAATGCAGCTAAAAAGATTGCTGTGGGATTGTGAACATACATAAAACTGCTTAGGAGTTCCCAATATGGGCAACTGTCCAAAGCCTGGGTGCTGAAGTCTATTGGAAGGTGCAGTTTCAGCACCCTGGTCAGCGGCTGGCTGCTGCGCAGTAAGAACAGCTCTTCAATTTGAAGGTGGAACTCAAACTTACACGGTGCACAACTGACTGTATGCCTCTCTTTCATGTGCTCAGGTCCATTAAAATGACCTTTATGAACACACCCTGATTAATGTGTCCTGTCCCTCCCCACCCTATGTTTGCTTACCTCTGGGCAGAACCTGCAGTGCTCATGGGTATGTTATGATGTAGGGCCGCTGCCTGGAGATTGCAGATGATGCCGCACATTCGTCTTCTGATGAAAGCCAGACAGGAATTGCAATGAGACGTGCGGCGGCATACAGACGGAGCCTCAGAATGATGTATGGGGCTGGTCACGGGATCATAGATGGCCGATCGTGGGTTGAATGCTGCTTGAGTTTAGGCACCAGAGCAGTGTTTAAATCCCTACACAGCTTTGCCTGACCACTAATTGGTCATTCACTAGGGAGAGCTCCCTCTTTCTCTGAGTTACAGTTAATCAGGGTCCCTGTGTGCAGGTACATTGATTAGCAAGTCGTCTAAATGAGAACACTGTGTTAGTCCTTTTTTTTTTCTTTTGTCAGGCTGAAATAATGAATGGAAAGCATCTCTTCAAGAGACACTTGGTCTTTTGAAAAGGTTGTTCTGAACTTTCCTTTAGCTCACTGTTTTGGTCTCATAAAGCTTAAAGTCTTTTTAGCTTTATTAGACAAAGTCATTCTCTATTATGCTCAACCTTAATGATTTAAATAACTCAATGTATATATAGACCTTTTTAGTGTTTCTAATCATGACATCTGTCAAGATCACGTCATATCAGTATCGCCAAAATACTGCTAGTCTTCATCTATAATGTTGTTTTTGTGATGAGACAGTAATTGTTAACTCTTCCATTTGCTAGAGCATATTCTAATGTGTCAAAGGAGAAGTGGTTAGATCACAGCTTCTCAGGACTTACAGTAAAGGAAAGACAGTTTGTAGGTTGATAATAATGTGGTTTATTTGCTGAGAGTTGCTGAGAGATCTGCCTGGCTTTTATACAGTTCTAACAGAGACAGTGTGGCAAGATGTGCTCAAATGCTCAAGAGAATTATACAAAGAGCTGCAAAGTGCATAAAATACTAGATCTATCATAAACTCAAAGCTACAGAACATGTCCAGGTTTCAGCCAGTCATTGTGCATTGTTATCTTATTATTATGTGTAATCGTCTACCGTGTGTGCAGAAATAGCCCTACTTATGTCAGTATTACTTATATACTACTGATCTCTGTGCAATAACAGACTCATAACCACTGATTGTGTTACTAGTAATTCACTTAACTGTAGGTTACTGATCTATAATATTAATGCCCCAGTATTTGTGCATATAGCACAGTGAGTTTTTATTGGATTTATTTAGACTTTGTATTTTATATTATTCTTATCTTTGTGTCTCTGTGTGTCTGTGCAGTCATGACATAAGCAATTTCCTCCAGGGTCAATAAAGTTTTCTAATTCTGATTATCATAGTGTTTGGAAAAGGCCCCAAATACAAAGATGCTTGGGGGGCTCACTATCCTCACTGTGCACCCTTTACAGTTTTCTGCCCACTTAGAGGCTCAAACGATTTTCAGGTCAGATGGAGAGTGTCTCGCCCTCTGCCACAATGCACAAATATAAAAAGAAATGCCTTGTATATTATCTACAGATGCTTTAATTGTTAAATTTGGTGGAATTCTAGATTATCAACACTGATTGGGTTAGGCTAAGTGTTTGGACTAGATTTGGACATTTTGCGTTAAGGTTGAATTTAGGGTTAGATTTGATGGAATCTTTTCAATTCAACTTCATCTTGTAGTTTGTTAAATGTTAAAGGCTAAACAGCTACTAAGCATGTACAGTGCGCCATCCAAATAAAGTGTTGCTGAAAATGTTATAAGTATCGAATCAAATTGAGTTTAGACTAAAGAGAGTTTTTTGTTTGTGTGTCTCTTTATATGAATGATGTTTATCAGAATATTTTACATTTTGGAAAATATATTAGAAATGTAAAAAACAATGAATATGTTCACAAACCAAGAGCAGGTCTTTTCCTTCCCATTCATGCTTTTATCTAAACACATGTTTAATAAAGCTTGATTTAGTAAAGAGAGCAGAGATCTTCTGTCTTAAGAGAGTATTGAGATTCTATGTATGACGGTAGTTTTTTCAGATTCTGGCTGTTTTAAATGATGTCTCTTTCTTCACTGAGTTAAGTAGGCTGTGTGCTCTTGTACCTCCTTCTGACTGCTCTCTTCCTTTGCTGTTGTTGATGGTTTTTAACATGTGAGCACGTGCTCGTGCATTATTGAGGCTGGTGCGGTGGCTCTATGTATAGAGTCTCTCTGGCCTGAATTATTAAGAGCGGTAAACTAGAACAAGTGCTGCAGCTGCAGCTTGTCTTTGAGATTCCCAAAAAGCCACCAATGTGTTTAACACATTGACTCTACCTGAAACCCCTTATAATCCTGTTTTGAACCCGGAGTTAACAGGCTTTTGATCAGAATCAGCTGGCACTGGCTTTTTAATCTGATCAAAACTAGATTTACACACGTCCTCAGGTGGTTATGAACACATTTACTGTTACATAGCCCTCTGATTTTATTCTTGTACTTGTACTCTGCAGTCCTTTGGCTGTATTTTTGTTTGTATGCTAAACTTAACAATTTGGGCTAAATTCCACAGATGTGGCTGTTTTTTTTAAATTAGACTGATTGATTTGTTTAGAACCTCCCGCATACTTTTTGTTTGTTCCAAAATTTTTACATAAACAGAAATAAAGAGGATTTTTATTCAGAACTAATCATAACACCCACTGCGCTCGCTCGCCTGTGTTGTTTTGTTTGTGGGTGGTTGCTGCCAGTGCACTCATAGATCACATAATGAGAAAAGGTGTCTGGGGAGATTTAATAAAGAGTTTTGTACTGAGCAAAATATTGATGCTCTCTTAAGAAAACCTTGTACATAATGGCAGCTTTAGAGGAAGCAGGGAAAACATTTTTAATTTCAGTTTTAATGTAATGAGAAATTATTATTGTGGACCGTTCCTATTGATCCATTCATCAAGAAACGTTCAAACACTGTGATTGGTAGTTTAATATATGAAAACAAAAAGGTTTTCATCGGAAAGCTCTATGTATATCAGCTCTCTCTCTCTCTCTTTCTCTCTCTTGCTAAATCGCTCCATGGTCTGTGGTGCAGAAGGGCTGCAGAGTTTTCAGAGGGAGATCTGCCCCAGTTTGGTCGCTCTTGTAAGCCCTGTGGGAGTTATTCACAGTGTTTCCAATGTCTTTACCCATACGCTGCGGAGGTGCTCCTGCTCTGCACCAAGCACATACACACACACACACACACACACACTTTCCAAATGCACTTTTTAACTTTACTCCCAGCTTGAGAATCCCTCACACACTCCCCCTTCTGTACCCCATGTGTGCTCAGACTCTGCACTGCACATGCTAAGCACTCTACTTCACACTGTAAGCACATCTAATACCCAGTGCCACCCACCCAGCTGCTTACAGCTCTACAGCTAAAAAGTGAGTGTGAAAATGTTTCACCACATTACCATGCTATGTACTATTTAGCAATACTTCATGGCACAAGTATGTCATACTTTAAGTATGTTTTGAATTGCCCAAATTGATGAATAGGCTTTTAAAATTATCGAAGGTAACAGCTGGAACAAGTACTGGGTGTTCCAGCCTCCAGTCTTGAAGCATATGTGAGTACCCACCTTCTGCATTCATCAGGAGATATTTTGGCCCATTCACTAACTTTTTTTTCAAATCAGCTAGGTTTCTAGAATCTCTTGTCTGCATTTCTGTCTATTGCTTTAGCCTGAGTTATGCAGAAATACATTGTCTGAGACAAAAACACAATGTAATATGACCAGAAAGCTTTGAGGAGTGTGTCTGTCATGTTGATAAGTGGTTTTGGTCTCCAATGTTTTTGATTGTGTCAGTTAGAGTGATAAATGAGGAAATATTTCCTCTGATGAACTAGGTAGTCAAATTGGAGATTCTAAATTGCCGCTAGGTGTGAATGTGTGCGTCAGTGTATTTGCCTGTGTCTCCACCCTGCGATGGACTGGCAACCTGTCGGCTTATATGAAGGATGGATGGATGGTTTAGGTGCTTTATCTGTTTACTGAGGTTCATATTAGATTCTCTTTTGAGTCAGACATGGAAAGAGGTTGTAAGGCTTAGACTGATTTATCTCTTTGTCTCTGTCTCTCTGTCTCTGATTGATGCTCAAAGTAGTCTCTCTCTTTCTCTCTCTCTCTCTCTCTCTCTCTCTCTCTCTCTCTCTCTTCAGGTCCATTAGCATTTAAATTTCCAATGCTATTCTTTTTTATTTTGTTTAATTATTTATCTGTTTACTTTTGCTGCATGTGTAGAAAATTTCCCCCAGTGTGCAAAGTCAAACAAAACAAACAAAAAAAAGTCTGTCTTACAGTTGGCACAGTTTGTTCACAAAATGTGATTGCAACTTATGACTCTTCTCTTTGAGAAAGCATTTCTATCCCTTTGAAGCTGACTATGGTGACAAGCACCGTTGTGAAGTGTTTCTTCTTGAGTGTTACTTAAAGCAGGCGCACCCCATACACCAAGCCTCCGAGTGACTTAAGCCGCTTCTAGATACATCAAATACTGCTCCATATGATTGCCAGCCTCCGTCTATGTCTCTCCCCTCCCTGGGGTGTGAGTGTATGAGTGGGTTCTTGAGATGCTCTTGAGAAAGTCACTTGTAAATAAGCTTCTAGAGTTTTCGAGAGACATTCAGCTGTGTTGATCTCCAGGACACCCAGGAGGCTTCGTTCAACATGCATTCTACATTTAATCTGCCTGTGTGTTCTCCTCTGAAGATGTTCTGAACTCCAGACTGCACTCACAGAGCTCTCAAAGGCATCTGTTTCCATCAGCTTCAGCAGGATTGCGCATTCTACTTGCTCGATTGCTCATGACATTGTGTTGAAGTTTAGTATAGCCTTTCAATGGACAATTCAATGTTATTGGTCCCAGGGTTGGAGACCAGTCATACTTTTTTGCCTTCTTGAGCTTTAAGGGGATTTTTGTTTCTCAACAACACTCTTAGGGTCATTCTATATATATAGTTCTTTTAAAATTAAATGAGTTTTGTTAAAGTGAACCTGAAAAAGCTTTTATATGTTCACAATGTAACCAACCTTCAAGATTCAAGATTCAACAATGTGTAGTAAAATAATGCCTGAGACTGTGCAATATATTTACAACAAATTGAAGAGAAATGTAAAGGCTAGAACAAAGTAATACAAATATGTAGAAAAAATTTATTGAAATAATTTTTTGTTCTCTTTATGAGAGACTCTTTTAGTGGTTGGCTTTGACACTTATGAGATCTCAGACCACTTGTGCGGCACACTACAGCTTCTTTACGTAATGCAGGATTAAAGGTGATGTTGTTTATGGCATATGGGGTCTGGCATATGGGGTCCATTCAGAGGGTCAGCTGATTTGACTGAAAGCTGTTGAGATGCGGTTGTAGTAATCATATACCAGTTCCACCATACAGTTTCTTTTCAATATTCCAGTTTTCCATATCCTAAAACCTGTTGCTGTAGGATAAAAAAGTATGGCGATCTGTGTCATGTGTAATTTTGTACTATTATCCATAGACTTGCTGACTGCTCATGCCTCCTTCAGAGGAAATGATGAAGATGTAGATTAAAGTATTTTATGTGTATGCGTAAGACTCATTAAAACTGAAGTGTTTGTGTGTGTGTGAAAGGGTGTGTGTGTGTGTGTAAGTGAGTGTGTGTGTGTGTCTAAATGTAAGTGTTCCTCAAACCACAGTGATGGAACAGGAACTCTTAATTAATTTCCCCTTCTCTCTCTTGTGCTCTCTCTCTCCCTCTGTGTGATTGAAGCAGCAGCTCTTGAGGCTGTAGACTCATTAATGCAGCAGAAGCGGTGTGCACAGAGTAGGGAACGTCTCGGCCTCTGTCATTGATCCTTCTCTCAACAGTGCTGCCTATATGCCACCTGAGCTCCTGAGTAATAACTCTAGGTTTATGTGTGAGTCTGTGCACTAGTTTCTAGAGGCAAAACAGGACCATTCTTTTTCCACTGTAATCAGAGCCCCTTTTCTACTGATCTGAGGTCATTTTTAGGCTTCTATAATGCTACCTAAAACCTGGATCTGGCTGAAGCTGTTGCTAAATTGTTGTTGAAGGAACCCCTCTGGTTCTCCCTGTGCTGAAATTGATGTATGTGAAAGTTTGTGTTTATGAAAAAGCTCTTTTACCAAGTAAAATTACTGTCTGACATTACATTTACCCTCAGACAAACCTGTACTTTCCATTTTAACAGAGCACCATTTGAGACTAATCTGTTCATCAGATTTTTGGGATGAAAACAGTCACCCTATGTATTCCACAATGTCATCATTCATCTCATCTGTAATCCTGTGATTCAGTGTGTGTTTGTGTGTTGTTCATTTTGGCCCGTAATGTTATGTCTGCTGTGTGTTCTATATTGGAACACTGTTTATCAATATGGCATCGTTGAGCTGAGACCCTGTGCTAACCGTCATAGCTCCAAACACAAGCAGCACTCAGCGGCCATTAATAGAAAATAGGACAGTTCATGTATTGCCAGCCAACACTGATCTCTCTCCTTCTCTCTCTCTTTCTTTCTCTTTCTTCCTGCCTCCATCTTTTTCTTTTTTACAGGCAAGCCCTGCCCCAATTATAGTCAACACGGACACTTTGGAGTCGGTACCTTACGTGAGTTCCATTGTTTTTCATTTGTTTTGTTTTAATCTGCATTTTAATAGTATTTGTAGTGCATAGTGACATTTACACTGCCTCCTCAGACTCCGCATCCGTGGCTGCGTGTAGTGTAGCAATGTGTGTGATCTCTAAAACACAGTCTGCGTTGAGAGTTATGAAGCAGAGTGAATTGTGGTTTATTTACTCGCGTTTATCTGGCATCTTGTGGTGTGAGACAGGTCTCTCAGCTAGAGAGTTTTCATAAATAAAACAGCCTCACTGGGCTACTTATTAAAGGGAAACGAAAGCAGGGGCTTCTCAGTGGCCACAGGAGAGTTTTTTTTTATTTTTTTTATCAGCATCAAACATGAATGCTTGTACTCTGTGGTGTTTGGCAGCAGCGAGAAGTCGGCTGGACATGGATGAATAGATTAGGGTGGCGACAGACAGGTCTGAGATCAGTGGGTGCGATAGATAAATGAAGGCAAAAGCACAAAGGGAGATTCAGATGTTGGTAAAACTTATTAGCAAGAGGGTGGAGGATATATTTGTATGCAGGAGATTTCATTACTCTAGTGTATCAGTACTGGTACAATACAGTTTTCAAATTCAGATGCATTATTGCATTATATCAGTATGATAATATGGTAACACTTTTGTATTATATTTTTATGTAATATTTGACTATACTATATTCAAGTAAAACCCTATGAAGTAAAAACCCTTTATATTTGACTTTAATTCAGATTCAAGTAAAAAAATGTGTCTTAATTTCCCTAAATGTTAAACATATTTTTGACCTCAAACCAAAATCTAAACCTCACCCTTGTCTTTACCCATACCCTGGTCCTAATCTGAACCATAAGCCTAATGTTAGGTACTTTTACATGTATATAATAATATGGTTACCATAGAAAATCATATTTTGGAAATAATCCATTCAACATGTTTACCAGCACTTAATCTGATAATGAGAGTGTCTACATGAGTCACTCAGTAATAAGATTTCTTTCTAAATATACGACATGCGCATTTTCCGTTGCTCGGCCACTCACCAATAAACTCAGCAAAGCACAGCAAGTGACATTTCATGTTTTCTGGTTCTGTCTCCATACACTAAAAAATTACTGTACATAAACCCAGGTCTCTTTATCATCTGTAACAAGTTAAAAATCTATACATAATATGTCATGGACTGGGATGTACTATATAGATATTATATTTTCTTAACTGTAAAACTAAAAGGCTTAATATGACACTTAGCAAACTTATGATTTTAGCCAGCTTCAGGTTAGAAGTGCCCAAAGGTATCAGTAGTAGTCCAATGATGATTTCCATTTCTTGTATAACCTCTAAAATAATATTTATTTTCTCAAGCATGAAAATGAATTAGCCAAAACAACAAATGAACTCTTGTGAACTGCAGTTCAAAATGTTAGTTACATCTGCATAAGCCTACAAGAAACTTCAGTCCAGTGCTTGCAGCTGCAGAAAATTAGTGTTTACAAAGCTGAGCATTCTTCTCTCCTACCACTCACTCCAAAGCTGTGTCATGTTGTTCTTGTGCTTATAATTTTTTCTGCATGGTAGAACATGTACCAAGGCGAACTCTGGAACAACTGGAGACTGAACATTAATTGTTGAGTGCAGTAGTTATGCTTGCAGAAGCAAATTCAAGTGAACTGACACATTGAACAAAGTGAATGGAATTGTTAATGCCAATATAAGGACTGCTTGCTGTTATTTTAAGCAGGATGTCTAATTATCGGTATTGTATTCTGTGCTGGCAAGTGTGATTGACTGGAAGAATTCAATCTTAAGCAGCAACATCAGCATTAAGTCCTCAGCAGTTCTATAAATCACTCTCCAGATAGGCCTTGGAGAACTGTCTTAACTTTACTCTTTCTCTGGACGAGACAGGTTGAGAGAGAGAGAGAGAGAGAGAGAGAGGCTGCAGGTTTGGTAGAGAAGGCCGCAGTGGCAGTGGTGATGGTGTAGTACTTGAGAAAATGAGGTGTTCATTCATGTTCACTCACCTGCAGATCATATCTGATATCAAAAATCATGTTATTTTGTTCAACATGGTATTTTTAAAGGTTCCTACTTAAAGACATCTACTATAACCCACTAAAATGTGGGCTTATGATTCACTTCTTCACTCTTATAACTTCAGACACTAAATACGTTTGATGGACTACATTTAGGATGAGTTTTTTGGGATTTGTTTGCAGTTTGACAGTTTGATCCTGTAGGCTTTGCTTTGGCACAGGAGTAGATGTAATCTTGAAACCAGAATACACATCTGGGGACACGTGTAAAAATATAAGTGCCGGATTGTGGCATAATCCACTACAAACCATGGTACACCCCCTTCAAAACCCACCCCCAAATTCTCCTAGTCTTTGCTCTTCAAGTTAAATGTACAATGATTCAGCTTGTACAGTAATCCCCCGGTCTTACGTGGTTCAGCAGCCGCGGATTCAGTAACACGCGGCTTTTTCCTGACAATCGAACTCTCCCCAATACGCTGAAATATTCACAATAACATGGAAACTACAAAACATCATACACCTTTTTTTACTTTTTGTGGCAATATATATATATATATTGCATTTTAGAGCTAAATTATCAAGAAAAATATAATTTACTAATTTTGTAACAAATATGAACATAAATTCAGCTACATTTCCATATAAAATATAACTATAACTAAATATAGAGAGTGTGTCTGGAAATGGTAAAATACCGCTGAACTTAGAGGCAGGAGGTTTGAAAGTAGCCAATCCAAGAACGCTATGTGGAGAGAGAGAGAGAGTGAGAGAGAGAGAGAGAGAGAGAGAGAGTAGTTACACACCCACATGCGCGCGCACACTTTCTCTCTCTGAGACACAGAGCAGTCACAGAGAGAAAGAGAGTGTGTGTGCGTGTGTGTGTGTGTGTCACTGCTCAGAGAGAGTGTGCGAGAGAGAGTGTGCGTTAATGCTAAACGCGGGCTGCTAATGCTAACGGTTTTTAAGCATTTTTCCCCTGGGATCAATAAAGTTTTCTGATTCTGATTATTTATTTCTCCTTGCTGCTGCCGTTTGAAGCGTCTGTGGCGTTCCAGACCATAATTTCCCCCATGGATCGTCTCATTGTTTCTCTTGTTTAAAGCCCTGCATTTTTTTTACTGTAAATTAAATTAAAAGAAGCGAATATGGGTTTACTTTTGCATTTTCTTAAAATGAAATTAAAGTGTTCTGGGAGCATATTTAGGGTTTACACTATAAAAATAGGCATTTTTAGCCATTTTTTAATCAAAACACAACAACGCGGTATTTCCACTTAACGCGGGTGCTCTTGGTACATGATCCCCGTGAAAAGCGAGGGATTACTGTATATCATAGTGTGTCTTTTCTTGATCTCTACCCTGAATGCTATAGGCTACATACAGCCACTGGTAACACGGTAGAGCTTAAATCAGCACCTGGACCTCAGAGAGGCAAGCAGAGTCTTTTAAGGATAAGCAATTAAAATCCACCCAGTGACGTGTCCTTTTGGCCCCAGGAGCTGTGGTTCTAAATGAATGGTGGTAGGGTTGAGGATGAGAAGGCGGTGAGAATAGCAGAATGGTAATCAAAGCCCTGAGACCGGCTGAGCCGGTGTTTAACTGTTCATCTCTCCAAATGTGCCCTCTGTCTGGCACTGCACCCACGGGAGCTCTCACTGGCTGTCAGGAAAACCACCACTTCCCTTTCACCGCTGATTACTGCATACTGCTCTATATTAAGGAGGTTTTTTATGTGTCGTAGCCTTAGGACGGCTGGATGTTTAGTGATCATGACGGGTATAAAGATGTCCCATGCCTTAGGCAGGGAGATCACAGGCCAGTGAGAGACTATTCTCAAACGGATGCTTCTTCTCTCCTTAACTGTAGACCAGTTCTCCTCTCCTTAACTGGGTGTGTTTTTTTGTGAAAATGACACAAAAAAATTAGTCCTGATGTTAAAGTGTTTTTAGATGTATTTATGTTTTTGTTTTTGTAGCATTTAGGACAAAAATATCCTAATTATACCAGAGACATAGAGAAAAATGGGGAACCCACCTTGCAGAGCCATATACATGAGATATGAGAGACCCCACTTATAGCCTTTCACTCATAGCTTGTATAAACTTTTTTTTCAACCTTTCTTACCCTTTTGAACATGTTTTTTTGCTACTGTACCTTTAAGACTGATATACATGTCAATAATGTATTCTTGATCAGCCGTCCTGTTTTGTCTTTGTTCCAAAAGCATTCCAGGCTGAAACTTCAGTGTGAGTGGGTGAGGCTGAACTGCTGAGGGCTCAGCAAGCAGATGCATGCGATTTTCACAAAAACTGAATTTAAAATGGGCTGGTTTTGCAACTGTCTTTCCATATATGGGCTGTGTGGACTGAGGATCAATGAAAAAGTTTTAAAAATTGTAATGTTGTTAACAGAGTACATCAACCTATTTCTTTTCAAAAAAAAAAGTAGAGAGACATTCGGGTTTTATGTCATGGACTCTTTAAAACATTTTATATGCATTGTTCATATTTGTTTGCTTGAATGTGCATCCAAGAAAGTTTCTCTGTGTGAATTGGTGTGTGTATGTGTGTGTGTGTGAGTGTGTGCGTGTGTTCCCATTGGTAAGTGTGAATGTTGGCACATTCACTGTGACTCACCAGTTTAATATGAGCTTGTGTGAGCCTGCAGTGTGGATGGAGGGCTGCTGTCCCCTCCCTTCTGCAGCTGCAGCCTCCTCAGCCTCCACTCGCCTCAGCCTACGGTCTACAGCCTCACAATCCCCTCTCCCCGAGGACACGCCCAGCTAAAGCACCACTTAGCAATGCAGATGTGAGCCCTGCTGCTGGGGTTTGGCTCTGAGTCGCGACGGAGCCACGTGAGTGCAGAATGGGCTCAGAATGCTAAAGCCACTCAGAGCACTTTAATTGGGCCTTTTCTTAAACAGGACAGATAGAGGGGGTTGTTTTTCTGACACTAAGGAAAACAACTTGTAGTTCTGAAACTCTTGCATAATGAAGACTGTGTGTGTGTGTGTGTGTGTGTGTGTGTGTGTGTGTGTGTGTGTGTGTACTGCTTCTCCGATTGACTCCTCTGATCTGTTCGTGATCTCCTATGTTGTTGTTCATGATGATGAGGGCTGTTTTTGTCTTTAATGAGTTCATTTGTTCAGCAACATTATTGGAATCTCGGTTCTATCCATCAGTTTGTTGTGCTTCCGCTGATGATGCTGGTAGATGTATTTAGCTGTGTGTGCTGATGGAGGATCTGTGCGTGGACCCACAGAGACAGCAGGGGGATTTTGAGAGCGCCCCTTCTTCCTCCTCATCTGCCCTGATTAACCGGTGCCAAAGCCGGGTGCAGGGCTCTCGGCACAACAACAACAACAACAAAGCCACAGCAGACACACAGTGCACAAAATGGCCTCTGTAGAATTATCACACTGTCCCCAAAGATTTTAAACTGCAGCCACTTTGTTGCCTTGAAGACGTGTTATGCTAAGTTAAGCTACTGTTGCACCGCATCATTGCGTGAGTAAAATTGTTTTCTGTTGTCATCTTGCTGTCAGATTGGTGTATCAGGAAGGATTGATATGACTGTGATGTTTTACCTTTAATTGCTGAAAATTTTCATTTGTGCTGCAACACACTGGATCCAGACCTTGTATTCAGAATCTGTTATGGTACATCTTACACATTCCTCACATCTGTTTCGCTAAACACATGAAATTATGATGATAGATTTTACATCCAAAACAACATGAATGTCAGTTCACCCCTCAGTCCTAGGGTGTTCATGTGATTTTTGAGGTCAAAATTTGATTATATATTGTTAAAACACATGTTTTGTGTACTGAAAATGTACAGTATTGATATACTACACAGATAGATTTGACTCAGTTCTCAAGTTTTTTCCATGCCTGCTGTGAATTCTATGATAAAGTAAGTAGCAATCCCTAGAAAAATAATAGCCCAGTCATTTGAGCTTGCTTAATAAACTAAAAAATAATGCTACACTTTACCTAATCCTAACTTTTAAAAATAAGAAACTCTAGATTAAATTAAAAATGTGAATTTTGGATTCATTGAACTTCTAATAGTATGTTAACATAATAATAGTCTGTGTTTAACACTCGTTAACTTATTATCTATAGTTAAACAAACTTTTTTTTTTTTACAAACCCCTCCACCCTCCAAGATTCTTAGTTTTGATCATTGATGGGTTTCTGTGGGAAGACCCTTTGGTGAGAGTGCTGTACTTTTGCATATTTTATTCTGAGCATCTATTTTTAGTTTTAGCAATACCATATTTAAGTCATTACACCTTGAAGCAGCGTTCAACGAGATAGCATTAGGCCTGGGCACTCAGATCTTCAGCCTCAAATGTTATACGAATAGCCCCAGATCTAGATAGTCCTGGAACCATTCTTGTGCCATTGTGTCATTCTTATCACTCATTAAATCCAAATTGAAAGTATCCCCCACCACTTCTCTGCGACAAACAATGGTTTCATTAAACAGCTGCGACACACACAAAACAGTTTGTCACAGTAGTGTGAATGTTACAAGCACTTTTCTTTTTAACTTCCTTAAAACTTTTTAAATTATTTGTCATGATTACCACCGCTGCATTGCTTGTGTTCCACAACCTGCTGGATCTGTCACTGCTTAATGTTCCAAAACCTCTGAATTTGCAAATGACTCACTGACAAAATAACACTAGCATTAGATGAAACTCTTTTTCTCATTTACATCTCACCCTGTCTTTCTCTTTATTCAGGAGGTAGTTGACTTGGACCAACATGACTAGTGCCATGATTATAAGAAACTTTATTACAAGATACATTTTATACATTTACCCACAAGCAGAGATTAATTTTTGGCAAAAGAAGCTCGATTGGAATCTGACATTTCCTGTATTAGATCTCCTACATTTTTCCAATGTTTATGCCAAATTTACTTGTCTCCAGTTCCACGCAGTAGTGAGGACTCCCTCTGTTATAATATCAAAAATCTTTTTTCCTCGGAAAAGCAGCTACAGCATATTTTTGAACCACTCTGTCACTGGACAGAGTATTGTGCTTGGAGTAGGGCGATTCTGTTACGTTAGCTTACAAACCTCCACTGGCTGCCTTCATGCTGAGTGATGGTTTAAAGACGAGGGCTTTAATCTCCCAATAGGGCCAATAGTTCCATCCTTCGGGAACCCTTATCTAACTGTTTTAATAGCTCTTGCACATTGTTCACATTTTAAGTACATTCTTGCAACGATATAGAATCTATAGAAAACCTGCTAACTACAATATGTAGAAAAGACAACTAAAACATAGTCTACTGCCACATCATACTATGGAGAACACATACTTTCATTTACAGCCCTTGTTTGGGTGGGCATGGTGACAGAAATGATGCTTAAACCAACATGGACATGTTTATAACTAGCAAATGCGCCCACTACTGCTGTGATTGTTCATCCCTCACAAGAGCTTAGAAATGCTAAGCAAATGCTTTGGCTTATGATGTGAGTGGGAGAAATGGCAAAAAACATAATTTCTTGAGACTTCAAGAAACGTTCGCAATACATAATATGTCACAGTAATCATTTTTCCTGATCTGATAAACTCACAAACAAATGAACCACTGGAGCCATGATTAAAGAATAATGTGTGGAAACTAGGGCTGTGCGATATGGACAAAAGAAACTCGCACGATTTTCTTGAACAAAATTGTGATTTTGATTTTAATCATGATTTTGACACACACAAACATGGTTTATAGTGTGAATATGAAACATTTTTCCAAAGGAAAACAAATAGATCTTTATTAAAGACCTGTAACATGTCTCTAAAACAGACATAATTTTTTTTCCATACATAAGTCATAGACCTCTTTGTGACGCTACCACAGGTGTTTAAATAGGTTTGTGTTGTTACCCTGTTTCGCCGCAACGACAGACGGACAGGTCTTACAAATTACCTGGCTCTGTGATGCATCATCTTTCCTGTATCTAAAGTAATCCCACACCACAAATGTTGACTTTTTTTGAGCACCAAGTCCTTCTGTGCTGAACTCATCATCCCTGTTTCTGCAGCCTATTTGTCGTTTTGTCTCTGTTTGTAATGAAATATGTAGTTGGTTGTTCTTTAAGTACTAAAAATATCACAATGTTCAGAAAAGCACATATTATGACATTGTATGACAAAACAATTTAATAATAATCAAAATAACAGTACATACAAGGTATTAACACAGTTATACACAAGAGGGAGGATTATTCCTTGAGAACTTGGTACCAAAATACACATTAATATTTCCTGTTTTTGACTAGTCAACCATGTTTTAGTGAAAGACAAAACTGCAGTTTTTAAGGTGGGACACAACCTGACACGACACATTGGAAATAGAAATGGGGCGTCTGTCAGTGACAGAGCTCTGCCACTCATGGCAAGCACAGACAGCTTTATTGATTGCAGTGGTTTTGTAATTGTCACTCACTTCTTGTGGGGACAAAATGTTATTTGTCAATTAGATTTCTACTTAATATATTTAGTTGTAGCTGTTGTTCTTAACATCTCAGTGTCATTGTTAGGTCACAGGTGAGTATGACCAGGATTAAAATGGATTGCCTTCATTGGGAAATGCAGGCACTCATTGAATGCTTCTCAGCCAGTCACTTTTCGAACTGTGGTATAACATATTTTAGGGAGACCTACAGCATGTGTCTAAAAAAAGCATTAAAGCCGCATAACCTGAATGCAGTGGATTATTCTGGCCTGTTTAAAACAGGCCGAACTCAGAACCCCTAATTGTGTCAAGATTATGAGTGTATAAGGAAGGCACTTCAGTGTGTGTGTGTTTGTGTGTGTGTGTGTGTGCTGTGTGTTTGTCTACGAAAGACAAAGATCCTTGTGATCGTTGCTTTTGACTAACTTACTTAAATCAGAGTCATGAGAGTGCTGTTTAATCAAACACTCAGATGACCCTCATTAAAATATCACTAATTATTGCATAATCATTTCTCACTGCGGTCTCAGAGTAATCACATTTCTTATTCAGGCTATCAGTGTGCATATATGTGTGCATGGGAGTATAAGAGACTACAGTTTGACAAAGGTTTATGATGGGAGCATGAGATCTTGTCCAGGTGGCAGAACAGCTGTAGAAATGGGTTTTTTTTAAAGAGCAGGTAAATTGATATGGATTTGTGTGTCAGTTCAGACTGAAGCCATTAAAGCTGGAGCACCTGCTGGTCGCTCCTATTCAAAGAGAATTGAAAAGCACCTCCATTCTGATTCCGTGGTGAGCTACTGGAGAGCAGGCCAGTTTCTTATAGTAAGATCTTGAATGAGGAGGATTATACCTGATCATCCAGACCACCCAAAGCTGGCTTTTTTATACATTGATACAACAATATCCAAAATGGTCGCAAATGATTCTACGTCATTTTGCAATTAAACTCAAATTAAACTCTTCAGAGTTACCTTTATCTTTCATTAAAAGCAACAATGATAAAGCATTTCTTTAGTCACTCTTTTAGCTGGCTTTTCTTTCTTCATGAGGTTTCACAAGGGGAAAATATGATGTTGATCTGGATAACACTTCAAACAAATGCTTAAATGCTTAATCATTGCCATCATAGTAAGTTTTACTACTGGTTGGTGGACAAATATTTCATCTGAATGTTATATATGTTGTGTGTAATAAATATTTTCTTGTTTTTGTTGCAGGTCAACGGAACAGAAATTGAATATGAATTTGAAGAAATTACGCTAGAACGGGTGAGTTGAAGCAGTAATTGGTTAATAAATTCTGGCCTTCGCGCACATACATGAAAAAGCACTTGTACTTTGTTTTATGCTCGTGTGTAGTTTTCTACACGCATCACACTCTTGTATCTTGTTAGGACACTAAACATGCCATGCTAGAGTAATGGATCCTAACATCACGGATTCATGTCTGCTTCTCAGATTGCAGTAACCTGTAGCCTTCTCAGATTGCAGTTACACAGTTCACAGCACATACGTTACATCTGATTATTTCACTCGTTAACACAAGAAGTTTTGGTTGTTTTTTTCCAATTTGTCTTCTACAATTACAGCAGAATAATAAAGCAGAAGAAACATGATTGGTGTGTCATGATTGGAGTGTCATGATTGGTGGCTGCTACACAGAAGTGGACGCGCGTTTGCAGGAGTAAATCAAATAATTTTATTATGTGTCAGTCAGAGAGCCGGAGCAAGAAGGTCACACTTCACTCTGTCTTGTATTTGGAGGTTCAAAGCAAAGTCCATAATCGTCAAATCAAACAGTCTCTGTGCTCATGTGTGCATTGCCTCAAAACTCCTGCTTAAGGCTGCAAGTGGAGAGAGAGAGAAAGAGAGACAGAGAGAGAGACAGAGAGAGAGTAGCTCTGTAGCGCCGAGTGCCAGTCACGCTAAGCACGATGGAGAGCAGACAAAGCATTTCAGGTTTAAGTAGGAAGAAAGGAAGTTAGTGACAGGTGAAACTAATAATGACACTGAGCTCCCTGGCTCAGTACTCCGGTGATCCAGGCGGCTGGGGGTGTGACATGACCATGACATCATGTTAGTTAGACTATGGATGGGCTCCTGGCAAAGATGTTCTTGAAGTCCAAAACCAAACAAATACTGAAATACAAAGACTGTACAAAAACATGGGATAATGGGCTAATAAAGACATAACCCCAACTTTGACAATGCAGTGATTAAAGGGTACATATTATGCAAAACTCACTTTAGTTATAATGAAGTCTTGGGTTGTTGCTGCAAAGAACAGCACAAATCCCTCCACTTTCTACCAGACAAAGAAACAGAAGGACTGTGTGGCTCCATTTCATTTTCGATGGCCATGTCCCAACAACAATCGGTTTGAATTTGAATAAGGAGCTGTGAATAAGGAGCTAACTTCAGCGTCATGGAGGATGTGTACCTGCTGTCTGTGAAAAGTCAGCAGATGAGGGAGATGTAAGTATTTTCAAAAATGACTTTTGTGTTTCTATCGCAGTAAAGTTTCATTTTGTTACGAGCAGCATAAGGGGTGGGTGGAGCATGGGATGGTGGGGCGTGGCCAGCAACAGCTTATTTGCATAAAACTCACAGAGCCCTGAAACGGCGTGTTTTGAAAGGGACTCAAACTGTGAAGAATAAACCTGGTGATCTCTCTTTATATGAGAGTGATTTTTGGCAAAGAACTTCATGAACATGTTTTGTATAACCCATAGACCTATTGTAACTTGTTTTTTTTAAAAAGTGAGTTTTGCATAATAGGTCCTCTTTAATTGTTTTAAAAACACTGGGTTGTCTCCATTTCCTGGAAAGTAACAGTTTTGGAAAAGGTTGCAGGTAGTTAGCTGACAGTCATAACTGTATCCAGCTGTCATACAGTAGCAGCAGTGCACTGTAGAGTGATTTTGTGGTGTTTAAGGGGTTTTATAGTCATCATTGCAAAATGTGATAAAACAGGGACCCCTTTCTCATCTTCATGGTACACCCCTGAACAAGCTGGTTACTTTATTAGCCTAACTGGTATAAACAGCAACGTGTACAATTGTACACAGGTCTGTAAACTTTGCCATGGGCAACAATGTAACCTACAGTGCTGTCAAATGAAGTGTTTTGAACACTTGTGAGTAACCACCTGGACCCAAAACTTAATATTTAGTTTATTCCTTCGTGTGGCTGATGGCAATAAAACTGAACTCTTGACAGAGCATCAACTAGACAGGCGGAGGATTTCACTGACCGCTGCAATATACTGCTTCACTGCTGGCAATATCTAAATTTTCAGTCACTGCACCATTGAAAGCATTGAATATTCACATTGTAGTCTTCAGTTTACCATAATAATACAAACACAGCATTATCCAGATACAGAAATGGGACATTCTAAGATCAGCTTAATACTAGTGGAGCAATTTGCAACTGCAAAGAAGTTCTGGTTCCATTCACTGTAGACTGAGGACAGATGACAGAGTTTGTTTGGATCCTTACTGACAGAGCTGCCCCATCTTTCTGCCTGAGAGGTCTTGGAATGAACCGTGTCTTCTAGAGGCTACATTAGGGCTAATTGATCTCTGAGTATTGCAGACCCTGGCAGAGGCTGCTCTTGGTGGGTGATGTTGCATGTGGTGATTCAGCAGTGGCCTTAATTGGGCTGCTATGTTTGCATGTGAAAAATTGTATTGCACTCTTTAGTGTATTGCACTCTTTAGTGTGTATGTGTGGTAGGGAGGGGTGGCCAGCTGCAGGTGACATTTTGACAGCAGTAATCAGATCTGGGGGACTGAAGACGACACAGGGACAATAGCAAAGGTCAGCAGGATTGAAGGGAACGCTGATTTGTCAAAGACTGGCGCCCACAACGTCTGCCCACGGCTTCCTATGGGGCATGCAGAGATAAATTGCCTTAAACTGGATACAATTTCTCTGTCTTTCTTTCTATTTCTCTCTCTCACCATTACTACTAAGAACTCAACACACAACACACCGTAGTTCCAGCTCCTGTGCGATTCTTGCCGCTTGTTCTCACTCTTGTTTGTACAGTTCTTGGATCTTTATTATAATGGAGACTTTTCTGTTTTTGTTTGCTACTAGTTGATTTGTTCTCTCGTCTTTCAAAGCCACCTTACAAGTAATTCAAAGGCTGCATTTGAATCATAGCAGTTACAATAGCAACATATAAGCATACAGGCAGCTGGGTTTCATCCTGCCTTAATATTTAGGAGGTTCACATAGTTTAAAAGGTCAGTAGACATGCTCTTACACACCATTCAGTAGTTATGTTGTAATCAGAGTGTATGTTCTCAGCAGCCTCCTGTAGCTTATCTGATCCCAGAACTTTGTTAGCCCTCAAGAACTGTAATGTGTTTTCTCATTCCACCTTGCCTGTGGAGACAAATGTGCTTTAATCACCAGAGCCCTCTCCATTTCCCTCAAATGCCAATTAATCAAAGATCCAAGAATATGACAATTTATGTGATGAAGAGGCATCTAGAGCGTTGCCCCTCCTTATGCAGGCGTGCTCATAAACACAGCCTGTCTGGGTGAGTATAATTAGCTGTATTCTGCTCCTCTCTGGGGCTCTTTCGCTGTTTATCATCTAGAGAATCAATTAAAGTACACCAGTCTCACGCTCATGCCTTGCAGGAACATCATGCTGCTTGGGCGAGAGAGATAAAGTTAGTTTCAGTGAGAGTTCGCAGTTACTTTTCAGAGATGTGTCCTTTTCCCTCTTGAAATAACTCCAAGCAGCCAGTGGTGGCGCTGTAAGGTGTATTGAGTTTTATGGATCCCAAGAGGTGGTTTGTTTGCTAAAAGTGGAGCTTTTTGTTAGTTTCATTGTTGACACTCCAATATGATAATGTCTAGTATTTCTAGAATTAAAATCTACTTCCAATTCCTCTTTTTATTTTTTATTTTTTAATAAAAAGTTCATGCTATTACTACTTTTGAGTGCTGATTGGTTGCTGAGCTGATTATTGGATGAGTGAAGCACTTCCAACTCACTGGCATGTTAAAGGTACAGTTGGAAAAACCACGTCAATTTTAATACTCTGGAGTCAAGTCCCAACTAAAGCCAAGTCTAAACTCAAGGCCCAAATTAGCACAGACATGTTGCAAGTCAATTGCTTACTCAATAAACGCAATTCTAAACAAGTGGGCATGTCCTTCGGAATAAAATTGCAAAATATAACCGTAATTACACAATTGCCATTACTACTAATTCCAAAAAACTATTTAAACTTCCCAATGCTTATTCCTATTGAAGGAAATGTATTCATTTGCTTGAATTTCTGTTAATCTTGTTTGTTTTGTCACAAGTCTTTTTTGATTTTGTTGAATATCAGATTTGCGATTTGAGCCTGATTGAAGTCCACGTCATGCCCAAGTCATACCTTTGCCATCTTGTGTCTTACCAACCATAAAGGCACCATAGAGTGCCAGTACTTATTACAAAAGATCTGGTTCTGTCTGTGCAACAAGTGATCATGACAGGCCTAATAATGTCTCTCTAACACATTTGTCTGTGTCTGGAAACATTTGTTTGTTCCTGAAAGTGTGTACATGCATGTGTTTTCTCTGTCCTTAGGGTAACTCAGGGTTGGGGTTCAGTATAGCAGGCGGGACAGATAACCCACACATCGGAGACGATCCTGGAATCTTCATCACCAAAATCATCCCTGGGGGAGCGGCGGCTGAGGACGGCAGGCTACGGTGAGCGTTACAGCACAGCATGTGTGCCGGATATATTCAGCTTACTAATGAACTGAATAAAAATAACATTTCTTAAATGCAACATGGATTCAGATTGATTTCTCAGATCGATTTCATCCACCTATATAACCATTGGCAGTGTAGGCAAGCAACCCGTTCTCACAACGTTTTGTGCAGACATCACGATATACAATGTAATCAAAATACATGCGATCACGCTTTAGGGCTTTTTTTTGTGCTTGGACAACGTTTCACTTTTTCATTCCCTTTATTTTACTACCCTTTATTTTAATGCGCGTAACATTGCCAGTATCTGCGCCAACTGGTGACTGATAGGGTTAAGGTTAGGTTTAGGGTTAGAGTTAGGGTTAGGGTTAGGGTTAGAGTTAGGGTTAATGTTAGAGTTAGAGTTAATGTTAGAGTTAGAGTTAGGGTTAATGTTAGGGTTAGGGTTAAGGTTAGGGTTAGGGTTAATGTTAGGGTTAGGGTTAGAGTTAGGGTTAATGTTAGAGTTAGAGTTAATGTTAGAGTTAGAGTTAGAGTTAATGTTAGGGTTAGGGTTAAGGTTAGGGTTAGGTTTAGTGTTAGGGACTTTCCCCATCTCATGGCATTTCAACCTGTTTCAACTGCTTTGCTAACAAAAGCGATAAGGAATCAACTCATTATTTTTTCTCCTGCTGTCCCTCAGTCACCAGTTGTCCTAGCACGAAAAAAATCCCTAAAGCGTGATCGCAGCACGCTTGTAACAATGTATTTTGATTACATTGTATATCGTGATGGCTTCACGAAAACTCGTGAGACTGGGCTCAGGCAAGGCAGTTCACTCTGAAGTCATAAGGAGTGTTTCAGCAAGCCCTGCAAATGAGGCACGATACAACCAGTAAAATCACGTGTGATTTACATATAGCAAGAAAAATAACCTGATCCAGTCAAAAGGGTAAAAAGAAGTTGGGAAATGGGAAAACTAAAAATATATATATATATAAAAATGCAAGAAACAAATTAGATATAAGTGCTTTACTTTTTGTCGTCTCTCTCTCACGCACTCGTTTTCCCTGTGATTCTCTGTGTTTAAGACTGAGCTCTGTATCTCACTTCTAATGACTCTCCTGAGACCGGAGGAGCCACAGAACACACACACGCACCTCACTGATTGTAGCTGTGTTAGGAAATGGATAAGGCCATTAGAGCTGACTCAGGAGATGAGGTCTGGGTTATTGGGGAAGTGTTTTTCTTATTACAGCAGGATGATTGTGTCTCTGTTAGATGCCCGTCATGATGATCAGGAGCTGATGGAGAAGATTGTTTTATCACAGACAGCTATTATTACATGGTGGAGAGAGGAAGAGACCGGAGCAGTTGGTGTGTGTTTGTTTGGGTGAATGTGTTTGCTGTGAAGGGCAGCTGTGTGTGACAGTCCTGTTTGTGTGGATATTGGGCTTGTCTCTTCGGATTGGTTGTCTCTCTAACCTCTCTAACCCCCTTCCACTTCTATTCTATCCCTGTCTGTCTCTCTTTTCTCTCTGTCCCATACTTTCCTTTCTTTATTAGCATTAGGAAACAACAAAGAAAGTCTGGGCTAACCCTACCTGAAACTGGTTTGCTATTGCAAAAAGGATTGCAATAAACTCAGAAGTATATCAATGAATGCAAAGAAAGCCTAGAAAAAAGCCAACTGTCACAAGACAGCACACTCTAATGAAAAGTTGATCTTTCAAGCTTTGCTGAATTGGAAACATGATCTTTTGTTATTTTGTTTTGTTTAGAAAACAACATGGTTTTGTCACATGCATGTATTTTATTTATTTATTTATTTTTAAATTTTTTTGTTGCTCATCCTAGAATCTAGGATGATTTTGCAATGATTTTTATTTAGTATTTCATACACTGCACTGCAATAAATCCAGTTACAGTGCTAATTTTGCTCTGTTTGTAATAAAACATATATTCAGAGTTCTCGATAGTATAGTAATCACAGTATACAATATGGTAAGAAGGGCATATTATGATGTTATTTACTTTTGCCCACCCAATCATCCAACCATCCATTATCTGAAACTCTTATCTTTAGCCCATCCCAGTGGCCATAGGGTGAAAGGCAGAGAAGCACCCTGGACAGGTTGCCAGTCCATCACAGGCCAGACAAAGAGGCAAACACATTCATACCCACACACTCACAACTAGGGATAATTCAGCAATTCCCCTGACATGCATGTCTTTGGACTGTGGGAAGAAATCAGAGTACCTGATAGAAACACTGGGAGAACATGCAAATTTCAGAAAGAACCTTTGGCTGCCCGGAAGGGAGTCAAACCCAGAACCCTCTTGCTGTGCTGCCCACTGCACAGCTATTGGCTACTATTAAAGCAAAAATATACAGTAATGACCTGAGTATTGAGACCTTCAGAACTAATAAAGATGCAGATAGATGCGAGGTTATGACCCTGGCAGTGAATTTAACAACATGCTGTAGCTTGGCCTTGCCCAGGCTCTAAAAGTTGTCAACACTTAACAAAAACTGAGCCAAACCAACGATCATTGAACTTGCGGTAGTATTTGGTCACCATGCAGATTATATACTGATGCATGCAGGTGGTGATGATTAAAGCAGGATTTGGGTAGTTTTTAGCCTTTCTGGCAGCTAGGAGCTTAGCTGTGCATCTTGAATTTTTTAAAATGTTGCCATGTGAAACAAGCTCATAACTTCTCAATAGTGGTTTTATACCCTTATTTTTTGATATAATTCTTATGTGACTGTACTCTTAATACACTCTGCTGAGGTTGTCACTGAGATGGGGCAGTGCAACATGTCACACTCTGTTGCTGCCCATGTGTGTGCATGCGTGCATGTCTGTGTGTGTGTGTGTGTGTGTGTGTGTGTGTGTGTGTGTGTGTGTGTGTGTGTCAGGGGGACCCAGCTGCACTGTGTGAGCATGCCTCAGGAGATAGCTGTCCTTGGACCAGAGGCTGCCACAATCTGGAGCTCTCCACAGGGGTGGCTAACCATGCAGCAGGGGCTTACACAACTCTAACTGTGTGTCTGCAGGGTCAATGACTGTATTCTGCGTGTGAATGAAGTGGACGTGTCCGAGGTTTCCCACAGCAGGGCCGTGGAAGCACTGAAGGTCGCCGGCTCCATTGTTAGACTGTACGTACGCAGAAGAAGACCCATGTTGGAGACGGTTGTGGAGATCAAACTCATCAAAGGACCAAAAGGTTCCCAACTCAACCTCAAACCAAATCTAATCCCTTCTTTCTCTCTTTCCCTACTATATATTTCAGTGAACCTCGAGGTTATTGTTGCCATTCTCTTGGTCTTTTTACTGTCATATGAAAATCTGTGCGTGCCCCTATTGAAAACACATGTCCCGCTGATTTACTAAGTGGAAAAAAAGTAACATAATTATGTATTAATATAATATTCTCTGCAGACGATGTGGATTTTTTTTGTGCTTAGCAAATCAACAGAACATGTAATTTGAGCAGGGATCCCTGTAATGTGGGCCGCAGGGAGGATTTGAGGCAATACACATGTGAGTAGAACCTTTATTGGAAAACATAAACGTTAAACAAGTAAACAAACGTAATGAACGAAAGGGAACAAAACAAACAACAGACAAGGTAACTAGGCTAAGTACACACAGGAACGACAGGGTGTCATAATTGAGTTACAAACAGATACAGACTGATAGAGGTACTGATACAAGAGAGGGAAGTGGGAATGGCTGGGGAAGGAGACTGGGAGAACAGACAACAGGTGGAATTACTAAACAGGTTTATATATATGATAAATATAAGTACTTGGAAGTAATTTGCTGAATGTATTCTGCACACACACACACACACACACATCTCATTTAGAAAAATGAACCAACTATTAAAAAGTGGTTCTCCTTTGGCACCCAATAACCCTTTTTGGCACCTTCATTTTGACAGGTAGTGTAGTAGTAATATTTTGTTTATCCCAGATTGGGCAATTATTTTGATTTGCAGTGGTAGCACACACATACACACAAATACACACAAAAAGTGAAGTGACAGCCATGACAACAACAGAGACAAGAGCGAAAGACAAGTGAAAGTTCATATGTCTTGTGACAGTTTGCAAAACTGTAACAGAGAGCGAACAGGTGGCAAAAAAAGTTTTTTTCTGATCATAAAATATGTGCATATTTGAAATGATTTGTTCACATCTGAATATATCACTCTCTGGTTTAAAGGCCTTATGAGTTAAATTGTTACAGTAAACAGAACCTTTGCCTTTATGTTTCTTGAATCACTTTGTTTTTTAGCAGCAATGTGTCCAGTGTAGCAGGAAGTCAACAAAATGCTGATGTTCTGCATGGGGTTGAGCAGTTTCTTATTTGTTTACTGCTTGTGTGTAAATTGTTATTTTGACCAGAGTAGGAAACAGGGTGCTTTACTAAGAAAGGCACAAGCTGCTTTGATGCATTATTTAGAAATCAGTGAGGAACACACATCACACCCACATTCAGACACACACGCGCGCGCGTGCGTGCGTACACACACATGCAAAGTGCAGAGGAAGCACTGCAGGCTACATTTGCAAATTATCATGAATGCGCAGTCCCACCTAAACCCTAACACTGCAGACTCTGAAAGCCATCAACACTGAACAAAACTTCCCTCTATTTGCAGCTCTGTACAGGGCAATGGAATGAATTTTAATCGTGCTGCATGATGTGATGGAGTGTAGTTTATTAGAAGTCTCTAAATAAAAGCTGCAGGATGAATAGAGGTACATTTCAATACTTAAAAGACTTAAAAGAAGATTATAGGTTCAATTTATAATTAATTTATATGAAAGAACGGTCTGGGCCCTGAATGTATGTAATATATAATACATACATTTTGCTTTCTCTTTCTGTCTCTTTCTCTCTCTTTTCAGGGCTGGGCTTTAGTATTGCGGGTGGGGTGGGGAATCAACACATCCCAGGTGATAACAGCATCTATGTCACTAAAATCATTGATGGTGGCGCGGCACAGAAGGATGGCAGGTTACAGGTTGGGGACAGACTTCTAATGGTGAGTTCGGAATTTCAAATAGGCCTCTAGAACTACCTTTCTTTCATAGAGTAACTTGTTTTATCAAATGCAGAATAAAATGCCATTGAGTTTAATGGATTTCAGGTGGTCTTTAGATTTACTACATATTGTAGTATTTAAAATGCTACGCTACCAAGCTGGAATATTAAGCCAAGTAAGCTGGAAACGACAATGAATTTGCAGCGTGATCTAACTGCATAATATTTCCCATGCATACAAAATGTTAGTGGAGCATGGATAGGTCAGACAGCACCACCATTGGAACATGAGTTTCTAAGGCAGCATGCCATGACTTTATCGCTGTGACTCTAGGTTGCAACTAGCATTTCATGGGTTAAATTTGAATGTCTTGGCTGTTTCCTAAAAAGCCACCCCACATAAGCATCATTGTTATTTCGGAGAATGAAAGTGAATCATTTCTAAATATCCCCAAGAGCTCAAAGTGAAATATGATGCAACTTAATGCAATAGGTACAACACTAAAAGGCAGTAGTTTGAGCAATAACATTCATAATCCCAGCTCCATTCGAGTCATTTAACACTGTATACAGTACTAAAGGAAAAGGTGCAACCATCAGTGCCTTGTCATTATAAAATTTATACATTATAATCGACTTTAAATGAATTTTGTGACCATTTCGTCTCTGCCTGCTGCAATTAAATTATTCTCTGTAAGCCACGTTGCAACATTCCACATACAATAATTCGTTTTTACTGAGAACTGTCTTGTATAAGAATATTTGTGAAACAGACCCATTTGTTCTACTTTGGGAGAGAAATGACTCCTTGGCACAAAACTGACAGGCGATGTTGCATCCCAGCTAAATTTTGTAAAGTTGCGGACACATTCTTGTTGCTCCGTGATCGGCAGGCTAACAAGACAGCAGAGTTCTTCCTGTCTGCTTCAAACTGCTTCGTATCCTCCAGGACGTGATACAACAATTGGGTTTGTTTTAAATGAAAAGAAAAGTGCTAGTAGGTACAGTCTTGTTCTTCTGTTACTGCAGCACTGGCCTGCTGCATGCAGTGATTCCTGATTGCGGATTTTAAATGTGCACAACAAGAGTTCAGCTAAAATGTAGCTGGAGCTCAGCCATCTAAAATGTAACTGGAGCTCAGCCATCTAAAATGTAACTGGTTTCCTTCACTCCCTGCAGTAGTTTATGACTCAGGTTTTGCTGCCACTCTGGGTCGTTAAAGTCGTTAAAGCTGAGTTTGATTTAATTAACAGGATCAGTGCTGTGTGTAATCCTGTGTGTGTGCAGGACACATTTGGCTACACTGATTCGCCATTGACTACTGTAGCATGCGGTAAAGCGCGTACGCAATTCTGGATGTACACCCTGCCTCTCTCTCTTTCTCTCTCTCTCATCTATCCTATCTCCTTTTCTTTTCTGTCTTTCTCAGGTAAATAACTATACTCTTGAGGAGGTCACCCATGAGGAGGCAGTAGCCATTCTGAAGAACACGTCAGATGTCGTGTATTTGAAAGTGGGGAAGCCCACTAGTGTTTACCTTTCAGATCCCTATGGGCCTCCCGATATTACCCACTGTGAGTAGCTCTTTACATACTACTGCTATATAGTATATCACTAGAAATGATATACATGGTGTTAAGTGCTGTATAGGATTATTCACTTGCAGGTTTGTGTAATATGCGTATTGTGTGTGTGTATGTGTAAGTGTGTAAATAAAATTTATAAAACTGATAGTTCCAGTTCTAAAGTCAAACTGGAATATTCGAAAGGATGTGGCACACCCATCCAGACTGAGATCTGAAATAATAAATGACGTTTTAAAATCTGAAGATATAAATATTAATAATAATATATTTGTTTAGCAACCTTTTATATAAAAGCAATAAACTGCTGCCAATGAGTTTACCACAGTTTAGAGGGCTCAGTACACCTCTTTCCTGAGCTAAAATCACATTAATGGAAAACCACTTTGTTGCCATGGTGACCTGTAGAGCAAATGTGACTTTAGGTGACTAGTGTTGTGATATGATAGCATGTCTTATTTCATAATGCTACATTGTTTTCTATCTTTCTGTCTCCCTCTGTCACTGCAGCCTTTTCCCCTGCTATGGATAATCATATCTCTTCCGCTGGTAATAACGGGACTCTGGAGTATAAGTCCAGTCTTCCTCCCATCTCCCCTGGCCGTTATTCGCCCCTACCACGCCACCTGCTAGGGGAGGAGGACATTAACAGGTTGGATGGCTTTTCATTCTTACGGTAATTCCCTCCCTCTCTCTGCCAGACAACACAGCCCGCAGGTAGAATCTGTGTAGACCCCACCCCCCGTGTGTCACTGTGTGGAAATCCCAAAGACAGCATAGGCAAAATCATCACAGCTTGTAATAGGATTGCTTTGGGATTTTAAAGTCCCTCTTGTTCCACCCTGTCCGCCCCTGTTAGTCCACCACCCTGTCCCTGTTGTTGGTCTTCTTATTTAAAGTGTCACTGAATGGATGTCGCTGTGTTGTATTGCTTTTATTAGAATGAATGGCAGGATGCCTAGAGCTACCGGCTGCACTGAAAAATGTAGTGGATTGAATTGGCTTCATTCAAATCTGTTTTATTTTTATATTAGGACAAGTCTATTACATCAACACAACTGATCCAGGCTCCACCCACTAATTCATTTTTTCTTAGTATCGTTCAAGGTCAGACAAGCCTTATGTGATTCTGGAAATTATCCTATTCAACTTAATGAGAAGTTGTAGCTCAATTCAGCACCTACATTTAGACTGCATTATTATTTTTATATGATTTTGAAATTGTGTTGATGTAGCCAGTTTATTCAGTAACTTGAATGAGATACATACATAGAGTACTGTCTTGAGCCACCCCTCATTTCTTCATATTTGCCAGACTTTCTTGTATTTTTAATGTAGTATTGAGGAACAGTTCTCCAGGCCTCTTGAAGGACTTCTAGAAGGCTCTCAATTTCAGTCCAGTCCCTGAACCTGACCAGTTTCAGAGGAATGTTTTTTGGTTCTTTAAACCACATTTACGTATAAATCATTCAAGTGTAACAAAACCATCTAACTTAAGGCCTGAACCAGTGATGAAACAGGAGCAGATGATTCCAGATGATCAGGTGGTGATCAGTATACTGGTGGTGCTGAATGCTGAATGGCTGGAACTCCTTTATCTAGGCTCCTTGTATCTTTATTCACTTTGTAGACTGTTGCAGTAAAACATTTTTTCCCATTTCTTTCATTTAATTTACTTAACATGCCAAAGATTAGACAGTCTGACAGGCAGAAAATGAGGCGCCAATTGCACCAATGAGGAGATTCAAAGTGAAATATAAAGAAATGAGGAGTGGTTAAAGACCTTTTCCAGAGTACTGTAAATATAATGAGGGAGTGTCAAATCAACAAATCAAATGTGTGTTGGTGATGAGCAGAGCGCTGCTCCATCCCTCCACTGACTCAATACACCATCCACTGTTTGAAAACACAGCTGTGTTAGAAACACTGATAGTAGCACTGTTTAAATAAGAGATTCTCCAGATCCTGATCTAGTTCTTGATGCTCACTGGGAAAGAAAGTGTTCCTTTAGAGAGACCGGTTCCCTTTATAGAGTTCAGTTCAAAATATAACAATTATAATATGTAGCCCTTAAATGAGAATTGTGTTGAATGTGGTTTTGATCACATGTTCCATGGTGTTGTGAGTGTGTTGTGTAAAAAAAGAGCTCTGCACCAGTAGGTAGTCGACTTAAGCAAAAAAAAAAAAAAGTGGTCAGTCTTTGTCGGGTCAGAAGCGAGCAGGCCGGTCTTTTTGAAGCCAAATCACTGATTTGTGGTCAGAACATGGGAAACGGGTGAAATAGGGAATGTTTTCTGCAGCCGCAACATTTAGCATAACACTTGCATGAAGTTGTGCGACATCGATATTTAGAGAACTGTGTCTATATCTTCGTTTTATTTCTGCGTCCCACAGAAAGTGGGCTGCAATGGGCCAATAAGTGCAATATTTTGAAACCCTGTCTCTTGTATATACTGTAGATGTGTAATAATGGTGTGTGTGTGTGTGTGTATGTATGTGTGTGTGCGTGTATTAATAGCAGTGTATCCTGTAAATGCTGTTTTTTTGCACATTCTATTCCAATGTTTAAAAACCTCCTGCTGTGTTCATACTGATGTGCTTAAAAATGTGTGTGTGTTTGTGTTTGAATGATACTTAAAATCTAGCTTTTTTGCCTTTAAGTTCTCTTAGAGGTGTGTGTGTGTGTTTATCTTTTTGTGAGTACCCATACTGCCCTCATACTGGTAAATCTGTAGAAGTGGGGAAATTTCACTGGTTCTCAGAAGGAAGTGTGTGTGTGTGTGTGTGTGTGTGTGTGTTTGAATGAGACTTAAAATCTAACTTCTTGCCTGTAAGTTCTCTCAGTGTGTGTGTGTGTGTGTGTGTGTGTGTGTATTTATCTCCTTGTAAGTACCCAGTGTCCTCATACTGGTAAATCTGTAGAAGTGAGGACCTTTTGCTGGAAACGTGCCATTTTTCACCACAAATTATTTTTTTTTTTAGAAAAAGGCTACAAGAAAAGAAAGAGTCTTGGTTACTGAGGTCAAAGTCAGGGTCATGGTCAGGTTTAAGTGTGACTGAGACACAAATGACTGGGATGTCCTCCCAAATATAGTAATACCAACGTGTGTGTATCACTCCATTGTGAGGCAGTGTACGGTCTGATTACGGATCTTCATACGTCAGTCTACAGCCTCTCTTTCATCATGACCTTCACAGGCCTGGTCTCCAACGCCATCACTGTTAAGCATACCATAAAAAATCAGAAAATATTTTTTTCTCTCTGAAACGACCCAGAAAGAGTAGATTATCTTAGTAAATATATTTGTATTTCGAGTCTGACAGTGCCATCCCTGAACTCTAGGAGTAAAACCACTCACCGGTGGTTCATGATATTTTCTTGTGCTGTGTGTAGGGGTTACTGCTGTTCTGTGTGTGGCGAATGTCTGATAAAGGTGTTATAATGACTATTGAAGCCAATAAACATACTGTATTGATACCGAAGTGTTGGTCAGCTTTACTCTTGACAGCTGCGTCTCCTGTGTGAGAACACTGCCCCCTGCTGGCTGTGCCGCCATTAGCATGACGAAGCGTTTCAGTTGGAGCTGAATAGTCCGCCTGGTTTGGGTCTCAGGACCGTAGTTAATTACACACAGCGAGCTTCAGAAAGACACCCTTTTTCCAAAGAGCCTCACATAATGTAAAGGTTTTCATGTGAGGGATGTCATTATTAGTTTGGCCACCAGGTGGCAACATCGGCTTTCTGTTCAATGAAAAGTAATTTCACCTATTTTTCAAAATTGCATAATTAAAGTCTTGACACGATTCTTCACTTTGGACCATTCCTGAGAGGACACTGAGTTTTATATGTAATGGTTGTAATTACAAAAAAAAAATCATAAAGTGTTACATTTGATCATTTATGTTTAATATATCGAAAATATTCTTTTTAAAATTCATATATTAACCTTCATTCATATATTAATTAATATATGAATGTATTATATTCACTTATTTAACATATTAATATTGCACTGTTTAGGAAATCTACCCAATGTCAATGTTTTTATAGTTGTTTTGAGAAGTTTGGCCCCAAAAGGTTTTATTTTTCTATTTTTTATTCTATTAGTGCGGAACAGACAAAAGCAGGACACAAAAATGTTCTTTTCTAATTAACCACTATTTAATTATTAGCAACATTACATCTAAAACTCAGAAGAAATCTGCAGGTTCACTGATCATGTTGGATTGTAAATAATCATCACCCTGATTCCTGACTGACATTATTTACATCTCAGCAACTGAATTATGCAATTTTGAAAATTTGGTGGACTTCCAGTGCAGTGAATGAACTGTCCTGTGGTGTCTGGATCCCTTTAATCCCAATGTGACCTCATCCAGAGTCAAATAGTGACTGCCTTCCCTGTGGTTATTGTACTCTTATTGAACAGTATTTTTTTATATTTATTATATCAGTCGTGCAGTGTTTAAGGAAACCTAGTGCAGCCAGCCTTTAAATTATAATGAAAGCCAAAATAATCTATATGGACAAAAGTATTGGGACACCTCTTCATTATTGAATTCAGGTGGGCCCCCTACCTTCCAGTGAAGGGCAATCTTAATGCTTCAGCTTCCAACTTTGAGGACCCAGTTTGGGGAAGAACCTTTTCTATTCCAGCAGGACTGTGCCCCAGTACACAAAGCAGCTCCATAAAGACGTGGCTGGAGGAGTT